>WEIU01002544.1:181059-265446 GCA_013389925.1 Aegithalos caudatus | reverse complement strand
CCCCGAGGGTCCGTGAGCCCGGTCCGGGGCGGCACAGCGGGGCGGGTCCTCAGCCGCCCTCGGAGCGGCCCTCACAGGTGCTCTGTCAGCCGTGCTCTTCATCGGCCCTGCAGCCGTGCACGGAGCAGCCCGCAGGGGTGTCCCCTCAGCCCGCCTCAGGGCGCCTCCTCATCCCCTCACACCGGCCCCGAGAGGTCCGCCAGCCGCTTCAGGTCACCACCTCGTCTGTTTTCAGCGTGGCCCTGAGGGTGTCCCTTCAGCACCCCCCAGGTGCCCTGAGGGAATCCCTCAGCCCAGCCGGGAGCGGGTCCTCCCTCAGCCCGCCTCAGCCCGGTCACGATAGGCGCTTCCTCACAAAGCGCAGCTCGGCCCTGAGGCGATCGCCCCTCAACCCAGCCCAGCCCGGGCGCGAGGAGGTTTTCCCTCTGCCCGCCCCAGCTTGGCCCTCAGGTGATCCCCTCAGCCCGGCTGTGAGGGGATTCGCTCTCAGCTCACCTCAGCCCCGCCATGAGAAGGTTCCCGCTCAGCTCAGCTCACTTCAGCCGCGCCCCCCAGCCGGGAGAGGCCGGGTCTCACCTACCCTGCATCGCCAGCGCTGTGGGTCATGTAATGAATTTCCTTTATTATTCTGCAGCACTGCACAACGAGCTTCAAACACACGGGTGGGTGGAAGTGTGGAGGTAGCTGGAAATAAAACAAACCCACCAAACAAAACCAATGACTCCAGCACGACCAGCTTGTACACTCAACAATGAACTCCACGTGGGCTGTGAGGGCCCACCCTCAGATTTGTGTTTTAAGAATAAATTTGTACAAATGTTCTCCTATCCTGAGTGGCCAGAGCTGTCTGCAGTCACTCGGGCTGGCAGGGAAAGGACAGTGTGATGCAGGATGAGGGCTCGCTGGGATATGCCGCCGACCTCACACCTTCCTGCTTGGCTCCAGATGATTTTCCTACTGCACAGAAGTAGCTTCAGGAACAACACCCATCTTCAAAGGAAGTAAAATTGCTCTGGAGTTCCCCCCACTGCAAACAGTTCCATCCCGCTCCCTATAAAGTTCCACCTTTGAGCTAAGAACGGCCAAGAGACATTTAATTTCAAAAGGAGAATCTTCAAAGAGAAGTGTTCACAACCAAAGTGGCTCCAGCCTGTCGTACCTGTCATAAAACTACAAAAGGTAACTAAAACCAGAGAAATAAAAAGACTGCTGGGGAGCCAATGCATGTCCAAGAACGGTATGTTACAATTTCAGATTTCTCTCAGTTTGTTGATCTTACCTAAGAAAATGTGTTGTGATTAAAGCCTTTGTCTCTCAGGCATTTAAACAAATCCTCACTGCCTTTCTCTGAGGAACGCAGAGCTGCTTGCAGCACAGCCCGTGTGTGTGTGTGTGTTGTGTGTGTGTGTGTGTGTGCTCAGCATACCTGGCTGTGTCACACCCTGCCCACCAATGACACCGGATTCAGACTATGCCAGAAATCTGGTGAGATACCACCAGAGGATGGTACCAGAGAAAAGGGCACTTTTTGGTGAGTCAGCTGCAATTCAGGGCTGTTTGTGCAACACTGCTGAGGAAAGGAGCAAACAACATTTCCGGTGATACCTGGCACTCCCAAATACTGAGGTGACATTTTAACATTGGCTCTGCACAGATGTTCCAGAGTTCATTTCAGTAACACAAACAACATATCTGGTTTAATAATAATGTTCAGGTTGACTTATTGAAGTCTAGGGGATCATTTTTTGCTCCATAGCAGCATCTGCAGTTCAGATGTGACTACATGGGAACAGTAATATTGACAAAAGTGCTTATTCATGTCCCCAGTAATTTCAGAATTCTGGTGGTGTACTTCATTTGGGTAAGTGACAGTGCTCATGTAATATAGCCTAAAAGGAAACACAAAAAACAAACAAACAAACAAACAAAAACCAAACCAACCAAAACCAACAGAAAATGGTAGAACTGAAAGGAAGGAGGAAAGGAAAAAAAAAAAAAAAAAAAAGTGAAATGTCTTCACAAGGACCACTTGGCTTGCCCAGCAGAACTCATAAGTTTTTTAACATATCAGGCACTAAACACAGATGAACTGCAGGCTCAAGGAGCTCCACAGAGAGCAGCCAAAGTGTCCAGGAGCCCTCAGGTACAAATGGTCTGCCCCACACTCTATTCTGCTCTCTGCTATTAGACTTTCCTTGTCTGTTTTCTCACTGCTTGGTCTACCCCAGGCTCTGCACACAGAAAATAATGCTCAGAAGATGTCAATGACATTAAAAGGCATGGTAAAATTAAAGACCTTAAGTCCTTTGAGTCAGATGGTTCTCCTGAAAGCAGCTAGGAAAGCACAGTTTTCTTAAGGAAAGGGTGTTTAATTTCTTTTTTTTTTTTTCTTTTCATTTAACCAGTATCAAACACACAAACACAGCTAACACTGGAGCTATGGTGGCTTAATGCACATTAGAATAACTGCTTAAAAAAGACTATGGAGTGACTTCTCCAAATCTCCTCTATCCAGCATATCCCCAAGAAAAGAATAGATCATCCCAAACACCAACTTACTATTAAAGGTCAACATAATATGTTCCAAACTCAGGCAGACTTCTGATGGTCATTGGACATGGAGCAATGCAGGACCACACTGAAGGAGCATGCAAGAATATCCTTTTATTTCTGATGCAGAGAGAAATTTCAGATACAGCACACAGACATTGGTTGGGCAGTGAGTTACGTGGACACACAGGGTCTTGTACCCTTAACACCTTCAGCTGTACAAGGAAAACAAGCACAGAAATGCCAGTGCATCCATGTCACGAGATTTATGTCAAGGGAAAGCAGAGGGAACTGGAAAAAGTGTAATAGAATGATCTGTACTGGCAGGATGAATCACATAACTGAACTGATTCTAAGAGGGACAGCAGAGATTCTAGCTCAAGAGACATTGCTGGGCTTGGCTGTTAGAGGGTGTTGAGAGGCAGGTTGATTACACTGTGCAAGTTCTAACATGGGGAGAAAAATGCCAGTTTTAAGAGCTGTAATCAAGGGGGGAAAGGCATAGCAAGAACCAGAACAATGCTGAGAGCTGCAGTTAGAAAAATTCTAATGAATCATCTGGTTCACATTTGTTATAGAGTGATTATCCTCTGGAACAAAATACTAAAGAAGGAGTGTATTCTCTATCCCTTTATGTGCTCCCATCCAGGTTTGATTGCCTTTCTAGAAAGTGCATTATTGAATTCAAATGAGCTCTTGCACTCCCTGCAGAGAGAATGGGCTATAATTTGATGATACAGGAGGTCAGGCCAGGTGGGTTAAAGTCCTAGCCCTGAAGATACCAGTTCTTACTCTGCTTTCCAAGCATGCATTTTCTGCACCTGCCTCAGTCATTAGACTGATCTGGGAACAGCCCCTAGGAAAGCACATGACAACAACCTAGTCTTGAAATGGTGACTGCAAAACAGGAGTGTCCACAAAGCCCAAGTGGTAAAGATGGACAGCATCCTCCAGGTACTGGGGATGTTTTGTCTAAAAGCTAGGAACCTCCTTCATACTGGGATCACTACCATGAGCTGTGTGCATACAGTGAAAAGCAAGTCTGAACTCTCCTAGTTCATCTTCCTGCTTCTTTCATATTATGCACATCATCCCTGCTCCAGAATGAGCCCTGGCCAGTTCCTGCAGAATCAAGCTAACAGGCATTAGTGGGATGGAGAGAATTTGCAGCCTTCCTGGTCTCTGAAAGCCCCTCAGCCCATACCCCATCAATGTCTGGTCCCAGTGGCCAAAAGCACAACCCTGTCTGGGTGAGACCAAAGCAAACCAGACACCAGCCCTGTGCTGAGGGAACTTGCAGGTATCTGGCTGCATATTCAGTGAGGAAGGAACAGATTCACTTGTTAGGAGCCCTGCTCTCTCCCAGGGCAGTCAACAGAGTGTATCCCTTCAGGGATTATTTTCTTCCTTGCAGTATTTTGTTAGTATCTTAAAGGCTTGAAAATGTTTATTTTAGTTTATCCTAGTCTGCACTTATTGATTTTTCCTCATCTCCAGAGTTCTAGAGAGGGTCAGTATGAGCAGCAGTGCTTCTGTTTGACAACAGAACTTATCTTTGAGGAAACAAACCCACGTTTGCCAGTGCACCAATATAAACTTCAGTGGCATAGTCCAGTAGCTGATCCAGGGGCTGTTCCTGGCCTGCAGGAAGCTTATGACCAGATTCCCACCTTCCCTCCCAAGGGAATATGGCTGTTTGCACAGAAGAATGGGGAGTTGGACCATCTGTGGAAGGCAAACCCAGATGTGATATCTGTTGTTAACCAGGCTGGACCTTACACAGCCTGAGGAACTGGACCATCAAGAGAACATCACACTGCCCTTTTGGAAATGATTAGCCTAGCTTGTTTCAAATCCAGTTTTCTTCTTCAGTTAATAAAATTCTTGGGAAAAAAAATCCCACTTTTTTGTCTTCAGAAAGTCACAGCAATCTCTAAACCAGAGCTGTCAAAGGGCTGGAGTGTCCCCGAAGTAATGCTTTGCCAAAATGTACACCAGTGTAGCCACTGCCATTATTAGGAACAGTAACTGCATACCACAGTCTAACATGTTCAACTGTAAATAATTATGACTCAATGCTATTATTGTCCTTTTCCTGTGTTTTGCTTTATCTGATTCAAAATCAGGACTCAAACACAGACATACAGAGACACACAGGTCCTCACTTAGGAAAAACAGAGCTACACAGAGTATCACACTACAGGATCACAAACCCCAGATTTTGGGTTATCCAGATATAAGCCTTAAGCTGACCAAATTCCATGAAAAGTCCTATCCTCAGGTGGTCATCAAGGCTGTGAGGGCAGAACACAGGACAATGACACAACTGTCTCTAGCACTGTGCATTCCTGGGCTTCAAACAGATTGCAGCTCTGCAGAACAAGAATCACAACCCTGCAATTACACACCTACATTCCCATTATGCCCATGATTATCTCATGGCTTCTTTTTTCTTCACAAATTTCGCAGCTGAATTAACCTGTGTTACTGACACCTGATATTACACAGTAGCATTTACAAGCTCATCTGGCTCAGAGGTTTCTTGTGAGAGATGCTGTAGCAGGGAGGCATGACAAGGATCAAACATCTCTCCCAAAGCAGTGAAGGGGGATATGCATTAGCACATATCTCCATGTTTTCCAGCAGTCACTCTCACAGACAGGCCCTCTACTCTAAACTACCTCTGGAGATCACCCTCTGGATCTTGCTGTTGAATGCATTCAATGCTCATTGATGTGAAAAACCTTCTGGACATCACCCATTTCCCTCCACATTCACATGTGACACCTCTCACTGAGGAGAGCTCTGGACACTGACCATGGCACCTCCAGAACAATTTCATTAAGCAAAGAAGATACAAACAGTGCCCCAAGATGCACAAAAGTAAAATCGCTCAGAAGCCAAATTAGACTTCATATTGAAAGTGTAGCAGTGTTTTAATTCCTTGAATTCAACAGAAACATGATGGAAGCAGAGACAGTGAATCAGAAGAAAAATCCATGAACAGAAGCTGGCATCCCCAGACCCAGTTCTTTTCTGATCTTCACACTGTTGTGCTTGAAAAGATAAATTGGATGCAGAAGAAGCTGTATTTCCATGAAAACATTTAGCTTTTGCAACAATACAAACAGCTGCTCTCACCCTCCACTACAATCCTACATAAATGCTGGAATATTTGTTTGTGAATTTTTCAGTTACAACATTTGTATCATGTTCCAGGCTGCCTCGCTTAGAATAGCTCATGCCAACCAAAACCAAATTAAAGGGAAAAGACCCAAAAAGGCCCCACACCAGAAAAACCCCAAGCACTCCAAACATGTGTGCTTCTTCCCTGTTCTCTCCACTCCCAGAGGCTGTTGGTACAGAAGGAGAACAGTGCCACTGTCCTTTGTGATTTCTTAGCAAATGGCCTTTGATATTCAGCTTTGTTGAATGCCATGACCCATCTCTAGAAGTCCTGGTCTCCATTATACTCAGAGGAATCTTAATGCTCCAAACAAACGGAGTTTGTGGTGTCACCTCAAGTCCCAGCAGGGACTACAATTACTAGTGTGCCAAATTCTTGGCAAGTTTTGTTCCATTTGAATGAAGGATGTAGACTCTGAACTTCTGCCTCCGCCCACTGGAGGAGTTGGATTCTGCAGATGATAAGATGCATCTTTGCCTTTAGTCCCACAGCCAAATACTTGAGGTCTGATTAACTAGCATTTAAGAACCCAGTGTGGAATGGATAGCTACAGAAATAGCATTCTTGCACTACCCCAGCATTTTAGGGAGAGACTGCCAGATCCATGTGGGAGCAGAGGAATCCTAAAACAATAAGGACAGACCCAGCAGTTACCAATTCATGAACAGCTTCCTGGCATCTTACAAAAGGGCTCAAGCCATGAGAAGGGGATTCTTGCAAAAACATTAACAGAAATATTCCACTGCTTTGCTTTGCTCACATGAGGACAGGTAAAAGATGCAGTCACACAGAGTGGAACAGGCAGGAACTGCACAGCTCTGACTGTGTGGTTTACTTGATCCAGTTGACTTCACTCATTTCAAGACCAAATTTCCTCAAGCAACTTTGAAAATTCTGGATTAATTCTAGCAGCTCTAATTAGGACTGAGCGTTCATTGCCCAGACATTGTGAAAATTGCAAGCCCAGTCTCATAACATCATGTGCTATATGTTAGTACATCATCAGGCTCACTTGAATTTATCAAGCTCTAAGCAGACTGAAACATTTTCAGTTAAACAAAGTACATCTATAACCTCATCACCCAAAGGGTCGTTCTGGGCCTTCTGAAGAGGGGATTATTTTATTTCACACTGAGTAATTTTCCTGCCTTTTCAGCATTTACAGTGAAGCCATTTGGTTTACAATAGGTTATTGGGAATGCAGCCTTCTAGAGCAGTTACATCCTGGGACTGAATGGCTGCCTACAGTTCTGTGGGCCAGGATTTGATAACCAGGTAGATAGGATGGAAGGAAGCAGAAGTTGTTCCTAGTGGTTCAACACTTAGTTCAGCAGTGTCAAGCTTGAAGGCCACACTGGTGACTGATTCACCTGATCAAACAGAACAGAATATGCAGGGGTTACTTCACTATTGGGTTGCCCTGCCCAGCTTGTAAAGAGACCAAGAACATCTGTGAAAGAGCTCTTTGTATATCACAGCAAATTCTGTACCACGAGCGTTAAAATAAAAAAAGAAAGGAAAAGAAAGGCAGTCCTTCTTCAAAACCAAAGTGCTACTCCAAATTTAGAAGGCTGAGCTAGGTTTCCACCCAAGGTAGCAATGCTTGCAGGTACTAGTGAGATGCTTTGAAGGGATCACAGTTTGAATGTAGTCAGGATCAGGGAATTTAAGAGCAATTTGAGAAAGAACATCAAAATTATTCATAGATAATTCATGTCTTAAAAGAAAAGAGAAAGAATGAGTTCTCCATGCACTGCCTGGGCAAAGTAGCATAGGGTAAGGGGTAGGTACACTTGGACTTACCTCATAGAATGGAGAGATAAGGGAAAGAAAAAAGTTAGATAGATACTAAGTAAAGGGATGTGTGCTGCCAATTACAAAGTTACCTGCAACTCTGGACATTATTAGCAGTTTCTATTTCTTAGTGCAAATAATCCTGTATCCTAATAAGAGAAGCTTTAAATTAGGATTCACTTTTGACACCAGAGGGAACTGACCACATAAGTAAATGTTGGTTGTGGTTGGTGTAGGTGTGCTTTTACTTAGATCATCTTTCTTGGATGCAAACAGAATATAGCCACTGAGTGCTTGTGTTTTAACAGGGACTGTTTCACAAAGCTGAAACAATCATGAGTCCACTTTGTCAAGAGAAGGGTTAGAGAAAGGTAACAGTCCAGAAAGCCATCTACTGAGAAAGAGGCTACGAAAAATATACTATTGCCATAGAAAGGACAAATTTTGATAACTTGGAATATAAAAATAAAACAATCTGATAACAAGCAGAAGGACACAGCACATTCTGTAAGCAATGTTTTTGTTTTCCAGTCTGTTTTAACATAAGAGCAGTGCAGACAGCATACTGCCTCCTCATTAGCTAATGGGACAGAGCTGTCAGGAGCAGACCAGGCTCAGGCTGAAGAGGCCTAGACAGAACTTCACAGGTTGTAAAAAAAGCTGAATGAGGGTGCTCTGATCTGCTGACACGAGACTTGCTGATAACTGTTCACAGAGAGAACTTCCAGGAGCCTGGAAGGATGCTCATGTTGTGCCAATATTTTAAACAGAAACTCTGGCCTGCCAGCCAGGCATCAGTCCTGAGTAAAATACTGGAAGGGCTGGCTTGATTAATAGAAAAACAGGGGAGTCATGTAATTAGTACCAAGTTTATCAGAAGGTAGAACTTGCCAAATGAGTTAGATTTTTATTTTAAAGGGATCAAAAGTTTCCTTGCCTGCTGAAAGGTACCAGTGTCACTGCACTGGACTCTTGCACACTTCACTTGATATTATGTGACATGCTGATCAGCTGAGACTTACCACAACGCATTAAATGAATTCAACCTGGCTATGCAACCAGTCACACAGTAGAACTGGGGATATTTTACTAAGTGCAATTCTGAAGGAGTTCCTCAGGAATATCAGCTCTGTTTTCTTTAATACGTTGTTAGCAATGTATTAAAGAGGGGACACAATCAACAACCACATCCTGGTGCTATAGCTTTTAGTAAATGAGGACAGCAGAGATCACTGCTGGAATGATGTGGGTTGCTCAGCAAGTTGGAATGTTTTAGTGTCTAAGAACATAGATCTGAGTCTTACAGCCAAAGGATCCTGCCTTGGGAAGCAGTCCCTTTGGAAAGGTGGCTAGGCTGAGAGCAAGAAGCCCAGGCCTGGGGAGTTCCCAGCACAGAGCTGCAGGGAAATGAGCTCTCAGCACTGGGACAGGCAATGAGTGCTGTCACTGTTCAATTGTGGTGTCACACCTACCCCAGACACAGCAAGTGCAGCTTTGCTGACTGCCACTCAGGAAGGCTCTTGATAAACAGAAGAGCACTCAGGAAACAGCTGCAAGAAAGATGAAGGGGCTGGGAATGATGTTTGATAACAACAGATTCAAGAAGCACACGTGGGTTTGGATTTTTAGGCCAACGGCTGATTTGCACAGCGTTTGTGCATGTACATAGGAAGTCTAATTTAATTGTTACAGTTGTGTCTGTGTGACAAAACTGTAAAAAAGCCCTGACCAGCTGGGTACAAACAGCAAACAAGGCACGTGTTTACTAGTAATGAGGATAATTAGCTGGAGCAATTCACCAGCAATTGTAGCAATTCTACTTTAACAAAATTTATTCAAGTCAAAATTAGATATTTTTCTGAAAACCTGTGTAGTTCAAACAGGAACAAAATTTACAGAAGTTTACAGCTAAAACATAGAGGTTATCAGATTAAATAGGCAGAAATGGTCTCATCTGCTCTGATAACCTGTTTTAAAATAGAGTCAAATTCAAATATATATACACATATGCATATATATGTATATGGACATACAAACACACACATATAGATATAAAATAAGAATAAATCTTAGGGCAAGTGTTTGTTCAAATGCTTTTTTCTTTCTGAGCAAGTGCAAAGATGGAAAAAAATGGCTTTAACTGCAGTGGCAAGTGGTGCCACTGAAGAGCATAAATGCCAACTCTTCTTATCACTTGTCTATTTCTATTGCTGCAGAGCCTAATGAACCACAATTGATATGTGGCAAGAGGGCAAGGTTTGTAAGCTTTGCTAAATTACAGAGAATTACAAAGTCAGAACAAAGCTAGAGGGCATTGCTTAAGTGCTTAATTCTCAAGAATAGAACAAACCTCTCCGGATTGCTGTTTCCAACTCGCTCTTTTTAGCAACTAATTCTTCTAAGATGTGTATCAGTGTAGCTACTGCTCACTTGAGCTGCTGGAGCAGCTCAAACCTCATCCTGGAATGTGACCTGCAGCAAGACCAGTCACACAACCATGCAAGGCAGGTAAAGGGGACAAGGTGAACTCTACCTGCATGTGTAGCACTGGGAACTGTCACTCTCCTGCTGTTCATCTGAACACCTGCAAGAACCCTCCTTCCCTTCAAAGCACTGATCCCAGATACAGTTAAGGTCCTGTAGCCTGTGACAGATCAGTTCTTGCCACATTGCAGTTTACCACTGGGCACTGACTGGCAGACAACTTCACTGTAAAGAGGGCTGGGCTGTGTGTTGGGAAATACCCACTGCAGCAGGAAGAATATTGTAAACTTTCCAACCTGCATCATTTCCTAAAATGACTCAGGCAGCAATATTCACACAGATGTATCCTATGGTTTATTCTACAAATTCCATACATTCATCAGTATAGCTGTAAAGAACATTAAAAATAAAACCTTTGCAAGCAAGGTCCATATCTTGCAGTGGAGGATCTGGTTCAATGCAACTGTAGCTCTTGTTTTCCTACCATTCACAAACTGCACAAGCTGCCATCAGCAGTTCCTTTAATTGAATTTGAGCCAGGTTGTGGAATCAGGAAACTTATTCTCTACTCCAAGGGGATGACGTGTAGGCATGTGTTCTTTAGGAATGCACATTGGTTCCCAGGCAGGTCTGGAAGCATTGTAAAAAAATGTGTATTGGCCTGAAACTTGCCTTGCTGTCCCAACAAACAGAGGTGAAGGCCTTTGGCAAACAGTGGTGGAGATAACCAGATTCCACCTGAATACCACTTCTAAAAAAACACATCAGTTTCCTGCCACCTAGAACAAAATTATTATCTCCTGATGGCACCTGGGGCTTTTAATGTCAACCTGTTCAGCTGTATCTGCATTATTCTTTCCATAAAAGGAAAGGCCTTCCAGACCTCCATTTTCTAGAATAAGTTTCTTCTCTCCACAGCACCACTTTGGAGACTCTTAAAGTCTCCCTGTTCTGAGGGTTATAGGTATTTATCTTGCTTCAAGACCAAGTTTATGCCTGGCCCAGTCAGACCCTTTTGCTCTTTGACTAAAGCTATCCTTTGGTTTAAATATGTTTTTCTTCCTGTTGCTCATTCCTTCAGTGTATTTATAGATGGTAGAGTCTTTCCTTCTCTCATCAAGGGGGTTTCTAGGGTCACTAGGAAATTAATAACCTTTTTCTGCACTTGTTTCAGAGCTAAGTACCTGCAAAGCTAGTTAAACTTTGTTCCTGCTTTGTACAATGTATTAATAACCCCTCATCCTTCCCTGATTACCAGGACTGCAGTTGCATTTTTCCCACCTGGCAGGTCAGACCCAGACTTTGACTGGCCCTCCCATCCCTCTCCCCCATCTGATTACAATTACAGGCTGTGTAGAGCAGAAGTCTCCCTTGATCTGTGGACTCATAATCACATTTTGTCTTGCTGAATTGTATCCATTTCAATTCCATTACATTTTAAAATTCTCCATGAAAGTAAACCACTACAGATATTAAATAATATTGTTAGGAATACCATTGCTCTCTACCCTCATCTCATTTCCATGCTGCC
The DNA here is from genome assembly GCA_013389925.1 of Aegithalos caudatus. Taxonomy (NCBI): domain Eukaryota; kingdom Metazoa; phylum Chordata; class Aves; order Passeriformes; family Aegithalidae; genus Aegithalos; species Aegithalos caudatus. The sequence goes on along the minus strand of WEIU01002544.1, from coordinate 253,900 downwards.
TGCTTTGTCTCCTCCTCCTGTATGGTTCTATTCTCAGAGGACAAGTCTGTTCAAACCCTTTTTGCTGCTATATTCCAGTTCTTTCAGAATGCTGGAGTGAAAAGTCCTATACTTGAGTAATAATTGTACAACAGCTGACAAAGAAATTCCAAACCTTTATCCATATTCAAGTATGTTGGTTTCCATAATCAGTTCTCCCTTTGAAACAGAAAATCTGAATTGCAGACCCACTTTTGTTTATCCTTACAGTTAATTTAAATAGAAGCAATCCATGATCACCCCAGCTAACATGTTTTCCTGCAACCTCTTTATCATATCATTAACACTTAGAAGAATCATATTTGAAGTTGGATCATTGATAAGTCTGATACAATGTCTGTAATTATCTTTAAAGTGATGCAGAAGTACTCAAGTATCCTTGTTGATTCAGGCATATTTTGATGAGGAGGATCTATTAGATATTATATCCAGGGCTATCTGACCTCACATTGATGAGCATTTGCTCTCCAGTCTATAATCTGGGAGGTTTGTCTTTGTGCAGTAGTGCCCAGGAATGTATGGCTCTTTAATGACACCACAGAGATTTTACCCAGATATCATTCTGATAAAAGAGAGAAGCAAAAGAGAGAAGCCTTCTAGCACCAACAGGCAGAGTGTTTATCCATGCAGTCCTTCATGGTTCCTTACCAGCTCCCTTGTCCTGAGCAAAAGATACAAAGGGGACCAGTTATCATGTTTTGAATTTTTCTGGATAATACAGATGGATTCCAGAAAAGTAATTTAGACAAAATCCAGGTTACAAGAAAGATTGAGAAGTTTGAAACCTCACCACAGAGGCAACCTTTTATGCTAGAACAAACAAATAACAGGGCATCTGCCATTAGTTCTGTTTGCATAAGTGTTAGACTGTGCCCCAGCCAGAAGGGAATAGCTGGGAAAGCTGGTTTTATTATTCAATCACAAAACATTTTCTACCATTATGAAAAAAAATAGTCTCAGAGATATCTTGAATCTGAATCTCCAGCTTTTGCTTATAAAAGCAAAACCAAGGCCTTAGAAATATTACTATTGAAAAAAGCTGCTACATCTTTCCCTCTGAAGAAGCCACAACTTGTGGAACTGTGCAGTCCTTCACGATACACAAACCAAAGCACTTTTATCACCACAAAGCAGCTGGCCCTTGATACCACATGAATGTGTTGTGAGTTTTCTCTTCCATACAAGTATTTTTAGCATTTGGATTTTCCCTGATTTTTGGTGGACTGCACTCCCTGAGGAACAGGTGGTGGAATGAAATGAAGTCCCTCCCATCTGAGCCCCATGGGAATAGCTGTGCCCTCTGCATCCAGCAGTGTGCCATGAAAACAGCATCTCTCAGTAACTGACTTCAATTGCAGCTTTCCTCCCACACAAACATGGTGCAGTTGAATTACAGCTTGTTTGGGTCTCACAGGTAGGAGCTGATTTACTTTTGTCAGTTATCAGCAAGAGGGTGAGAAAAACTTGTTTTATAGCAGGGAAAACCCAAGCTGACTCCAGGCCCCAAGAATGCTCTGCTCCATCCAACCAGCTCACCGGAGAGGTGTGGTTTTGGCACAGCATTGGGGAAAATTATACCAGATACATAAATGCAGTTCTGACAGATTCCATTCCTGGACAAGCTGCTTCACTTCCTTTGTTCCTCCATCCAACAGGCACCCAGCCAGGGTGGCCTCAAAGAGATCTGACTGACCATTTTGGTGGAAACAAGTCAAAAAATTAGGCCAAATGGGTGCAAAGCTTTGCACAGATAAACCCACTGGAAGGCTCTCTTGTTCACAGGCACTTAAAAATGAATTAGTAGTGTCCCTTTCAGGGTCCAATCAGACATCTATAGGTTATACCAGTACAAGTTTCTCATGCTGACAATCTCCAGCTTATCTATGGGCATTTCCAAAGGGAATTCAATGTCTGCAATCATCTTTAAAGTGATGCAGAAGCATCCAGTCCATCCCAGTATGAGTCTAGGTGAGCAGTGGGTTACTCTGCTGGGCTCCAGTGAGTCTGAGCAGCTGGAAAACAAGTGACTAGGAAAGCTTCCACTACAAATGGATACAACAGGAGCTCCCATAAATACTGCAAAATGGCTATGGAGACATCCCAGTGGCATTTTCATTCCTTACATAGGAAATCCAAGGCTAAAGGATAATTTCTTCCAAAGTCATCATCTGGGTTTGTAGATGCAGAAAGAAGGGATCCCTTCAGAAAGGGCATACCAGCAATCTGACTTCTTGTGGTCCATGAGAGTGGCAAAGAGCTCCAGGTCAGGTGTTCTGCAAGGGGAATTTATCTACTCATCAAGTGGCAGCCTCAAACAATCACACACAGCTACAATGACATGGTCAGCTCTGTGAGGAGGCAAAACACTGGGCACAAAGCAAAGCAAGCCACTTCCATGGGACTTGTTGCAAGGACAAAACATTCTATAGCTACAGATCTATATGCAGGAGCAAAGAGGTAGACAGGAGTTTTAGTTAAAATATTTGAAGATTTTAAAATCTTTTATTTGAGTCATAAAAGAAATTGCAGGAGAGTCAGACAATGTTTTGGATGAAGCAGTATCCCCTCAGGAAATGACCCATGAGAGCTGCACCAGGGTGCCAGTGGAGCAGTGCCATCATCCTGGCATGTGGAGGTCCTGCCCCGTGGGCCTTTGAGGCAGAACAAGCCCAGGAGCACAAATATTTCTGTCATTGCAGCATTTTTACCTCACTGAGCAGTCTGGTAGCACTTCCAGATTCTTCAAATTGCCGTGAGGCATCCAGCTAATTTTTTATGCCTCTCTCATAACCGAGTTCACACTGCAAGTCTGGGAACAGAGCTAGACTCCACCAGGTCCCTGCTGCCCAGGGTTAAGTCTTCTCCTCACACCTCCCATTAAGCACATTACAAGAAAGCACCAGAACTTGCTCCCTTTTCCTGGTGGCAGCAGGACTTTGGCATAGCTTGCAAAACACTTTGTGTGTTTCCGATAGCAGGTGCAATAGAAACATTATTTACCACTATATTTCCTGGCATCTTTCCTAGATTTTCCACAGAGCAGATGGAGAATGAGCAGCACTAACTCTGAGCTGTGGGTGCAATCATTCACACATGCCTAATACTCCTCTGAGCAGCAATCTCTACTTCCAGTACAGAGAAGTGTGCTTACCAGCACTACTACAAGAGCCAGAGCCCTTGCTCAGCAATCCAGAAAACACTGCTCACTGCTCATAAGTGCTCCCTGGTCACTTGGAAGGGCTCCTTGCTGCCACGAGCTCAGAGACACCAGGGCTGGGAGTTACAACACAGGAGCAGTGATGAGGAAAAATATGTGAAGTATTTTCCTGCACCCCCAGGGGACAGGTCACAGTCTTATTAGCATGAAGCAAGAGAAAGGAGGGGAGAAGGCTTTGAGAATTGTAATCAAACCACCTCGTAGGACAAAGGAAATGCTTTGTTTCTTACAGAACAGTGTGAGCAAGCAGATGCATTGCAAGTCACAAATCTCACATCCCCAGCAATGCTTCCTCATCTTTTGTTCTTTTGTTTCCCAGCTCCTGGGAGGCTGAGAGCACATGCCCTGTCCACGATCCAGGAGCGGTGTGCTCAGCCTGGGAGGGCAGCAGCAGGTGCAGAGCACACCTTCGTGGGGAATGTTCCTCTGGGTGTAGCCCTGCACTGCCCTCCTGGCTGTGCTCAGCCTGGAACACGAGGTTTTTCTGGATCAGCCCAAATTTCTTCTGTCAGAACAAACTCAAGGGGGAAAATACACAAAGAAATTTGGAAGTATTTGTATAGTGAAGCCTATTACACCAGCTCAGTTTAAATGCATATCCTGGTGAACACTGGCATTCCTTTCCCATGTTTACTGGGTACCCTGCAGTTTTCTGGACCCACTGATTTTGTTGTGGTCATCCCAACCAGGCAGGCAAAGACATTATCAGTCACTTCCATTCGAGCCTCATTGTCTCTAAGGAAAACTGTGGGAACAAACACCTATCTGGCCTTGAGGAAGGGCAGTGCAAGTCCTGTTCATATTCTCTGCTTCCCTTCCCTCTTTGCCTCCTTCCAGCCTTTGAAGGCTCAGGTGTCAAAGTGACCTTGAGCAGGGAGCAGTGGGACAGGGCAGGGCAGGTCCTGCATTCCCCTGCAACCCCGTGCTGCTGCTTCGGAGGGCAGGCAGCCCCCTCTCCTGGTCAAGGCTTACCTGCAGCTCCAGCTCACCTATGGAGAGAATTCCATAAGGACCAAATTTCCCAACCCTTGGGAGTTCGTCTGACAAGCACAGACCGACTTCTCTGCATAAAATCAACAATCCCCAGACAAAAAGCAAAAATAGGAAAAAAAAAAAAAATTAGAAGACAGCATGTAGTAAATCTTTCTTCAAAACCAGGTGGCCCTCACCCTGCAGTTCAACGAGGCCAGGTGAGTTTACAAATATTCCTTCTAGGTGAAGGAAATTCTTGGAGATAAAAGAGGTGGTGAGTTATCTGCATTTCAGTCAGCCCCACTGATGGTGGGGTCCCAGTCTTCCCACACAGCCAGTGAAGAACTGCCAGTGCCACATGTGGCTTTGTGTGGACTGAGAAAACACAAGGTGCAGCAGGAATCCTCACGTGGCAGATGGGGGCTGTGACACAGAGCAATTAGAGACATCCTAAAGGTGTCACTGTAAGTCTGTAGCACAGCCAAGGACTGAATAAAGATGTCAAATACCATTGACACTCCTGTGTTTTCCCTGGGGGACTATCTACAAATCAAGGCTATAAAAATTCACCTAGGTGATACAGCCATGGATGGAAATACATTCCCTGGCAAATTCTATCCTTGACTCCATTTTTCAGCAGCTCTCCCTGTCCATCCCTCCCCTGACCTCTAGTGGCTCAGGCTCTGTTCAAAGAGAAGGCTTACTAAGCTGAAGTGACACGTGACTCTGCTAGTTCTGGCCCAGTAAAATGCAGTCTTTCTCTACTGAGAATAAGTGCATAAACATGAATTGAATCCTAACCACCTCCAAATGACATTTGGAACTTGCAGAGTTTGAACTAGACAATTTTACTGCTTGTAAGCATGTTCCTGTAGAAAGCAAAGAAGGTTTTTCAGAGGAAATATTAACCTTGGCTTAGCCCTTCCTAAGCTCTGGCATGTGCAGGTTTCTAATGGATTTGTGTGTTCCACCTGCAGACTTAACCTGGGAGGGAAAGAATGAAGAAGGTGCCTTACAAACCCAGATAACATAGGGACAGGAGCTGGGGCAGTGTCCCAGAGACCAGCACAGCAATGGGCAGTTAAAATATTCACATTCCTGTAGCCCAGATGTGTTTGCTTAGGAAATATTCTTGCACAGGTAAATGATGAAAACATAGCATGCTTTAATTTTGGGTGGAGGGTGGCAGACAAAGTCCTGTTGGCCTCTGCAGGGGTGTGTAGGACACTTCATGAAGTCTGGATACTTTATGAAGCACTAAGACTTAAACCAGAACATGCCCAGTATCCAGTTTCTTTGCTGAATTAATGCACTGCTTAGAAATACAACTACAAGGTCATTGTGCCTTAGCAATCAAAATTATGTGGCACAAATACAGACATGCCAATGTGTGGGAAAGATTACAGAAGAAATTGATTCTCCATTTTCTTACCAGGAATAATTCCAGGTAGTCAATGGCTCATAAGTTGCTATTGACTTAGAAATGGATTTCCCATAATCTCCTTGTACAGAGGATGTAGTAAATAGCAAGGGAAAAGTGGGAAAAGGAATCTGGAAAAGATGTGTTATTGCTCAGTGAAAGGCAAAGTCTTCCCTGTATTTGTAGCTTCAAGGACCTGCTCTCCTTCCCAGCTTCAAGTCTGGAATTTCAGCCAAAAAAGCAGATCCCAGACTACCTTCAGAGCCCTTCCAGGTGATGTCTGAAACATTAAGATATCAGCAGGAGTCCCTGCATGCATTTGTTGGGAATGCTAAGAATAAAACCTTTTGCACAATTGAGCTCCACTTGTGAACGGAAAGAGAACAAAAATTTCCCCCTAAATTTCTTTGCAATCAGTTTTTCAAACTCTCCCTGTTCCTGGCATCACACAGGGTTCCTTGAGGTAAGTAGGAATTATCTTCCACTACAAAATGCATTTTCTGATGTCAGAATAAAAGACACATGGGTGGAAGCTGAGGGAACAGACATCCAGTTTGCTTTGAGCTGCACATCAGTCACACACCTGCAGAACATCCAGTGTCACACAGGACTTGGCAGGTGCCACTAAACATTACATATGAAATAAATAAAACATCCAGGGTGAGGGCAGAGGGTGCATGGAGGAGCACAAAGTATTCCAGCTTTCCTACATGAAGTACAAAAATGGAAGTGTTGGTGAAAACTGTTGGTTTTACACCAATGCCATTTTATTAGTGTGCCTTCATCCATGAACTTTCCTAGAAGATGTTATTTTCAACTTTCTTCTACCCAGCCCACTGAGGTGGGTGAGAGCCACTATATCCTCCTCAAAGCTAAAGCCTTTTCCTCACAAATTGATCCTCAGCCCAGGTGTGCAGAGTGGAGGCCAAGGCAGAGCCACTGAGGCATTTCCAGCTGTCATTGTTCAGATCTCTCTGTGCTGTGACCACCCTGGAACTGTCCCTAACTCTTGGATTCAGATCTACAGAAATTGGCAACTGCCCATCAGTCCCCATTCCCTCTCAGAACTGCCCTGCATCCCCTGCAGAAATTCTTAGATTCACTTGTCTGTTCCTGCCCCAGTGTGTTGTTGCAGGGCTGGTTTGCCCATATGTGCTTTTTGAGAAGGAAAACTCATATTTAAGACCAAATGAGATTTTGACATGTGTCCAGTTTCCTGCCTTTTTTTTTTGTTGTTGTTGTTGTTTGTTTCTTTTCCTCAAGACACTGCTTCGAAGCAACTAAAATTATTCATTTGGGTTAAAGGTAACATCAGTTGATTGTATTTCTTTTTAGATATCTGTGATTCTAGTGAGGGATGGCTGGGAATGTCACCACTCCAAGGGCCACTCACTGACACATGGCCCAGCTGCCAGATCCATTCCCTGCTGTATCCACAGTGCTCAGCATCACACACCCCTCCAGGGCAGGCCCAAAATTTGACCACAAGCCCTGTGTCCCTGAGAACACAGAAAGGGCCAGGTCACTGCAGGGGCCTTTGGTCTCTGAGGCACTGCTGAACAAGCACTCCTAGCACAGCTCAAGGACACTTTGTGCTATGAGGGACACAAGCTTCAATAGTACCAGTTAATGGGAGCATTAAAATTTGCTTCTAACTTGAAATTGATGCTCAGTTCAACCTTGAGTATTCAGGATAGGTCACCCATACCTACAAGAGTTTAGCATCACTCACAGCAGTGGCCTTTGCAGGAGATTCAGGGTGTGTCTGTGCACATTGAACAGACAGAAGATATCTTGATTCCACAAAGGATCTACAGAATTAGATCAGTTAATGCTGCCAGTAGGATTTCACCACTACAAATCACTATAGAGACCTTGAGATCACTGCAAAGTTTTAGATTCTGAAGAAGAACCTAAAATCATTCTGCCACTGATGCCACAACACACATCTTCATCTTTCAGCAAAACTAGCATCCAGACAGCCAGTGGAACTCTGACATTTACTAGGAAAAAAATAGTGAAAAGAAACAAATAAAAGGAAAAGGTATGATTATATTTACTGGGTGAAAGCAGCCCATATAGCAATTCAATTTCAGCTTCTCTTCACTGTTAGTCTACAAGCACATTTTCACCCCACTAAAGATAAACAGAAACATTGCCATCACAGAGCTTTACTCTGAAAGAAAGTGTGCAGAGAGCTGCTGGTGTGACAGCAGATTTCTCCTGGCATTTTGTTTTGATCTCTTCTGTGTACAGTGACAGATCTGACAGCTCATCCTCAAGAAATTTCCACATAACAATGCAAAAAGAAAGAGTAAAATTTACTGTTTATTACAGATTCCTGTTTTGGGGGTTTGTTGTTTTTTTGGGTTTTTTTTTTTCAGTTGACAATAAGGAGCTATTTATCAAAGCAAGTTGCAAGCCATAAAACCCATGCATTTAACTCCAAAAAGCACAGTCAGTAAGGCAAGGCTCTTAATTTTTTGGTGGGAAGTCACAGCAAGGTCCAACTACCTTGTAAGTGTGACAATGATACCTTACAGCATTCCAGACTTCCAAATCCCTCATCACTGCCCAGCAGTAGGATTGCTAACATCAATGCAGTTTTGCTATGAAGTGAAAAGCACAGTTTACACAGCAAGAAATATTGATCTTTCTTAGGGAAATCCTTCAAGCCTAGTAAATGACATTTAATTAGATGGGCAGAGGGGAGGAAGAGGTAGGAATCTGCACTGGGAGAAGAGAACAGAGAATTCCTGCCTGGGACAGGGAATACAAACAGTATGAGGGCAGTTATTGTCTTTTTGCTATTCAAATGGGAAGAGGAGTGAGCAGTAGGGAAAAATGTCAATGAAGAGGAGCTGCCTGGCAGACAAAAGCTCTAGAGCCTGTGCTGGGGTTACATGTGGTTCTGGTCAGAAGAACTCTGCCCCTCACAGGAGAAGTGAGTTAGGAAAAAGTAGAAAGGGAAGGCACAGTCTGTTCTGACGGCTAAAGCAGGAAGGATCTCTTTTGCTGTGAAAGGAGCACAGCTCTAGCAAGAGTTCCTCACCCAGGCACAATGCAAGGATTTACTGAAGACATGCTATGGGAGCTAATCAGGGGTTTGTTAAAATATGTATGTGTACTAAATAAAATATCAAGTGGTATAAATACATCTCTGTCCCAGTTCATTCTGCCCTGTCAGGAAAGCACCAGAGTCTTTACAGCTTCACAAGGGGTTTCTTCTGCATGGCACTGAACTTTAGTCCTCAGCCCTTTGACTTCTGACAGGCACATGTCAGAGACATCCATCACATTTTGGTCTTTGCACATCTGTCCCTGTTCAAGTCCTACCATTGCTTCTGAGTTTATACCATTTCGTAGCTCTTTGCTTTTAAATTCACCATTATGAGCCACACATGCAGCCTCTAACAGTAAAAATCTGTCTGGTTTCCATGCAGTGGGACTTCCAAAAGCACCACAACACAGCTCAGCAGCAGGTGTTGGTCAATACACATTCAGTAACAGTGCAAATGCCCAGCTGCTCCATTTACCTCTGTACCAAGGCTTTTGCCATCACAGTCCCCACACACAGGTGGGAGTCACCTCTCCTTCCAGGCAAGAAACACAAGTGCTGATGTCCTTCCTGCAGAAAGCTCTCCTTGCCTTGCCCCAGGATGGAAGGCATTGTGAGTTAACAGTTCACTTCCACCAGGATCCTTCAGAATTTTTCAAACACAGGTTATTTTAGATACAAACCCCACTGAAATGGGTCAGTGTTTGTAGGACTAGTGGTACAGCTGGTAGAAAGAACATCACTCTCAAATTAGTATGTTACTGTCCTGTAACTCCACCTGGTTAGTTTGGACAGTACAATCCCAGTTCTTAAATGTCTGCAGAAATGTCACTCACCAGGAGAATTGGCTGCTTTGATTCACTTTGATGCACTGTCACCTCTCCAAGGCAGAAACAGGATGCAGGGTAACCTGCAACTTGACTCGAGGCCCTACATAAACTGCAAGTTTAAGATTGGAGAAAGAAGAAAAAGGCTGTGAAGTAGTCAGGAAGTTCTCTTGTTGGATGGTGTCCATGCAGTTTGACATACTGATTAGATGAAGTCCTACAAGGTGCCAGGCAAAATCTCCTGGAGGGGTGATCCAGCCCAGTGTTGGACACTTTGTAGGTTACCCAGCCCCAGGGCGCAGGAAGAACAAATTCCTCTGCCATCTCCACCCTCACACCCCAGTACCTGAGAGAAAAGGAAGCTGCAGGAACATCTGCCATCTCCAGGATTCTGTGAAATAACTGCCACGTGTAGCAAAACAGCTTTGCACAGCTCTGCATGCTCAGGCTGGGCCTGTGTTACCTTTGCATGAGGCACATCTTTCTCCAAAGCTCATCACTGCCCTTCACAGCACAGCTGGCACTTGCTGCACCAGCAATACCTGAATGTCTCTTCTAGACTGTGATGCCTCCTTGCTTTGTTCATCTCTCCTGATAAATTAATTGCAAAGGGAAGAATCTCTCGCTTTGATTTCTCTGCAGGTGTAATCTGATCTCTTTTCATTATTGTAACTAAATTCTAGAGCCCTGCAAATTGGTTGCCATGCTTTAAAGCATTGGGATGAATCTGTACTGACTTTACTTCCAAATCAATTCCTCTCAGCTGTTATTGTTTCTGGCTACACCAAAGCTAGGGTAGAAGCACCCACGCAGACTGACACCTTGGCTCAGCTTCTGTGCCAAGCCCACAGCCAAACTCACTGATGCTGGGCTGCCAGAGGGGCTGCAGGGGGTGGAAGGCACTGCAGAGCTCCCCCAAACACCTCCCAGCCCAGGGCCCAAACCTGCATTTCCAGGCTCTGGACCAAGCCTGGCCAATGCTGTGCCAACAGCAGGAGTGTTGCTGACCTCCCACTGCAGCTTTAGGGCTGGAGGAACAGAAGGGGCACATTCAGCCTGTAGGACCCAAACTGGAGCCCTTGTGCCCCAAACTGGCCAGACTGGGGCCAGCTGCTCATTACTGAGCAGCACCTGGGCATGGAGAGCAGAATTTCCCTCCAGCTCAGGAAACCCTGCTGCCACTGGAATCCATGGTACCTGTGACTTCATGGATGCTGATGCCAAGTGTTTTGGGCTGTCACACCCTCCCATTTAGACCAGCTGGAAGGGTATTTTATTTCTTTGCACCTTTGTCCCTAAACATCTGAACCCAGAGCCACAACTGCATTATATGAATGAAAAAGGTGCCTTGTGTTCATCAGTACTGGCTCAAGTTGGCTTTTAGGGGAGATTTAAATACAAGCTCACCACCAGCTGCCCAGCTGAGTCCTCTTCTGAGCTCTGAGGCTGATTTCTGCAACCCCTGAGTGGGTTTTATCCAGGCTCTATTAGCCACTGTACAGCAGGAGGTACATTACCATGGAACAACAGCTCCAAGGAAATAGCTCAGATTTACAGTGCCACTGAACAGAGGGGGAAATTAAGTAGTCCCAGGGGTAGCCTGAGTAAGTTCCTGGTAACAGGAAGCAAAAAACCCCCAAACTGAGTGCAAACTAAACAGGAATGGCTCTAGGAAGGTGTGTATGTCTTTCACTCATTTTCTTATTTACTATTAAGAATTGTATATTTTATCCAAACTTTTACCTTAGTCCTATGGGTGTATAACAAGTAGGCTTTAATACACTATATATATGGATAGAAATAAAAAAGCATTTGCAACTAATATTGTACACATATAGAAAATTACAACCTTCTAAGGGAAAAATTCTTTACCAAAATATTTATATGCTGTTGTAAGTTTTTACTACTGTGAAGTACTACTTAGTCTAGAATACACACAGAAATATCAGCATGTGTGTGGATCATAGTCCTGCAGTGTGTGAGGCTAAATGCTTATGAGTATTGAAAACTCAGTGAATTGGGAGGTCTGGGTAACAAAACTCTGGAGCAAAAGCCAGTAGGGAAAAAAAGAGAGGAGAGGGGGGTAAAACAGCTAAACAACCAACCAACAAGACACACCCACAAGCCTTAGTGTAGCAGTCAAAATAAAATAAATATAAAATGGGAACAATATCGAGCATGTACAGCATTGTGCATTAAAGATTAGATTACATGAGGAAATACTGTGAAATATTGCCAAGAGCTCCTAACCCTTTCTGGGGTGCCAGCAGCATCCTTGAGGAAGGTTCAGATACAGGTCCCCACACGTGGGAGAGAGCAGCAGGAACACCTGGAGAGTGACACTGCTTTGGGGAGCTGCTGCTCTCAGCCCAGGCAGGGAGGAGAAAGAAAAAGGGGGGAAAAAAGGAAAAGGGACTTTCTTTTTCCACCTCACAGAGCTCACTGGTGATTCCTAAACTGGTGCAGATCTAATAATTCCCTGCACTGGCAGGAGAGTCAGCAACACTTATCTCTGCTTGCCTAGAATCACCCAGAAAAAAAGATTCTCTGCTGTATAAAACCCCAGTTTTAGGGCTATGAAAAACACCCCCAGGGCAAAGCAGACTGGCTAAAACCCAGGTGAATGTAACCAAAGTGCCTCTCAGTAAAGGCATGATCCCTTGGCTTCTTGGTACAAGGCAAAATGTGGCCCAAATGTCTCTTTCTGTAAAGAAAATGTGGGAACTGGGCAAACCTGCTGTGTCTGTGGCAGACAGGAGTCCTTGCATGGGGCCAGGGAAGCCAGGCAGGAACACACAGAGCCTCTCCCTTCAATTTCTGTTCTGCCATCAGGGGTGAAGGCTCCCTCCATGGGAAGGTGCAGCTGCAAAGCACAGAGTGGCACCAGTCAAGGCCACAGCAGCTGTGTGTGACAGTCACTGAGGTCCCAGTGCTCCCAGTGACTTTGTGGAGATGCCCACTGAGGGATGAGGAGCTATCACACCTGCTTTAGGTCACAGATTTCTTCCCCAGGGTCTCTGCATTTCTAAAGCCAAGTCCTATAAGTGGGCAAGTTCTCACTCTTGCTATTACAATACAATTTGCATTCAAATCATTAAGAAACAAGCCCATTACAAGCTATTTACATACATAATATATGAAATTCCTCCATTGCATCTTCATGATCTTGACTGTTATCTGTCTTGCTTCTCTTAGATAATTTGAATTTGTACAGGCATATTTTTCATCCTCCAAATTTTCCCTGCCTAATACTAAAGCCCTAATGCATCTGGGGTCCCAACATGTAGTTGATGTGCGCATTGAAACAAATTTACCCAAAGCAAAATCAATATTTTTGATCTGTACATCATAGAGAATCTCATCTGCAGTGCCAACTACACGAAGTTAAATACAACAGAGACATTTCTTTTCCAAGTCTGTGTTCCAAACCTCTGCACTCACTGCTCCAATTCCAAGTTCTGTACAGGGCAGCAAGCAAACCCTGCACAATTGTCCTCTGGAAATAAGCTCAGTTGTATTTAGAGCAGAGGAAAGTACCTTTGGGATGAACATCCTTGGCTGGATGGAGGAGCAATGCTTCTGTGTTGGTAGTGAGGCTGGTTGTGAAAAGAAGCCTGACTTGTAATGTGATTGTGTTTGTGAAAACATTCACTGCAAATGCTGCTTATGTGTGCTGACCCCTTAAATGCAATTACTGACTATGATTACAGCTCAGATTGATAATATTTTGTGTTTAGCCTTCAGGGAAATAATCAAGACCAGAGAACTAGATGGAATTGTGTCTTCTTACTGAAGCAGAAAAGTAGTGTGCTTTGGGCTGACATAAAATTCTTCTATACATCAACTAACTCACCAAGGGAATTCTGGGTGGCAAAAGACTTACCAGGCACTAAGAAAAACAGTGGATCTATACAGGCTAAAGTAAATCCCTCCTGAGTAACCAGAACTGTGTCTAGGCCAGACAGACCCACCACAGTTTTCCTTTTTATGGGGACAAAATAAATTCTTTTGCAGAAGAGCTGAACGAGTCTGTTCACACTGAGGGTTCCCTCAGAGATGGAGTTTTGTTTGGATCCCAGCACTTGGACCTGCTCTTATGCTCCAGCAGGGAGCACATCCACATCTGTCACTAGGCCATGGCAGTCCCTTGGAGCAGCCATCCTTTGGGTGGAGTTCCAGGGGGACCAGGTTCCCTGCCAGCCTGGAGCAAGCTGTGGTGATGCAAACTCTGTTAGAAATACAGGGCTGCTCCTTACAGGAGTAATGGTGAGCATGGACACTGCAGATTCACACAGGTAAATGATGGAGGGACATCCCAGAGAGCCTCTGGCAGGAGTCCCCTGTGTCCCTACTGGGATTGTTTTGCTTTAAATGTGATACACCCATGCTCCTGCCTTGCATCTGCCAGTTGGGATCCTCCAGGGATGCCAAAATTTAAAGGAAAAGTAAGCAGACAAAAAAAACCTGATTCAAAGACTATGATAGCACAGATGTTTTACTCTCACCCCAAGATATTTTACTCTCACCCCATTCTGATGCTTTGTTGGAAGTCACAGGAATTCCTCATCACATGGAAGGCTCAGGGCTCTGATAAACAGCTCCTCACTTGTGGTTCCCAGTACAGTAATGCTGTCAGCAAAAGTCTGAAGTGCTTCTGTGTCACTCAACATTTAGCCTGTCAGATTAATGATACACAATGCTCTGAAACTCTTAGGAGACAGCAAGGACTAACTTAAAAATAAGCACAATGGGAGTTAATTTCTACAGCATGAAAATACGGCCTCAAATTGTAGTTCCACACACAATGCAGGTATTCTCAAATGCTTGGGATTGCTCATCATGGCAAAGGATCTCCATATGGCAGATAAGAAGCAGCTGAAAGGGGAGAACATGGGCTTTGCAAGTCAGGGCAGTGGTACACAATGAGGATACCTGGATAATGAATTTCCTGTTCAGAGCTTGGAGCAGCCCAGTTGCAAAGAATGAACCCCTCCTACAGAGCTGCTGCCAAGAAAGCCTGGGTGAATCAGCCTCAGACACCTCCTGTCCAGGGCACAAGACAGATTCTGACACAAGCTCTAAAACCCATATTATTAATGACAGAAAATGAGGGGTTATTGAGGTCTTTTTCCATTGGTCTCTCCCTGTGAGGCTTTATCCTGGGTCCCAAGGTGTTTCCTATTTGAAGAGCATTTAAGCACTGCAAAAACCACTGAGAAAACTCAGGAGGAGCTCCTTGGACCACATCTTTCAGATGTTTAAAAGAGCCTGGTTCAGCTTGGAATCCAATATTCACTATGCCCTGGAAGGATGGATGGGGCCACTCTAAAACATCAATAGTACATTCTCTCTGTCATTTAAGCAATTACTTCATTTCTCTTGCTACTGTCTGGAAAAGAAATCCTTCAGCAACAATTGGACCTGAGCTTTGTGCTGTACCACTCAGGACTTCAATCCTGTTGTTTTCTCACTCAGACTTTACCTTGCTGCTCTGCCAAGTGTTATCCCAGAGGTCATTGTTTTAATCAACATTTTAAAATCTCCATGAATGGAAAACTACAAAAAAACTACATCAAGTGTCTTGGCTTTTTTCTCTCTTTTTTAATAAACTGATGTTCTGTTTCTTTAATAGGTTTAGTTCTCACCAGTGCTCAATTCTTAGTCATTTGTTAAGTCTAATTAGTCAGTATTCAAATGTGCCATGCATTAATTTGGCCACTGCTCAAATCTCACACAGATTTCATAGGAAAATGGATTATTTGAATTTTAAACACAGTCTGTTCCACCAATTCTGACATATTAAGCAAACTCACAAGCCATTAGGGCCATAAAATACCAGTTGACCTAACAGCCTGCAACAGCACAGAATGAAAAAGCTATTTATGTCCTTAAGTGATGCTCTGAAGTGAGAGCTGCACACACTGGTTCTGTATCCTTGGATTTCTCCAAGATTTGGGTGAAGCCCAGGTACTTGGCTACTTCAGCCTCAGCTCAGAACTGCTGGCCATTAGACACAGCCAGGACTCACCCAGCCACCTCTGCAGCCACACAAAACAGATCCTCCTGCCTGCTTCACCTGTTTAATATGATAATTAAGCCATTTTAGTTAATGGGCCTTAAATGCATCTTTTAGGGTAGTCTAGACAACTCCTTAGCATTGTCACCAGAGCAAGGAGGGATCTCCTGTATTTCTGGGCCAATTTGTCTTGGAGAAAAGACAGAGGCTGATCAGAGCTTGAAGTTAAAGCCAAGTTTAACTCAGTTAAAGCCAAGCCTAAGCCCCCCACTCCTCCTCTCACTGATGGGTGCTGCTGTCAGGTTTACCAAGGGCTTTTGCCTTCACTTAGAACACCCAAATTCTCCTTTTAGAGCTGAGGGAACACTTGGATACCCCAGGCTCTCCAGGTTCCCCCACTGCCTCTGGCACACAAATCTGTGGCCATTAGCTTGTCTAGACAGGGATGTTGGGCTGGAAGCTGGGCTATTGTTAGCATAGGAAAAAGAAAATGCATTTGAACACAAGCACTGCAGCCTGCTCTGCCTCTGCTGATGCTCTTCAGTGGCACAGCACAGCCACTGTCCCCTCAGCCAGTCTAGACAAAATCACAGGGACTCTGGGGTCTGGGCTGAGCACTCAGCTTCCATTTCCCTGAACTGCAATAGCTTTGTTGTAATTCAGCACGACAGCACCTTCCAAACACAGCAACCTGTGGAATAAATGTTTCAGGGTTCAAATCAGGGTTAGCCTGACTCCTTTGGCAACACTTCCTCCTCCAAATAAGTGCAGAAATTACAGGAGAAAAGCAAGTCCACCCAAACCATGGCAACAATCCAGGACGAGGATGATTAATAAAATCACCTTAAGGTGAAAAAAGACAGGACTGCTGAGATCTTTGTAAATAACAAGCTCTGAAATTCCACCACTGAAGCTTCCATAAGGCAGCAGTGCTCAGAAGTGTGATAATATCCTCACAATGGGCAGCAGCAAAATGGAAGGGAAACTTCCAGCTCTGCCTTTTTACACAGGGTCAGAAAAAAACTAAAGGACAAGAGCAAAGTGGGGTTGTTTGGCTGCCATAGTTTTTAAGCATCACTGATTTGATAGTTCTGCTGAAAATGAACATGGGACCAGGCAGAGAAGGGACTTGGCAAATTATCCACAAAACTTCTCACAGCACTGCCCTAGCAATGGGATCAGTTCCATCTATCAGCACGATGTGAAAACTGATGAACTTCTTCAGGTTCTACAGACCCAGAGATGAGCAAATAAAATATTTCTCTTTTAGTCCAATAGGGAAATTGCACAGACATATGAGAAATGGGGGGGGGAAGGGACAAATTTTCAGAGTGGGGAGGTGTAGAGATAGATTTGCTTGGGGATAAATGAGGTTTTTTAGGTGCATAGAAAGAGCCTGTAGCTTTTCACTGAAGAGCTTTCCAGCCCAAATGAAGTATTCTGCTTTGCTTTTGTATGATGCACAACTTATATAACTTCCCCCCCCATTTCAAACTTTATATTTCTTAAGTAAAAGTAGTTTTTCAACTGGCAGTCTTAGGGCAAAATGCTTTGGTATTTTAAAAGTGCTGTCCTTTATTCTTTTGAGTTAAAATTATTTGCAAACTGCTTCAAAGGCTGGCATAGCTGGTGAGGCACATAGTGCTGAGCACAGCCACGGTGTTTCTTGTTGCAGTCCCAGTTGTCTGGGATTGTCTGCACAATGTAGCACAGACACATCCTTTGTATTCATGTCTGATAACATTTTTAAGTTATCAAGGACTTTAAAGACTCAGTATCTAAGGACACCCTTGCAATTTCTGGTTTGGTCTGTTTTAAAACTTCTGGTCAGCACAACAGGACTGAGAAGGCTGAATTGAAGAGGAATGACAAAGAATGGCTAAAGCTCCCTGTGTTTGAATGCACCCCATTGTGTCTTTATTGTCCAGGATTTTCCACAACTGTCTTCCAGCACAGTCTTTATCTGGATATAATTGAGCTGCTAAGTGGAAAAGAAGACTCCAAAGAGCTCTGTCTGATCACTGCAGCAGAGATTAAACTAAAGCTGTTGTATCACAGGCCACTGGGCTTTCTTCCCTCAGGTGCCTGGATGCAAACACTTCCCTACTGAGTGAAAGCCCAACTTCTGTTCACAAGAAGACAAAACACCAAGGTGGTTATTTCTGAGAAATGGACAGTGACAAGACAGCAGAGCCATCACTTTGCTGTGTTGCTGTGCCTGACTCAGAGCAGCTTTGCTCTGGCCATATCATGGGACTGGGAGGGAGTCACTGAGTCTCTGCTCCTTCCCAAGCTCTGTGCCCACTCATCTGTGCTCTCTCCTCATCTCTACTCTGAGCTGCTCCAGGATCAATTTCCCCATCAACTGTAGGGGGAAATGCACCTCTCAGGGCAGAAGAGAGACTTGTGAGAAGTCATTGGGAGACTGAAATGCACAGAGTGCAACTGCTCAGGCAGCCCTGCAGCCCTTGCAGGACTCCTGCACAGGGATGGGCTGAGCCACAGCCCCTCTGCTGCTGCCCACCCTGCCCTGAACCTGTGCCCTCATCAGAGCCACAGTCACACCCACCTTCAGAAATACCAGCTTTTCCCTTCACTCTCTGGCTATCAAGAAGCATTTGGAAATGCTGATAGAAGAAAAAGGGAGAAAATCTTTCCTTTCAGAACAATCCTAGCAGGAGCCTTCTGCGTCTCCCTGTGAGAAGAATTGGTTCTGTGTTACACCTGGCAGCTGGGGAACCACACAGTGCAACAGGCAGAGGCAACAAGCAGCACCCTCCACAACTTAGACATTTCCAGGCTTCCATGCTGTTCCCAGTGCTGCAGATCTGCCTCTCAATGCATCCCCCATCCAGACCCCATGTGGGAAGCAAAGGCAGGCAGTCACTTTGATTGTCACTCACTCAGACAAATCAGTGCCAAAATGAGTCCAGAGCTCAGATTTCTAAACTGCTTCCTCAATTGTCACCAAAACCTACTTTTCAAGCAAGACTTGCCAAGGCTTCAAATCTTAACCAGACTAATCAAACTAAATGATGAGATTGGAAAAAATAGGAACCAAAGAAATCTTATAAAGCACAAAGCTGTTCTACCACACAGGCAGATGAGGCCACAGGTATAGGGAACTTGCTGTCTGAAGTGGAAAAATGATGAGCTATGGGATGTGTTTTTCAATGGAAGATCAAGTTTCCATTACCCTTGTCATTCATAGGTCAAAGTCATCAAAACTCCACAGCAAAAAGGAAAGAGATGCACCTGTGCTACCAGAGAGTGAAGGATGAGGACAAAGAAAGAAAAATCAGAGACAGAGAGGCCTTTGACACTCCTCAGGAGAGAAAGGCTTTTTCATGGATTTAAATTAAAACTGTGCAAAGAGAGCACTTTGCTGGTAAGCAAAGACGGACAGCTGCCGTTAGCATGAGCAAGCTTGTCTGACACATTTTGTCTGTGACCCTTTGCTGTGACAGGGAAGGCAGAACCTCACCAGATTGTTGTGGCTAAAAAATTATAAAGCACCAGAAGAGTGGTAAAATGAAGTAATTTAAAACAATTAAAAAAAAATCCACTTACCATTAAGTATTCAACACCAAGACACATTTCCTTTATAGAAACAGGGAGAAGTTTCTTTTTGCCCAGTTTAACACATTGGGTTTGTGTGGCAAGGTGTTGGCAGCAGGGGTACAGGATGGGCTCTGTGAGAAGCTGCCAGAGTTGCTGTGTCTGAGGGAGCCAGTGATGGACCCACTGCTGGCCAAGGCTGAGCCAACAGCCTCACATTCAGCATGGCATTTCACCCCAAACATTTGATACAGCAAAGGGCAGCAGATGTCTCTGATCCACATTGCTTCCTCACTGAGCAGCAGAGCAGGCAGCAGCAGGACAGTGTTGAGTGCAGGCCTGGCCAGGAACAAGGACTCCTCTGCATTTTCCATGACCTTCTCACCCTTTGGACTCTATGGCAGCTGCTGGCTCAGCAGGCCAGCACTGCCAGGGTTGAACACTGCCAGGTACCACAGGGTTTACACTCTCAGGCTTCTCTCTTCCATCACAGCAGCATTATCTCCCAAACTGAACCTGCCCAGCAATCCAGCCTGGCTCTAACACTGTATCCTGTAATGACAGCACACCACTCCATTGCCAAAACTCCCTAACCCCTCCAGCATACTTAATGATGAATAAAGCACTAAATTTGCCCTCAGTAGTTAAACACTTGAGGCAGATACTGCATGACATGAGAGATGAGGGTGTATTGAACTTGTACCAGGCCACAGCCTTCCCTGTTTGCCTGGCCAGGTGTGTGATAGAGGTGTCCAGCACACACCACATCATTTAATGGAGCTCCCATCACTGTGGTGCAATCCTGGGGCGCAGCCTCTGCTGCAGGGAGGAGAGAAGAGACAGGCTCAGATAAGCACATTTCAGAAGGAAACAGGAGTATTTCCAGCTAACTTTGTTCTTTAAATGTGTGTGAAGACATAAACATTTGGTGTTCTGGAGGAGGGCAGCTGTTCCTCCCGTTCCTTAGGGAGTCAGCAGCTCTCCAGAGCACCTGGCACCCCTCCAGCTTTCAGCCTGCTCCCTGCTGGGCAGTCTGCCCCATTCGTGTCTGATCCTGCTCCCTTCAGGGCAGCACTGGGAATGTTCCCTCTGAAGTGAGGGAGTGATGAGCACTGGGTTCAGACCTCAGCCCAGCAGGCACAGGAGAGGGGCTTGGCTGGAGAACGGTCCTGACCTTCTCTGCCAAAGTCTCCTGCAAACCCCCAGGATCACAGCCACAGAGCCTGAGGAAGGCAGATTTTAACAGTAATGGAAGAACAGCTCAGGACTCTCCAGAGGTTCCACTGCTCTGGAAGTCAAAGATTAAAAAAAAAAAAACNCAAAAAAAAAAAAAACAAAAAAACAAACAAACAAAAAAAAAAACCAAAAAACACAAAACCTGCAATGTATTAGAAGTGTTAGTTCAACCGAGTCTTCTGTGACACTGAAGTCAATCATTGGTGTTAGCATGACAAATTACCAGCAACACTAGATTGTTAATTAAGCTTTCAAATGTCCATGGGTGATGGATGTGAACCCAGGTCCACTTTATGCATGGGTTGAGACCAGCTTTCACCCATAAACTAATCTCAGAAAGCTAAACCAAACAACTGTAGAAAAAAGTTTTGATCAAATCCAACAGACACATCCACAAGGATGATGTGCTGAGCTGTGCTGTACAGTGAGCCCCTCCCTTCCCAAGCAGAGCTTTTCAGTAACAGTGAAAATTCCTGAAATCTAATTCATTTATTTTAATTATTAAGATGTTGCCCAGGAAATAACATCTAAAGCTGATGTCAGACACTGGAGTTGTTTGGATTGCTTCCGAAACAGCCTCATGCAGCAGAGCCCAGTGTTTTGGCAGTCAGCACTAACAGGTATTGCACGAGAGCTCAGAAATCAGTTCTTTCCTGTGATCTCATCCCCCTGATGAACAAACCCTTTAATTAACCAAGCAGTTGGCTCATTCCTGTAGCAGCACCACTCACTGACTGTGTGAAGAAAAGCTGCTGCAGAGAGGATGAGTCCATTAAAGAAAGAGAAAACTGCCCTGCAATCTTTCAGGGAGATTATACAACTGCATCAAAATTAAATTGACATGAATCCAATTCTCATTTCACTGTTTGCCAACAAAAGCTCATGTGTGATGTGGAAGTCTCTTTTCTTTTTAACCAAAGTCTGGAATGCAAATCCAATTTTTATTTTGTCTTTGGTCTAACCTTAGAGGAAGCTTGCAAAAATCATCCTTTCAGGTTGTAATTCACTAGTGGTCTCCTGAGGCACCAGCCTGGGTGGATGCCCTTCCCTGCCAGGTGCTGGGGTCACTCCTGTCAAATGGACAGGGCAATTGCTCTGCTCCCCAGGAACTTCACCCACACAGAGCCATCAGTTTCTTTCCCAATTGCTGGGAAATCACTGTGAGACCTCCCAGCTCCCTTCCCCAGCCCCAGGTTTGTGCCAGAAGGGACTTTGCAGCGAGCTCTAAAGCTGAACAGAGCCCACACCCGCAGGTGCAGTGGATGTGGCCCCAGCTCCTCGCACACACGGCAGAGGCTCCTGCTGCTCTCTGCAGCTTCTGCCCACCCACCCGAGCTCAGAGCAGGGCTGGGCACTCCGGAGCAGCACTGACAGCTCCAGCAGCGTGGCAGAACCCAGGTCGGAACCTGCCCGGAGGAAGGGGCCATGGGGAACGATACCCAGCTCATTTCAGGAGCCAGCAGCTCCTCCTTTGCCCCGTTTTTGAAACCAATGCGAATGTGACCTGTAGGGAGTTATCAAACCTTCAATATTTAATTTGGGGCACCATGATAAGACTCAAAATTAAGCTGGATCCAGGGCAAAGTAATTAAAAACACGACTGGGGAATGACTCGCATCTGCCTCAGGCACCTTTATCTGCCGCAGAAACGTCAGCGTCCTCCCTCGGGATGGAGTATGAGAGACCCTCCCCAGCAGCTCACGGTTAGAGACGTGGAAGTCACAACAAACAGCTACAATAATGCCAGAGGGAATCCTTTTGTTCATCCTGGTGGCATTCCCTGCAGGGATTCTCGCTAGGAGCGCCAATGAGGTGAGCATGGGTGCAGTGGCAGTCTGTAATCTGTGCTGATGTCTCCGCATCACCTCCCTGCTCGGAACAGCCCTGCTGCCTGTATCCACTGCCTGATAACAGCAGCAGCTTACAGTCTTCTGTTTAATCTGCACGCTCGTTAAAATTCACTTCTCAGCAATTACCTGACATAAGTTTCAGGAGGAGTTTGGGGCTGTTGGACCCCTCCAGCTGATTAAAGCTGCAGAGTCAGAGCCCACAGTGCTCTGGGCTCCTGATGGACTCAGAACCATCTTTCCCTGCCATAGCCTGAGCCATGGTAGAATATTCACATAGGTTGTCCATAAAGAACCAAAATTGAAAATTCATTCCTGGTAATTCTATCTGGAGAGGACCTGCCTCACACAAACCATAGGAGACTCCACAGCTGAAGCCCTTTTCTACCAAAGCATTATGAGACCTCTTTGCAGACTCTAGACAAGGGCAATGATTCCAACAGGGAGCATTGTCTATCTCCACTAAGCAAGAAAAACACAATTAACTTGGCAGCTTTTTTTTTTTTTTTTTAAGTCCCTGAATGCTGGATTCCAGCACATTTCCCCAGCCAGCAGCATCTCCCCTCCTGCTGTTCAGTGGCAGCACACACAGAGCAGTGTCCATCAGGCAGTGCATGGGGGAATTATTGGGGAAAGTTGTTTCAAGGGTGGTTTCCAGCTGAAGTAGAATGCTGTGTAATCTCCAGTTATCTGTTCCTATTCCTCATTAGAGAAAGAAGAGCCCCTCAGTGATCACTTACACAGTGAGATGTAACAGGGCTAACTCCCAGTGCAGTCAGAGCCCAGCACCAGCCCTTTCATGGTGCTCCACAATGGGAAAGCACATCCCAGCTCCTTGTCCAGGTGCACAGAGGACCCAGAGCTTGTGGGACTGGGGAAAGTCCTATTTTCCTTTTATGTTACCCAGTTCATGCCCTACCCACACTTCAAGGACCTTGCTGTCATTCAGAAATGAAAGCATTTTGATGTGTGTGTGCTTCATTATAGAAAATCATGCTCAGAGCAAGTATGTGGTAAACCACATGGAAAAAAAAAAATTATCTGCAGGAGAAGAGATTCCCAAAGCACCCCAGCCAGCCCTGCAATTATTCAACAGCTAGTTTGGGGAGAGAACTGAGCTAAACAAAGGCTGCAGCATGTGCAGTGCTCTCACTTCCAGCACAAGTTAAACATGTCACAGAAAATGGGCCTGTCAACCAAACAGGCATTTCAGGCAATATCTTAATTCCCAAAACCAGTCTATTGACAGTGATTTACATGTGACAGGAAGGCTCCCGAGCAGATGGGAAGCTGGCAGGCTGTTTGGATAGCTGCAGTCCAAGGAAAATTGCCACTGAATGCTCCAACAGTTCTATAGAGCAGAGACAAACTAAATATGAAAACTGTAAATGTAATTAAAAAGACTGGAGGGATTGGTTAGGAAGGGAGAACGAGAAGGGCTTGAAAGGTATATTGGAAATATTTAGGCTAACACGTGGGATTTGTATGACAACATTAGGAGGGATGAGTATCAGACAAAGAATAAATTTATGGGGAAATCCACAAGGCTGTTTACTAATGCTCCTGACACACTTAACTAAGATAACTAAAAGCTATAAGCTGACATGCCATTTAAGGAAAAAAGATTATAGGAAACAGCCTGGCACCAGCAAAGAATAAATTGGTCCAATATGCACTTCATGAGTAAGTCTCACAAAGGATGCACTGCAAACCACAATACACACACACACACAGAGACAATCCTGCTTTGCCAGTCCCACACTCACCTGGGTTCTAAATTTTTAGATCTCCCAGTTCAGCACTGACATCATAATTTCTCATGGAATATTAGGACCTGGTCCTCAGAGTCAGCATTTATTTCTGTCCCTTAGGAACTCATATCCCAGTTTCACATGTGCCAGGGGGAGGAGGACTGGAGCAGCCATCCTGAGGACCAGGAAACCCCTGCCTCACAGGGATGTGAGGTCCAGGCACAGCCCAGCTCCCACTGTGCCTGCACAGGCAGCCCCTGTTTGACACCTGGTGCAGGGGAATGGCCCAGCCCAGGGACACTCAAGGTGCTCTGCAAAACCCCCAGCAGTTACAGGGGGTGTTGTCACTTACAGCACACAGGTGACAAAAAATGCCCCTCCCAGAGTTTCCTTCAGCTGGCAAATGACAAAGTGGCTTTGTGCCTCTCTGGGGATCTATCATGTCCATCACCCTGCTCCTCAGGGATCACTTTTACAGCACACAGAGCACAGAACTAAGTGCCAGCCACATCTGACTCCCAGGGCCTGTCTAAAGGAAAGAACAGCAAAGGGAAAGGGGGCAGAACCCCTGGGGCTGCAGTGCTCTCTCCTAAGCACCAGTGAGGTCACCCCCAGCACCACAGACATTTCATCCACGGGTTTTGTATTCCACATGAAGCACATGCAGGCCAACAACTTTCAAAGCACAGTTAACAACCAAAAACTTACCAGCACTGAGTCCCTTCAGTGTCTTCTCATATCTGGAGAGAAGCATTTCCTGAGAGAGGCTTTATTCTCTTCCCTCCCAGGATTGTTCTTTGTTCCATGACACTTCTTACACCTTCCATCTCACACAGTGGGCCAAGAGGTCAGAGCCCTTTGATTTCCTACTTCTCTATAGATACTGAAATCTGATGCTTCAGGGGGTTTTGTATACCTAAAACCAGCCCTGAGCATCCCAACACATCCCTACTGCTGGAGGTTCAAGTTAGTGAGATCCTGAGTGTGCCCAACCAAAAATGTTTCCTGAGTGGACCAGCTACAGTAGAGTATTTGTGATTTACAATAAACAAAAATAAACAACTTATGATTTACAATACACCCTTCCCACAGGAAATAACAAAAAGCCCAGCTAAAACACTGTGACCTCCTACAAGACTCAGAAAACTGTCTGTACTCGAGACAAGGCAAAAAATAAAGTTGCAGTGGTCTAATTTATAATGAGAGAACACCTGGTTGTTATTAAAGGCATCATCAGCATCATTGGTGACCTTTGAGCATTTAGAGCACCTATAAAGTGGAAAACAAGGCTGTTTGAGCACCTGTGCCTTTTTAACCAATTCCAAAGTTAGCATTTGATAACAGTGTTTGATAGAATTTTAAAATAGGAGTAATGCAAGTGCAACAGAAAGTGATTGATGTACTAAATACAGGCAAAGTACATTGCTCAGTTTTACAAGTATATAAAATATGTAATATATGTATTAAAAAGCTGCACTTCTGTTTCAGCAGTTTTTCTGCAATTTCAATATTCCTGAATATTCCTGCTTCATCCCTACTAGGCCAAGGAGACTGGGATGCTGCAGTGGTTGGGGTGTGGATGTCAGTGACCAAGGTTTAACATCCCTCTTCTGGTTTCTGCTGTACAAACAAAATGTAACATTATTTTTGTGGAATTTTTTGGAGATGACATGCAATTAAATGACACATTGAATGTCTCTGCCTGGCAGCACTCTGAGAAACTGTTTTAAGGGGAATGTCCTGTACTAAATGCACTGTAATTAAACACAGTGAGTTGCTCAGCTGGAGCTTCCCAGTGACACAGAGAATCCAGAGCTGCCACTCCAGCAGGGCTAGGCCAGGAGTTAAACCAGGCCTTTGTCACCCAGGTGAGGAATTCTGACCCTGGAGAGCCCCAGACACAGAGACTCACACAGAGATGTTAAAATATCACTCCCCTTGGCTTGCTGGGAGTGTGCAGCTCTTTCCCTCCCTCACAGCCAGGTCAGTGTCTTTAAAAGCAGGTGGATATATTTGTCTTGTGTCATTTCAAGCCTTTTAACCACAGAACAGAGCAAGACAATTTTTTAAAGCAGGTTGCTGAGTGACACTGGGCTTGGCCAGTCTCCCAGCAGACACAAGGGCTGTTTTGTTTATTCTTGACAGACTGAGACCCACTCCAGCACCTGTGGAAAAGGCTCTGCATTCCTGTTTCATCTTTCCACTTAGCTAATTCCCTTTCTCCTTCAGATCACTACATGTATTTCTAAAATTAATCAACACACATCCTTTATTGTGTATTATATCTTGTAATTCAGAAAATGGGCTTGTTACCACTGAAGCTGCTCTACAAAATACTCCTAAAGCTAATTTTCACCAGGTGAGACATTGCAGGAGCAGTGCTGGGCCAAGAGACCCTTCTCTGTGTTCCCTGTGTCCCTGGTGGTGTCACAGAGGGACAGATGGCCCCTCTGAGCACCACCAAGGAGTAAGAGTTTGCTTTGCTCCAGCTGGAAGCAACAGTCAAGAGTCAGCTCCATCCACTTCCCCCCAGTTAATGGGATCAGATTTTCCCAGCTCCTCTGCACAGTACCTGTAGGAATGCTGGCCTTCCCTCCCTCTGAAGAGACAAAGTATTCTGGAATACTCAGGATGTCTTTAGGTAGCTCCTGGGGGATGTTCAATGAATTTTCCAGTGGTTAAATCCATATTCTTCTTATATGTGTCAGAGTCACTTAAAGTGAGATCTTGCACCTTGTTCAACCAGACCATGATAATATAAAATAACTCAAAGTTAGCCTCAAACTGTACATCATTGCTGTGTAATAGCAGTTTTTGTAGATATGAAGAAAAAAATCTGTTTTCTCTGAAATTTTGCAGCATCTTCAATCAGGGGAGATGAAGGAGTAGTTTTATCAGATCAGAGAAAAAGTAGTGTCTTGCCTCAATAAGGGACCAGCTGGAGTTACTTCAGGAAAAAAGGAAAGAAATGTGAAGGATTTAAAGGTAGTACCTCATTTTAGATTAAAACACTTCCCTGAGGAACTTTAAGGTAACTTTGATTCATGACAGGGATTTTTTGTTGTTGTTTCCCACCAAAACCCTTTGGAAATGTTTACTTGCAGTGCACACAGCACTGCTGGGCTGTAGGATGGTGTCCTGTGGGTACAGCAGGTACAGATGTATTTTACAGCTGCTCCACTGGCTCAAGTCAAGCTGGAGCCCCAGTATCTCCTCAGGACTGTATTTTGTGTGTGTGCATTTTAAACATCAGACTGCAATGTTTAATGTACCAATAAAATTATAAGACAACCAGCAACAGACATAGAACAACATCCTGATTTTATAAACAGACCTAAATTGTCTCCAGACTTCCTACCTCACTTCAAAAGGCAGTGTCACAGACATCACTTTTTAAACCAAACCCAGCCCATGGTTATCACAAGGTGTGAAGGAAAGCAGTATTTGGGCAGCAATTATAACCTTCCTCATTGTTACCTGTAGGCATCAGAGGAATACAAAGTGCTTTGATCTAAGGAAGAGGCAGTGCAGGATTCCAGGTAGAGTTTAGCATAAATTTATTTCATTAAAAGCTTCATTAACCTGAATTGTTTTACATCTCATTAGCTTCAGACATTCTGGTTTAGCATATGTTCATCTTCTTCCACTTTTGCACTCCTTCCTCCTCTGTCAGATGGTTCCTGAGTGCTTGATAAACACCAGGAGCAGCTTCCACCACCCCTTCTGGACACTGCTCTGGTAAAACATGCTGAGTCTGGAAATACTTCAGCTGGCACTAAAGCCTTCCAAGGGAAGGCTGAAAGCAGCATTCCTGTTGGCTACAGAAAATTGATTTTTGTAAAGTTTAAATTTACTTGCCATTCTGGAGAGAATTCCTGCCCACATCCCTCGTGACACAGGATCTAGTCAAGAAAAATTGGTGAAACCTCCACGTCCTGCAGTCCCAGAAATCACAGGTTCCAGGGCAGAGGCCATCAGAGCTTTGTCCTGGCATTCCTGTGGGGAAGCCAGCAGCTGCCCACCTCACCAGAGCACATCTTTTACTCTGACATGTGGCAGCTCCTTTCCTTCTTTCTGTGGATCCCCCTAATCCAAATTCCTCTCCTTTCATTTTTCCATCTTCAGCTTTCTTCTTGTCACAGTCCCAACTTCTGTGCCATTTCCTACTTTCAGGTTATAGCACTCTAAGCATTTTAAATTCCTGCCAATCAAACCTGCAGAGCAGGGGGCTCTCCTCAGCACACCCACCTGTTTTCTGCTGCTTTAGGGTGCAAGAACTGAGCATTTAAATGTTTATTTTGGTGCCCATGAAGGTCTGACCTTGGAGATGGCACTGTCTGAGGGCCCCTCACTGACACATCCTTGCACTGGTGGCTGTTAACTCAAGGCCTTTCGGAACAGCCTTGAGAAGATGAAAAAGAGAAACTGAAGAAATCTGGAGAAAAGTCAGCACTAAAATGCCATAAAATAGTCATGGCTCAGGTAGTTCATCTTAAATCATTGCAGGACACTCCTCTAGTTCTAAAAGGAATAGCAAGAGAATTGAAATCTCACCTGTTCTGGCAGCACTATCAGTGAACACCATTGAGAATATTTTTAATTAGCACTTTAATTATCAGAATCTACTCTGGAACCCTCTTAAAACCCTTCTAAAGAGATCTGTGCAGAGCACCTTAAAAGTACATGAGGATGCAAGGCTGGGTCACAGTCCCATGAGTTCCCCTGCCCACCAGGCACGGGCAGTTTGCTGAATGGCACTAAAACCCCCTTGCTCCTCTCATCTGTGGTAGGAAAGGTGCTGTCAATCCAACTGGGACACTGTGAACCTGCCTGTGGCTGCTGCCACAGTGTGAGCTCTGGACACCCCTCAGAGGGAAGCACTGAGCAGGGAACAAACAGTTCAGTCAGTCAGGTTCAAATCCCAGCTCTACCTGACCAAGACACTTCTCTGGGCTTCACTACCATTAAAAACAACCCTACAGATGACACTGTTTCCTCTCAGTAAAATACTGCTCAGTTTGGGGTTTTTTGGTTACTTACAAGTGAATTGAATGTTATACTCTTCCTTCCCTCCCATTTAATTCTTTTTTTCAGGAGACATAATTTCAAAAGATGGGGGGAAACTGCAATACTGGTGCCAAAGCACTCCTGTTGGTCTGTTCAGAAGCTGAGAACTGTTGGCACCAGCCCAGGAAAAGCAACAAAGAACAGGAGGAGTTTGGAGAGCAGCTAGACTTGCAAACCTCAGAGCACTGTAGAATAAACCCAACACAAAACAGAAAGATGATTGGCAGGGATGGGATGACTCTGATGCTGGAAATGAAAGTGCTATGAATAATCAGGCACCTCTGACCCAGGAAAACATTGACTTTATTGGCAGCACAAAACTGACAGCAGATGGTATTTGGGGAGGGGAATCCAGCTATTCACTGTGCTTTCCCCTCACCAGAAAAATTAATTTCCTCTGTACTGTTGAGCAATGAAATGCACCTGATTTGATCTGCTGAGACAGCTGCACACAGAAGATCTGGAATGAAAAATTAAAGGGTCCATGGGGTTGATGCTAAAGGTAATCCTATTAAAACATTGGGCTGAGAGGGAAATGCTCATATAACTCCTATTTTAATAAAGAATTAAAACAAATCCCTTAAAGGAACAAATTTATTTGGACATTTCTTTGAAATCCTAATGAGATTGTTGCTGAATTGGATGCTGGATGTCAGTGCACAAACAAGGACATTTCTCATTCCCCACTACTCCTCCCATTTGTTCCTATTACTGCTCACTTCTTCCTGCACTTCCAGCTGCTCCCTGCTCCCCTCCCTGCCTGCTGGGCACCCCTGCTCTCACATCCCTGTGAGTGCCCCTTCCTCCAGCCTCTGCAGGGACAGGGGATGCCTCACCTGGGCTCTCAGCACTCCCTGCCTGCTGGGACACATTTCCCAGGGCCAGGACTCCAGGAGAGAAGGGGGAGAGCAGCAAAGGCCCAGCCTTAGAGCAGGCTGATGGCCCTGGGTGCTCCTGTCAGACACCTTGTGCTGTCCCCAGCTGACAGCAGGACAGTGAGGCAGCTCTGAGGTGAAAGAAGCCTGAAGATACAGAATAACATTATCCCTCCTTAGCCCTGGGCTCAGCCTTTGGCTGCTGGAGAACAGGATGGAGCAAAGCCTGGCTGGGAAGCAAATACTAACAGCTCAGACTGCCCCTCTGGCACCCCCATTGCCTTCAGCACATCCATGTGTGACACACACAGGGCCCTGCTGGAGCTCAGCTGTCACAGCCCCTCTCACAGATCCTGCCTCTGAACAAATGAGTTCTAACACTGCCTTTCCAGGGCCATTAGAAATAAAGTCCAGAGGTAAGGAGGAGGAGGAGCAGGAGGATGCATTTGGATTTTTTTATTGTACCTCCCCAGCATCACTGGAGGGCAGATCAGGAAATAAAATGGAGGAAGGAGTAGGAAGCTCAGCTTGGGTTTAAGGCAGGTTTGCCTCAAGAGGCAACAGGTACTTATTTATTACTATTATTTCCTACTTACTGTAGTTAAAGAAATCTGCTGTGGAATTGGTGGGATAACAGAAAAGCCAACCACTTGTTAAAGTAGACCCATCCCATTGGCACACCACTTCTCTAAGCTCTCTACTAGATTTCTCTTCACCTATTCTTTTTTGGTCAAACATTTGCATTTCATAGAACATCAGCAAATGGGAATCTTTCCCCTTTCCTTGCATACTTTGCCCTTAAAAAGAGACAGAAGTTCCTCAACTAAGCTGGCAAGATCCAGGCAATCCCAGTGAGCAACACTCTGAGATCTGCATTTCTTAAAGAAATGTTTTCATTAAGCAAGATCTTTTCTTTTCCTGAAGAAAATGCCTACAACCAAGATTTCAAATGTATGTGCCTAATTTCAAAGATTAGGCTCCTAAACCAATCATTAAATCTTTAAGCAAATGGCCTGGTCTTCTTCAGTGGTGATCACTCAGTGACTTAGCCTACCTTCATTAAGAACTGAGGGAAAACAGGGATGAAAAAAGAAAAATATCAGGCTCCTTCCTAGGGTTGGGTTTAAGGCAGGTTTGCAGGTACCTTGAAAATACTGAAAGCACTTTCAAAAATTATTCCCTCAAAAATTATTCCCTCCATCCTTTCACATCAGTTTCAAACATACTGCCCAACACATTTGATACTGAAAAGCAAATTATACCTGCATACATGAATGCATAAATATACCTCTAAATTAAATTTAGAAGTATTTTTCACAATAATGTAGGAAAATATGAACTGTAGGAAAAGACCCACCTTATGTGAGGAGATAAAGTCAGACCTTGGTGCCACAGTGTGAGTGCTGGGCAGGTTGGGTTTGTTCATTGCACAGACTCCTGGTTTTTGGGACACAGGGTGTGTTCCCTCCCTGCTCCAGCTCCCTTGGCAGGGTCAGGCCTGCTGGGTTACAGACACATTCCAAATCTGGGCACTTCTAACAGGGCATTTACAAAGCACCTTCCTACAATGGGATTTGACAGCATGTACATTAATCTCCCCAATTACAGCCATTTGGCTCTTGCAGGGTATGGAGGCAATTTACATGCTAATAACAAAACTGTTAGGAAACATGAAATTACACAAAGTGAGACCACACCATTGTGATCAGCCACACAGCATCAGGATCAAGAGTCTCCTCATATTAACCTTTGTTTCCTTTACAAGCCAAAAGCTTTCTAAGAACCTTTCCAAGGCTTTATTGGATTACAATGAGGGTAATTATAGCACTGAGATGAATCCAGTGGCTCTCTTGTAATGGAACAGAGCCAGTTCCAGCTACTTGAACACCAGCCTGACTTGGCAGGGCCCCACAGACTCTGTTCTTTCATGGCTTTTCCTATTCCAAGGGATGGGGTCACTGCTCCCCAGTCCCAGGCACCCTCACAGGCAGAATGGGAGAACACAGTGCTCAGAGGAGGCCTGAAGAATGAACAGTGTTTGCAAACCAGCAGAAGGATCTCCCAAGAAAACTTTTGCCATAAAAGTTTGGGGATAATGGAGAACTTTTAGCTTTCTTTGTCATTTCAGAATTTGTTTCAACAGACACTGCACAGGCATTGTATTGTGGGGAAGGGAAAGAAAAAGCAGAGGTGATGGATCTGCTGCTAAGAAAAAACTAAAATCAGCTACAGCACAAATGTGGCTGATTGGGCCTTTCTGCACTCATGCTGTTCTCAGGTGGAGAGTGTCTTTCTCCTTTAGCTTACTTTCCATACAGGAATTCTACAGATTCCAAGCCAAGAGGACACATGTACCCAATGGTAAAGGCACCAGGTCATTGGGCACTGCAGGGCTGCAGGGGAGATAAATGCAGAGGAGAGGAACAAGACAGAATTCAGCCAACTATTCTGAAACAGAATATGGGGAAAACACCAATTTTCATTGCTGGAGTACTGACCCAGGTACCAATTCCAGGTGCTGAATTTTTCAGTGGAAGTCAGGAATGAGTTATTAAAAACCAGCCATCAGGGTTGGTACAACTCTGAGCAGTCAGAACTGACCCAGGCTCAGCACAGCCCCTTCAGAACCATCCCCTGAGCCTTTTTTTCCCCACTTTTGACCCCCATGGCTACATCAGCAGTATTATAAAGTTCACAGCTGTTCTGCAAAACAGTTTGCAAAAGACAATTCAGCTGCAGAAGTAACCAGGGCAAAAAGGAATAAACCACAAGATGTTCTATGGGGAGAAGCAACCCAGACAGGTTCTCCAAATCTGTTTCCTGGGAGGCCAAGCTCTGCCATCTGCACCTCCAGCCAGGGCACAGGGAATTCCTGAGGTGCTGTGAAATCCCTTTCCAGAGCAGAGCACAGGGCTACTGCTTTGGGAAGGAGAGAAAAAGTTACATGAAACATCTTGGCAATTAAAATTCTGCTGGCAGCAATGTCACACCACATCACTAGTGGAAGAAGTGAACCCTCTGGAGAAGTGGTTACACAGCCTGGTATTGTGACTTAGACATGTCCTGCCCACTGCACACCTTTACAGGCATTTGGCAGAACCTAGATAAATAATTACAGCTCTGAAGGCAATTTTTATGCAAAGCAAAGCTCTAAAACTTGTTTAAAAAATATCCACAAACAGCAATAAAGGTCACCTGTCCCTGCTTTGGGAATGAGGGAAGGGGAAGAAAAGATCAGAAGGATTACCTGAATGGACTTATAAAATCCCAATTTTGGAGCTGTTTCAAAGTGCCTCTTACTCACTATTTTGATTGGAAAGAGCAAAGAACAAATATTAAGGGTAGGAGGAGAATATACAAACAATTCCAGAAAATGCACATTTTGACAACTTGTTTGATTGTCATTCATTGCTGCAAGGGACAGATTCCCTGCAGCAGGAATGCTGCAAAACAATCTCAATAACCAGCAGCTTCCAGCAGCAGCTCTTTCCAATGTAGACAGAGCAGCTGATTTAATAACTTTTTTTAAAGCCCTCCATTTATGTCTTACTTGTACTTAATTGGAACCATAGAAAACAACTGTTATTTCAGTTGAGGCCTGAAAACCTTAATTCCTTCACTGCCACGTGCCAGGACTCTGTGACTTTCCCTAAGGCAGGTTGTTGGTGGCATTAAAAGACTGTGATGTCTGAAATAGCTACAGTGCAGCACAGCCCCCTCCAGCACTAAGATAAACCCTCCAGGCTGAGTTTGGTGACACCCACTAAGAAGTAAAATCAAGACAGGCAGAAAATGTTAAGAAATTCTATTCTTCATACAAATCCCAGTGAAGAACTTCCATCTTTAAGAGACAAGCAAGGAAAGGCAGAGGCTCCCTGGGCTGTTCCATGCAGCTGCTCCATGTCTCCATGGCCTCTGCCAGCAGCTCTCAGAGAGACAGGACAGGGCAGCTCCAGGGAGGCACAGCTTGGATTATCCAGTTGTTAGTCCTGCTAAATGCAGGGAAAAATGATAAAAATACAGATCCTTTGCCCATAAATTGCAATGAAAAGAGAGAGGCATTTGAAAAGATGGCATGATGAGTCAGTGTGATCCTGCTCATTTCTAGGCACTGACTTCATGGAGGAGATTGGAGTAGGAGTAGGAAGGAGTTTGCCATGGACTGCTTGTACCATTTACAGAACAGCATTTGGCATCTCCTGTTCATATGTCAAATACGTGCCTGCACAGTGTGCCAGATGCAGCTTCTGATGAATTTTTAAAGATTAATTAAATGCTGACATAACAAAAGTGATAAATTGTTAAACTGTTTGCAGGGTAAACCCTGGATGTACCCATAGAGAAGCACATGGAGCTGCTGAAATCCTGCCATGGCTGAAGCACTCAAGACCTTTGCAGGCTTATGGGCTCAAATCCAATAGCAAAAATTCCCTTCTTGGATATGGGTTCTCTGGCAGCACAGGAGTTTCCAAAAGGTCAGTGGTATAATGGCCATGGCTAGTTTTTACAACCAGAAAAAGTTGCTCAACCTTCCAGAATATTAACTTTTGTTTTAAAGACAATTATTACATTCTTACTGAGTATGACAAAGTTTCTCTTTTATTTCCCACAATGGTCACATTTCACTACCTAGGTTTAAGTCAGATTTCAGAAGAGATTTTTTCATTAGGTAGACAGAAAGAAAAACAAAATCCTGCAGTAGCTGAATTAGGCTATTTACAGTGACATTAGACATTCACAGTCATTCCAGAATTATTGTGCTTTATGATCCTTGTGACTTACTGGGAGAATCATGCAAGATTCACAACACTTTACAATTCACTTGCCAATATCTTCCTCAGGCTTTGGCTTTAAGGTGACACTGGGAACTAAGCCAGGACAAACAATGGAAGTTGGCCACCCTGGTCATGTCCTGTTTGGTATTGTGACAACAGATAGCACATCCCAAATCCCCTTCACTTTGGAGATAAGAGTTCAAATGGACAGTTATACTGAAGTGGTTTTACAGGAACTACTGCTCACTCATGACAGGAGATACCCAAGGCCTGAGGATACAGTGAAGAGCCTCAAGGTATTAGCAAGAGGCATACCATTAAGATGTTACATATAACATTATCACAACCCTCCAATCTTGAATCTGACATGACTCTGATAATTTTTGCTTCTCTTGGTCGTTTTAGACAACTTAGAACACTCTTTTTACTATCTGCATTTTCCAAATTCTACAGGCAAATCTCATCCTGCTGAGAACTCATAGGCCTCCCTAATCTCCAGGAGATGTTGTGCCTCAAAAGCTCCTGCCTTGCTGAGGTCAGCAGTCATGCTGGTGACAGCTCTGTGAAACACCCTCTGGAGCTCCCCAGCCCCACAGAGGACAAGGGCCTGGTTGTGGCTGGGGGAGGAGAGTTGCCATATGCCAATGCATGAGCAATTTTTGACTCGCAGTCAAAAGCATCCAAAAAAAGTCAGTATGCAGGATTTTCTGCCATATGGAGGAATTGTGATTTGGCCTTTTCCCCAGCTGTATCTCATTAAGCAAAAAGGAAAGAAAAAAGGGAGGATGTTCTTTTCTTCCATGCAAATCTCACCCCAGAGTTCATCTTCCTTGGAAGGACAGTTCATTGCTGGTACCTGGAAAACCAAGTCAGAGCAGGAGGCTGTAAGAATCCAAGTGCTTGAGGACAGGGCTCTGTCCAATTCCAAAGGTTTTTTTCCTAAGTCTTTTAACTTTGAACATGATTTCTTTCAGGGAAGAGGGAGAAGTGCTACAGAGAGACAGGACTTGTTCTACAGGGCTGAGAAAGATCACAGTAGAAAACAAACCTCATGTTCCATGAAGGCTGCAGGGGTGCATTATAGTAAAGGATGTTATTTCCATGAACTGAAGCATTTTGCACCAACAGCAAATTTGCTTGTGAGCTCTGTGGTCTGCTTTGCTCAATGTGGAAGGTTTGTTTAATCTGAGACTTTGCTGGGATTTTGCCCTTATCTGTTTTACAGAGACTGACGTGGCATTAGCATAAGGCAGACCGCAGCATGGTTTAATGTCGTGGAGATGACACCATGGCAGCTGCCCAAACAGGGCACCACATCTGGGTTTCAGGGAAAGACACAGACAGCTCAGAGCCTCTGTGCTTCTCTCCGATCCCCCTCGATGTAGAAGGATGTCAGGAGGAAGAAGGCTCCTGCCAGGACCCCCACAAAGGCACAGATGACAAAGCTGTACTGCATGCTCCGGAAACTCCACTGCACGGACGGGGCGTTCCTGGCCTGGATGGCGTTGGAGATCTGGGGAGGGAACAAGGCTGCCATTAATGTGGAATAACAAACACCTCCATCCTCTCCTGATTGACACAGACTGTTTACAGTGGGAGCCTTGAAAAGAATAAAAGAGGCAGGCAGGGATGAGAGTCTGCTCCCCGAGTTTGTCAAACCCAGTGCCCGGCACTCCCGTACTCCACGGCTCTCCAGCTTCCAAATGGCCAAGGAATCTCAGGTTGTTTTACACCCTCAGTGCCTCCAGTCACAAGGGCAGGAAACAAATTTTACCATTTCCTAGCCCATCTCCAGAGTGCCAGCACGGGATGGGCATTTGGCAGTGACCTTTAGCATTTCTTGATGCTATTCAGTAACTTTCTGCTTCCCTTATTGGCATCCAGTGGATAGAAACAGGGGCCAAGCAGCAATATAGGCACAAGCAACAGAACTGGGAAATAAGACAGGGAAAAGATGGAAATTACCCTAAGACAAGAGTGTGGTGTGCTTTTGAGCCAAAAGGCATTTGAGTTATGGAATGACATTGTGGGTGAGAGGAAGAAAATACCAGGCAAGTGCTTTTTGGAGAATGAGGTTTTAAAAGCTATAAATGATACACATGAATTTTATTTTTGTAGATGGAAAATCTGATTTCCAGAAACTCAGTAAGATTCAACACTTAACCCAGGAACTTGAAATCTTTTCTTAGCATAAACAAAAAGATAAATGATGAAAGCAGTCATTTTTATTCCCACATTTGTTCTTGATGGTTGGAATACACTGTGTGACTCGAAATGCATAAATATGAGACTCTTCAACCTTTGCTGGGTTTCTATGATTATTTATGACAGTTTAGGAAGATAAGAGGAAGATCAACTCTAAATGGGTACCTAGGGACTACAGCAAGCATAATGGCCACGATACAAACCTAATACATTTAATTTTAAAATGCTTAGTGAAAAAATCTCTGGAGTGTAGAGGGAAGAAAAACAGGCTCTGAAAAAGAAAATTCCCTGATTCTTCAGGCAGATTTTAAGCTTGGCTGAAGTTTGGCTTTGGAGGGAAGGAGGGAAGGAAGACTGACAGATATAGTCCACTGGAACAAAAATTAATGAACTGCACAGAGAAAGCAGTACAAGGCTGATTTGAGTAGAAGGACCTAAGATCAAGTAGATGTAGGAAGAAATCAGGTCTCAAGGAAAGTGGGAATTCAAGGTTAAGGTGATTTGAGAGCTTTAAAGGTCAAGTAGTATCTAAAGACACCCATTGTCCCACTTTTGTTCTGAGAGACCACTGACTAATTGCAAGATTTCCATGATTTGAACTAAGTCTTGGGTTTTAACACATTGAATTAATTTCCATGAAATTCCTCATAAACTTAACAGAAAGCACTTAAATCCCATTACACTGTCTTTGCAAAAATGTATACCTCTAAAAATATATCAGTCTGCAAATTTAAAATAAAAGTAAATTTCTACACCCTGCATAGAACTAGTCACACCTACAAGCAGTGTCACAGGACCAAGTGCTTTATGGAAGTAAAAACATGTAGAAAAATATCCCTGTATCCCAGACTCAGGGCCAGCAATTTGAGTCATTTCTGGTTTTGGACCAGGTAGTGCCTATGATTTTGTGAGTGTCTCTCAGTTTGTAGAAGCTTTATGTGAAGGAAAGCTCGATAAGGAGAGAATTCACTTACAGCCCCGATGATGTATGGGCTGCTTGCATCTCCCAGCAGATGGCTCACCAAGATCTGCAGGGCAATGGCTGTGGAATGTCGCCTCGGTGTCACCACGTACTGAAACAAAGCACAGCCCACAGAGAGGGAACGTCAGCACAGAGAACTTCATGGGTGTCCAGCTGCTTCCAGAGTGTCCCAGAGACATCCACAGGGCAACTTTTATGTATCTCATGCTCAAACAATGTTTACAGCTTTGGAGACAGAAAAGTTATTCTCAGCAAAAGGGTACACCGCATGTTTTGCTGAGAAAAAAAATTGAAGAAAGGAAGACACAGGAGAAAATAACAATAAATTGGCTGAACTGTGACTCCCATATACAGCTCAGAGCAGCTTGTGCAGATCCATTTGGGCATGCAACCAATAGAAGCCTCCAGCCAGTATCCCTTGCAGTCACAATGATTTGCTAATAAGGATTCAGCACTGACAGTCTCTCAGAAAAATATCTTATGACCTGTGCAGCAGGCCTGGTCTAGACTGCTGGGGGAAATTGGGTACCTGGAACCTGGAGGAGCTGTAAAGTGTGTCAGCTGAGGCCTTGCAGAGCCCTTGAAAACTGAAGGTGAGGACACAGCTGCCAGACCAGAAAGTGGCTGGTGATGTTTTGATGGCATTGCCTGTAACTGAGAAGCTCCTGAGACACAAGATACTGTACTAACAACACCTCACACTGATTTTGTTTTTCAGTGCACACAGTTTAAGTAACAAGTTGGAGAAGAAGTGTGGTGCACATCCAGAACATGGCAAAGCATCACATAGATTAGAACTATTTTGTCAAATGAAATATTGTAATTTGGAGAAATAAGAGCTCTGTGCCTCTGCTACTGAAGATAACTGTGCCTGAAGAAGCCTTTCAACAATACATTTGGAAAAAGCATTCACAGTCAGAATGCTTCAGAAGCAATTTCAAACCTTCATACTTTGTTTTCCAACCATTTGCTCATATCAGAAACAAAATGCTTGGGATTTTCTCCATCCTCTATTCCATAATTTGGGGGGTTTTCTTGAAACTCACCTAAGTGTACTAAGTATGTCTCACAGACTAATTAATAGAGTGATTGGAGTTTTATCAAGGGACAGACTCAAGGTGTATGATCTAAACTGTGGCTCTATGACTGCCTTCAAAGAGACATTATCATGCATTGTTAAGTTGGGCTTAAAATTAAAAAGGACCCTGCTCTCTCATTTAATTTAGAGTTTTGGTCCTGCTTACCACATACTGCAACCAGTGTCAGTAAAGAACCAGAGAACACTGGCAGTGCCCCTCTTAGGCACTTGGCCTGTACTTTGCATACACAAATCACTCTTAAACCAGCATTTCTGCACCCAGTAAGAGAGCTCTGAGCAGCTGGATTGGAACAGACAACCTCCTTCCTTCCTTTCTTTGCACACTTGCAGCTAATGAGTAACCTGCTTCACTCCCAGTCCCTCCAAAGTAAATATTTCTAAGTATGGATAGAACATTTATTTTTCATTAGGAATATTTAGGTAGAGTGCTTCAACAATAGTAAATATTAAACCAGGGATGCTTTGGAGATCTCACCAGAGGTACAGAAAACCTCTGTGATGTCAGGTTGCCACAACACCACATCCAGTCTGCAGACAGTGTAAGAGCAGAGTTATGTGAGATTGGCTGTTCTGAAATCCTGGTCACTTGTGGGATGAAGGAACAATCCAACAGCTCCTTCTCACTGGGGCCAAAGCACACTATGGCCTAGACTGAGGGTGTGCAGTCTTCCCACATTTTTTTTCTCTCAGAAGCTGGATGATAAGCATGTACACTTTGTGAACAGGCTCTCTTGTACAGAGAAAAAAAAAACCACAGTAGAAAATTCTGAGCTTGGGAAGCAGACCTGACCATGACAGACTGTACTAGACTGGAGACTGTCAGCTCTTGGCTCTCCAAGGTTTTCATGTCATCTGCCCTACTCTCAGATTTCTTTTATGGATAATGACAGACTGTGTTTGAGAAATGCAAATCAAATATTGTTATGCACTGAATATATCATTGCAAGCATGAGAAAAGCTAAATGTACTTTGGCTCTCCCAGTGCCTTGCACCACCTCCTTACTACCTGTATTTAATGTCCCATATCTGTAACTACAAGAGATGGAACAAAACTGTAACCAAAAAAAAAACCACCAAAAACAAACAAACAAACAAAAAAACAAGAGAAGAATGGGATGTTTCCTGTAGTTTCAGGGCTCATACAAACTTTGCCCATGCTATTTTACTCAGGTTCTCCTGCATGACAGACACTATACTCATGAGCTCAAGGCTCTGTGGGATTCACTAGGAAAAGAAGAAACAAAGGCACTCCCTACAGGGACTCTGAAGTACCCAAGGGGTTCCCATGGCTGCCCAGGACCCCACCCCATGGCAGGAGTGGAGCTGACATCCTGCACACTCCTCCTCTGAGGACATCCAGCCCAGGGGCCTGGACAGAGAAGCAGCTGCCCCAAAGAGGTTCAGTTTGCAGATCCCTCTGGAGGTTTCAGAGACCCCCCTGCAGACTCTGCCACAGAGCTGTCAGCTAAAAAAGCAGATGGAACACACAGGTGAACACTTCTGTACCTCCCAGGGAAGTTCCAAAGGCAGGGATACATTGGTAGCCTTCCCAAACCCCTCCAGTTCCAGCA
This sequence comes from Aegithalos caudatus, assembly GCA_013389925.1. Taxonomy (NCBI): domain Eukaryota; kingdom Metazoa; phylum Chordata; class Aves; order Passeriformes; family Aegithalidae; genus Aegithalos; species Aegithalos caudatus. The sequence goes on along the minus strand of WEIU01002544.1, from coordinate 213,385 downwards.
TCTCCTACACTATTAGCTACCAAACCCCTATAAGACAGAGTTCCATAACCTCACAGATGGCAAGCATGTTTCATAAGGAATACTCCAAGTCCAGCCTCCCAATAAACCAGCAAGGCAACCACAGCACTTCTCCACTTGCACATTAGGGCTGCAGTTGTACAGCAGATACCTTTGTGTTTACACTGAATAGGAGGCACAAAGGTGGCTACATGCAATGTCTCTTGATGCACCAGCCACAAAGGGAGGGAGTCCTTATCATTCAGTCAGCATCTTCCTTTGTCTTCAGCCCCACAGGTTGCATGAGAAATTAATTCCTAGCTACATTGTCTGGCTAGTAGTGCCATTTGGGAAGAAAGGAAAGACATTTTCATGGCAAAATAAGAACATGCATTACCAAATCCAGCTACATTATCAGAAATCCTACTGGTTCACATAGGAAACAAGGCTGAAAGAGAAATTACTGCTGTTATCTATGGTACCCTTCAGTCAATATAACAGCAGTAATACACTCAACTCATGGGATTTCAACAGGATGAAACAACTCCCAAGTAAGATTGCCACTGAATGAGCAGACATCTACAAATGCAGCTCAATTCCATCATTTTTCTGATAAAACAATTAGCAGCATTTAGAATTCAAGAGATCCAACCCAAACCAGATTTGTGGTAAAAAACTTGAAGTCTGTTCCCAGGGGAACACAGCACCACAGAGCTGAGCTACATCCAACTTCTCACCTCCCTACTTGTTGCCAATTTTGCTGGTACAATATTGCAGGTAACTAATTCCACAATATTCTAAAAGAAATAGAAGTTAGGGCTGTTGGTCACCTGGGAGACAAGAACCTCCTTCTCTTCTAGATTTACATGGATCCAGGAGATGGCAATGATGCTCCCCCCAGATTTCCTGCAGGCTGCAATGTGATGCAGCATTCCCTAAGAAAGCTGAGACTGGAATGATGGAACTGAACAAAAGCCCTGTTCCTTCAGGCTTTGCAGTTTGGATTCAGGAAGGAATTGAAAGAAAGAGCTGATAGTAATCATCTGCCTCACTCTCCTCACCATGTATCACCACTACCTAACTCACCTTCCTCTTTCACAGTTACAGAGGACAGAATTAAAATGCAGATGTAGGAGTAGAAAGAAAAGCAAATTGAGGAACTCAAAAAAGTTGGTGCTTCAACTCATGTAAAAAGAATGGCAATGGTACAAAAAAAATCCCAATTATTTAAAAATAAACTGAAATAGAAGTAAAAATATCAGTCTGGTCCAGTGATAGTTTTTCTGCACCTGTTCACTGCTGCAAGGCTTCAGCTCTTTTCTCATAGGATAATTGTTTCTGGCCATTCTGTCAGAGTCAAATAAGAATCAAAATCCTCTTGGCTGCTGGCTGGGATTTTAAGCAAGCAGCCAATTGACTAATGCTGGCTGCATTGTTTACTGTTTTATTAAAATTCCAGAGTGCAGAAAACTGACATGTAGAGAGCAGCACCGTGAAAGAGAACATAATGTACAGTCAGTGTCAGCAGGACTTTGCTGAAGACCCATGAAATGTAAGTAGTTCCATTCCTTCATCTCAATCAGATTGTAAAGAAAGGTTCTTCAACTATGAAATAAAAGATAAACAGACTGATGTCAAGGCAAGGCCAGGCAGTGGAAGGAGAGCCCTGTAGTGCTTCCCAGCTGGTCCCTTTGGTCACTACAGAGTGCTCAGCATTTGGCAATGTGCTTTCTCAGCCTTTTACACAGACACTGTAATAGGGATACTTTTATTCCTGCTCAGCTTGTCCACTACTTGGGTTTAGTTAGCCAGTAGAGATACTAAGCAAGTTGTATACCTGAGCAGTTCAAACCACAGTGCCAGGGAGCTCAGGGGTAAAATTCCAGGTCCTGTGACCAAGGGACAGTGACCTGTGTTCCACAGGCTGCAAGGTTTTTTCCCTGTCCTTCTTGTGAACTGCTATTGTGCATTGCTGCATGTTGTGCCACATGTGAATGCACTCACTGTGGTCCTTAAATGAAAGATTTATTATGAGTGGAGTTTGCAGCAGCAATCTGCAAATAGATTTCAGCTCCCTAGGAATGAAACACTATTACATAAAATGGGAATTGCTCACGTGACTCCTGCTTGGGGAGAAACAAAGATCTCTGTTCTGCTGTCCCTTAACTTTGTGCCTTCTCTCACTTGTGCTGATGGCTTTATACAATTTCCTCACTTCCAGTGCCACCTGCAGCAGCATTGTGCCTGTACCACGCTTGCTGAACAGTCCCTGTCTCACAGGAGCCTCCTGCTTGAAATATTTGGATTACCATCACATCCACAGTTTTTCAGCACAGGGATCCCAAAGCAGAGAGTTTGGGTCCTTTGGGTGATCTGGTACTCTACTCCTCATAGAAAAGGTACTGTCAATTTAAATATTTTGTCTTGTTCCCGTGGGTAGCAACAGAAGAATTGTCAATCATATAAATAACTTTGGTATTTAAATCAGCTTTCTGCAGTCTATCAGATATGAGCATTTCTTTGCTTATTGCCCCGATAAGCCATATTCAACTTGTTCATATTATGGATTATTAAAAATAAGGTCATATAAAGTACTTGATAAGACTATAATGACCTGTGTAGTTCAGCAGTCACAGTGTCTGGCCCAGGGTTTACACAGGCATCTATTAGTGACTGTGGAGCTACAACCTAAATGAAAGGTTGCCCAATTTTTATTTAGAGTAAAAATTCAAGTAAAATTACTAACTCTAAAAACCTTTGAAATGATAAAAAGAAGCTGCTCATCACAGTCTAGACAAACTGTGCTACAAGAAGTGTGGTTTTCTTATCACTCCTTTCTAAAGAAATTACTGATGACAGAATCCAAATGAAATCATGCACTGCTATTCCTTGGCTGTGGTGTCAGTCCTGGAATTCCCAAGAGCCCCTTAAGCATCACTGCTGGCCTGATGCTCTGGCAGTGTAGCACCACTTATGAATTGGACTTGCAAGAGCTGGAATTCATCTGCACTGTATTCTGAACTAAGGGAACCTGCTAATAGTTCATGGACTATCAGCTTTGCCTCATTTGATCATCCTTTCAAACCTCTGGAAAACAAAGAGAAAACCTGATTATAGACACAGAATGACCTTGTTTGTGGTGCAGACCATTTTCTAGCAGATATCTGACAACACAGAGCTGTAAAGAAGCCCAAAATACTATGGGTACAGGCAGCACTAGAGAGCTCCACATGCATGAGATCCATCCAAATCAGCACATCTTTCTGGGATTATAATAACTTGGATTACTGCACCATCACACCCTTATTGCCACTGGCATCCTTGCCCAGCAGTACATTGTGGCAGTGATTCCAAGCAGGATACCAAGGGCATTCTCTGTAGGAGTTCATTCATCTGTCCCCAGAAAGCCACCAAGATGCAGGCTTAGGAACAATAGTACATTGACTAAAAACTTGAAATAAGGAAACAGTTTCATGAGCACTTACCAGCAGTATGTCTGTCACAATAGCCCAGTTTACAGACAAAAACAGTTCTCCAAATGCAATAAAAATCTGCAAAACAGAAAAAAGCAGTGATTATACTATACTATACTATACTATACACTGCATTGCCCTTCTATATTGTGAAGATGAGGCAGGCTCACTGACTGGGCTTATCTACATAAGAGTTGTCCTACATACCCATTACTTCTAAATTAAACACCTCTGTCTATGCTTACAAACACTAATTTCATCTTAAAGGTGGGGAAAGGAACCATGAAAGGAATTTGAGTCACAAATTCTCAGCAGAAGAACCATGATAGGAAACTTATACCACCCTTCCAAATTAACTGCTTTGCAATACTGAACCCAAGAAGAGAAAAGAAAAAAATAAAAGAAAAAAAAAAGATGGAAAAGAAAGATTAAGCACAGCTTTACAAAGTGCACAGGGATGCAAATGAAGCCAAGTGAACACCTCTGTGCTAGTACAAGTGCTCTTAAGGGCTCCTTCAGGGAGAGAACTTCCAAAATGGGACTCCAAGAAACAGGCAAAAGCCTTGGTGTTCTGTGGGAAACATCTAATCCATCACAGATGCATGAGGAAAGGGGGTAGGGAACCAAACAGTTCTTATAGCTGTGGTCTCAGGAAATATTAACCCTTTCAGCCAGCCCTGGACACAGACTGTAGCAGCCTGCCCAGACTAGGTGAGACTAGAGGAAAGCACTGGAGTTACACTGGAGGTGAGCAGTGCTAGAAAGCAGAATCTCTTCAGAGACACAGGCCACAGAGTCACCAGGCACCTGGCATAATATTCTTATCTACTAATCTGACTGATGGCACACTGCTACAACAGGTGCCAGCCTTGTGTTTGGTGAGGCCTTGGTTAAGATGTTGTCCCTGGTTGATGAAGGCACAGTGACAAACTCGGATGTTTTTGGAGGGGTGGCTTACATTCTCCTAAGGAGAACCAGACCTAGTATACCTAGGATATCTATAGATATCCTGTAGGTAATAGATACAGGATAGACCTAGGATATCCATACATCCTGTGGTTCTTGTCTGTTCTGTTCATTTGTTTCCTTCTCCAAACCAGTTTGGGGAGAAAGGTTCCCTGAAGCACTGAGATACTCAGTATAGACCTTTATCCAAACATCTTTTCCTTCACAATGCTTTAGACCAGATACAAGGAAGGAATTCTTCCCTCTGAGGGTGGTGAGGTCCTGGCCCAGGATGCCCAGAGAAGCTGGGGCTGCCCCTGGATCCCTGGAAGTGTCCAAGGCCAGGCTGGACAGGGCTTGGAGCAGCCTGGGACAGTGGAAGGTGTCCCTGCCCATGGCAGGGGAGTGGAGCTGGATGAGCTTTTGGGTCCCTTCCAACCCACAACTCTGATTCTGTGATTCTGTGATTCTAATAAAAGGTGTATTTTGGTAGTTCCAACCAAAAATATTGATTCACTCACATAACACAGACTGGTAAATTAAACTATTGTTCTCTGCCTTTAATGACAAAAATTCCCCAGAGGAACACACTAAGAGTTGAGCTATGTGAGACTCTGAGAAGCAGAAACAGACAATGGCCAATTCTTCTGGGCACTTGGATCCCCAGTCTTGGATCCAAAAATAATCTTTAATTTCACATTTTGCTTTGTGTACACATACTCAGACAGGCAAAGCCACTTGTGTTTTGTCTTGGTGCAAAGGTGTTTTTCCACAGGAATACACATTTCTGAGGAGTCAGAAGGAAAACCTCTTTGAACAAGCATTATTCTTAGAAGCAAAAAATCTGCAGAAGTGCCCTTTTGCAGAGAACTGTTGATTACTGTAATTTACTTTACTTGGATCCTCTTATTTATGTTAATCATGGTGATTTTGGCTGTGGAGTCACAGGAAAAAAAGCACAGGAGTCTTTCCCTAGCTGTTACCAGATTACAGTTGAAATAAGGTTTACATTCAGTTCCCTCTTACAGGGATTTTTGTCGTTCTTAGTAAGTTTCTGTTTTGCCCTTTACTGAGAATGGAATTTAAGTGATTTATACTTCAGTTTGCATTGCCAAAAGCTTGATTTGGAAGATCAGCTAGTGATCTGGGGCTTTGAAAGTGAGGGCTAAATTATTCTAAGAAAGAACAGTGTGTATTGTACATTCCCAACTACACCAACCTTAAAGTATTCAGAGAGCAAAAATAAATAAGAATACTAAATTAACCACAAAGCATTAAAAATTAACACAAGATTGAGACTTGCTTTAACTACACTTTTGCATAAGGGACATGTTTCAATGCAGCTAAAAGCAGTTACTGTTCTCTCCTTCAGTGTGGGCACTCTGCAGGACCTGAGGCCCAGTTTTTGTGCTCTGTCTGCTCTTTGCACTGTACCAGGGACTGCCCAGTGTGGCTCTCCCAGGACAGACCTCAGCTATGCAGCATCAGACACCTTGTCACAAGTCACTGAAGCCTCTTAATGGTCTAGAAGACTGCAGAGAATTCTGCAAGAGCCACCCCTCACCTCCTCCTCTCCCTTCCCATTCTCCCTAGGATGCCAAAAGACATTTTGCTAATTGTCACTTACAAAAGTGGAAAGGATGTTTGTCTGGGCCACCATCAGAGCAATGTAGAGGCACAGGGCAGAAATGAACATGCTTATGGCACAGATCAGAGGATCAGCTTTGTTGTTTCTCTTCCTTAATCGTCTGGCAGCTTCTGCCCCAGCAATAATACCCAGGCTTCCTGTCCCAATGGTGATGCCTCCAAATATTAGGCTGGTGACAAAGCAAAGGATTCAGCTGAGCATAGTAAGACTCTACTGTGGAAAAATAAATGGTGTTAGCTTGTACCTGTAGGTTCAGAGGAATCTTTAATGGGGAAGTTGAATTTTACTCCACTCAATGTAACCCTCCCACTCCTTCATAATGGATGCAATCCCAAGTGTCAGCTGAAGCTATGGAAGCTATAGCTTTGCAATGGTGGCTGTATCCTGTGGAGAAGATATTTTCCCATTTACAGAGCAGGTGTTGTGCACCCATGCTCAAGGAGGGCTCTGCTCAGTACAATCTGGCTTGTACATGCTGTGATTTAGAGGAGACACTGTCATCGTGGTTACCCTGTGAATCAATCTACCCAGTGATGCCTGAAACACAGATGGAGTATCCCTGTATCACAATCTGCTGCCTTGGAAGAGATCCTGGCACGTGGAATGATACACATCTAAATTAGAACCCTCTGGTTAGCACAGCTGAGATGAGTCACTTCTCTGACTATGGGAAACACCTACCACTTCCCAGAAGAGTTCAAAGAATACTGAATAGGTAACTGCTGCCAGGTCCACGCAGCATTTTCTGAACACAGTTTCCAGTACCATTCAGCTCTGTGTGTCTGCAAATGCAAATGTGTTCCTCAGGAACCACAAGTTCATGTTTTAAAAGAACATGTCTGAATAGTTTAGAAGATTCAGCTTCCAAAGGGACTTCCATATGTGCTTTCATCTCTGTCCCAATGAGATCCCCCAATGACAAAGCAAGTCTCTTGCACAAGATCAGTGATGCCACTGCACTGTAATTCTCTGAAGGCAAGCAGGGACAGGACCAATGTATTCTGAGCACAAGCACTTCTGAATATTTTAGAGTGCTACATGGTAATTTCTGTACATTTTCCTGAGCTTTTTCTAACTGCAAAGCAAAGTAACCAGCTGGGACATGATCTGTTCCTTTAAACTATAGCAGATCCACTTCTTAATTTCTTTCTGGCTGATTAGGAAGAACTCAATAATTCTACAAGGAAAAAAAAAAAAAAGTATTGTTATGCAAGATAATAAACTTTAAGCAAATTTGTACTCTCCCTGCAAGTTCTTCAGGATTCTGCTCCATCACTAACTGTAGCTTTATAGATTGTCACTAGGCAAAATAATCTCAAAGATTTGCTCAAGAGAGGCAAATTCCAAGGTGACATTAGTTGATTGAAGCATTCATGGAATTGTGTTTAGAATATTCATGTATTGTAAACTCTAGCTGAAATAAACCTGCAATTGGAATAAAAGAGAACAGCCAAAACCAATTCCAAGCACAGTTCAGTTGACAAGGAGTCGGAAAGTACAGAAGCTTGGTACTGGGGATAGGCTCCTGTGGGATCTTTTAGGGTCTGAGAATGCTCACTTATCTCTGTGATCTGTTCCAAAGTGTGTGCACAAAGACCTCAACAAAGACTTCACACTGCCTATTTATCTACCTTGAAAGGATTGAGACTTGAGTCAGTTGTGGTGCCATTTGAGTCAGTGTTTCCAAGGAGTCTAACTGACACAGTCCTGATCCTTAAACAAAGTCTGAAACTGCTCAACAGCCAGAGGGAAAAACATCTTTAAGGTATCCCTGGGCAGGTCTGGTAATGTGCAGCTCAGTTCCTCCAGCACCATCACATCTGACACAGTAGTTTATATTCTATTTCTTTACATCCCCTTGGAATAACAGTCCAAAACCAGCCTTATGCTGCTTCTGGCATGAGCTTATGCCAAGGTTATATTTAAAGCATCCTGTAAGAAGCAGTACATGAGGTTAAACTGTTAGATGCTCTGTTTCACTTCCCTGAAGACCATGTCTGCTCTAACAACACTACTATGGAATAATAATTCAGAAGTGGATTAGAAAACAAAGTAGAGGCCAACACCTTCAACTTAACAAAAGAAGTACTTACACTGCATCTGTGAACAGATACAGCCAAACATCTCTAAACTGTTCAGCTTCCCTCATCTGCCTGCCCTGAGCCAGACTCCTGTGTTTCACTCCCTTCCCAGTACTGTTCATTGGTAAGTAATGTGCCACTGGTGGCATCCATGGAAGGACAATTCATTTCCCATTGGAGGATTTTGGGATGACTCTTCAATCCATTCTGGTTTTGCCACAACTCAGAAATCACTTCTGAGTTGACTCAGTTATTCCATTGCAGAAAAACAGAAAAATCCCATTAGCAGAGGTGTGATTACTACTTTTGCTTATATTTACCTGGAAAGGCCACACAGTAAGCACTTAGTTCTTTGAACTCCATTACAAAAGTAGAGACTGAAACAAGAAAGGGAGGAGACCACTGACAGTGGAGTCAGTGCCAGTGCTCACTGTTACTGAGGGAAGCTGTGAAGGCTCAAGAGGAACACTGAATACATATTTGTATTCTGGACAACACATTATGGAGAAAAACTTCTCTTCCTTGGTGGGAAAGGGATCTACAAAAAGGTGTGTTTTTATTACTTCAAAGTGTTCTACTAGTGTAAATTCCCCTTCTTATACAATATTTGATACTATTAATGAATCTTCATTAGTCTGGACATGCCCTGGAAGCAGAGCTCTGCTGGCAGCTGTTCACAAGATCCTGGTTTGATGGGATGTTATGATGCTACATCAAAATTATCAAGCTTTCTTCAAGCTGGGAGCCACAATGAACTCACCAACTTGGCAGGGATTATAAAACCAGAATAAGAAGACAATAGGCAAGTTAGTAAAACACAGGATTTAAATATACTTAAATGAGTATTTAAGTAGCTTGGGAAGCACAGTCATTTGTCAACTAAAAACTCCTTGCTAAAGGAGTTGCTCCTTTTTCCCCACAAGTGTTGCTATTACTGCTTCTTCCCACTTTACTCAAATTGGGCTGGCAGCATCTTTCCAGTTAACTGAGTGATTATAAACAAACAAGCAAAGGGAGTGTCTCAGATACCTGGAAGCAATTTAACACTCACACCCCGTCGCCTTCTCAAGAAGTGCTCAGTCACAGCCTCCCCCTGCCTTAGGAAAGCAGCTGTGCTGAGCCCTGTGCAGGTTCCCAGGGGTGCTCCCACAGGCACAGCTCACCTGTTAGATGAATTGCAGGACTCATGGAGGCACGGTGGGACAGTGCCCTGGACAGCCTGAGCTCTGTGCAGGAACAGTGGCATCCACGTTGCCAGGGCTCCAGTGACAAAGGTGACAGCAGTCAGACCCAGCGAGGAACAGACAAAACTACAGCTGGAAGTCAAAAGAAAACAGCTGGGAGATATTTGAAAGAATGGTGCGTGAGGGAAAAGGGAAAAGCTACCTGCAACACCCAGGATTTCAAGCAGTAACAAAACAATTCATTCAGACATCTGGTAATCAAAATCCACTCCCTTGAATATCTGAACTCTGATCAAGGTTTATCACGAAATTCAACAATAAAGTACTAATTAGAGCGACCTACTGATTTCATGTTAAATCCTGGTCTCTTGCAGATTTTGTGCCAACTTCTGCCAAAACAATTGCTGTGAATTTTTTGATAGCAGAAGTATAACAATAGAGAATGAGTGAGGATTTAACGGCTTAGTAGCTAAAGGAAAGGGTTCTATGTGCAAGTCTAAATGCCTCAGGTCTTGTTTCTGTAACCAGTATAAATGAGAGCAACATCTGGGTCTTCCCAACTGTGAAGTTGCAGTGGCTGAAGCATTCCTTAATTCTACCTGAGTGAGTACAAATAGACTCAATCTCCACAGCAAGTTTCAGACAAAAGGAGAAGCATTTTTGAAAACTCTCCAAACCTTGTCTCCTCCTGACCTATGCTAGGAGAAAATTAGATTTTTGCCGGACTCTTTGTCATTAATTGTCCAGGAGAAAACCTCCTTCGAGGTCAATAGGGACATCTGGAATCTTAAGACTGCTGCAAATGAAAAGGTGACCACCAAACTAGAGGATTTGTTAAAAAGTGGACCGAATTCTCCATTTTCTAAAGATAAAGTGCTCTTGGACTTGATGAAAAGTGGAACCACACAGTTTGTTGGCAGTATGTCTTTATGCTGTGGAAATCAATTGCCCACGGAAAAGAAAACGGGAATCGATTGCTAAAGGAAAAGAAAATTGAAATACATTTTTACACTGGAACATATATGTAGGAAAGCAACTTTGGAAATAGTCTAGTTGTTCAAATGTCAGAAAGGTTCATTTTTGAGTCAGGAAAACTGATTTTTTTATTCACTTCAGGATGTAGCACCTACAAATTGTGATCCTACAAAACCCATCTCTAGTGTACCTGCTGTTCAGGATGTACAGAGGATGCAGATTTAGTGGGCACTTAGAAAACCCTGGATCGTCTGGAAGAACACTCCAAAGACAAACAAGGTCCCAGGAAAGCAAGCCTTTAAACGAAAAGCCTTGGCTGGGGAAGGCAGGGCTGCGGGCAGAGCCGAGTCTGGCGCAGCTGCACAGCGGCACCTGCTGTTCCCAAAGCGGCTCCTGCTGCTCCCAAAGCGGCTCCAGCTCCTGGTGCTGCCCGGCACGGCTGTCACCGCCTGACTGCGGGGTCACAGGAGCGGGGAAGCTGCTCCAGTCCGGATTTTAGTGTCCTACAGGTCAGCTGTGTCTTTAATTTTTGTGTGGTTAAATGGAAGGTGTCATCTGCCAGCCACAGCTCAGCCCATCAAAACATATGGACAATTACTTTTATAAACCATATTGGGGTCCCACAAACTCTGACCTCATGCACAGCAGGCTCCCTAATACCACAGAGAGTGTCTGAGTCATATTAATCCAACCTTCCTCAGGCACTAAGAATTATAAATAAATTTACACCAGAAAATTATGCAGTTCTACCAATCTAGCTTCCATAGGGAAGGGAAAATTTAGTAGAAATAGAGCTTTGGATTTAAATAGGAGCAAACTGCCATCGTAACTTTGCCCCCTTCTCCCTCCCCAAAATGGGAGGATAGAAGAAGCAAAGAATTTTTTTAATCTCTTTTGTAGCATTTCTGTAAAAAAGTGGAAGAAAGATTTTTACTAATGGTGTTTCCATCCTCTTGCACAGAGCATGTGGCTCAAAGGAGCCAAGTGGGATTCAATGGATATATTTCTTTCAGGGACATATTTCTTTTAATGGAATGGTGACTCCTCAACAGAGAGAACCTTTGTAGCTCAAACCACTTACTTCTTGACAAGTGATCTCACATCTTGACACCAAGTAGTCATGGCAGTTCTGTGTACATCTGGCTTCTCATCTGCTCCTAGTATGGTGCCAGAGATGCTCAGTGCTCTGTGTGCTGCTGTCCTTCTCGGGATCCTGTGAGGGACCAGTAGGATCAGGAGGAGCAGTGCCAGCCCTCCCATGCAAGGAGTTACCTGTAGACACAAGGTGGTTAGGTAAAAGACAGCTGTATTCTTATAGCAAGAACTCCACAGCCATTCCAGTTGCATTAAAACCACTATCAGAAAATTACAGATATGTTCAGGAATAGATGCGTGCTGGTTTAGGTTGTATTTGTGAAGAAAAAGAGTGACTTTGGAGACTTTGAAGGAAAGATAATAGATTCTTCCTCCCCATCTTAGAGATACATGATTGCTCCTCCCTCTGGTTTTAAAGAAAAATATGTGAAGAAAGAAAACTGTGCTGTGATATTCTAGCCACAAACACAAGAATCACTGATGCAGTCACCAGTGTTACCTGAATAATATCAGTGCTACTCCAGTAAATATTCTGCCCCAATCAGCTGCACGTGCTGATTTTGTATACAAGGCATGAGGCTCTGACAAAGTGCTTCCAAAGCACTGAGTGTCTCAGTGAGAGACATTATGACAACATGACCAGAACTGAAGAAGTTGTTTTCTTGAAGCCCTCAAATAACAGAAGTTGTTCCCAGCAGCATTCCAGAAAACTGGTGCTACAAGTATAATGATCATTTGACCTTCAAATTCCTCTGTTTGAGGAGGTCTTGGTGCAGTAACAACCACTCCAAATGTGCCCTCAGGTAAGAGGAACATCAGCACCTGCCCTGGCTGCTGTACAATTTCACCTACACCTACCAGAGCTAGGCAGAAATCTGCCACTTGTCCTGCAGGAAAACTTCTCCTAAACAGCACCTTCCTGACCTGTCAGAGGGTAGAAAGTCCTTCCACTGCTCACCTTTAACACAATGAACATAAAGAATCCAAACCCCAGGGATGATTTTGATGTTACAGTGAAGGGAAGTGAGTGACTCACCCTGAATGCCCAGTGCCAGTCACCTGTGCTTTTTGCCATGCCAGCTGCCAGCATATAACCACAGCCACTGTAAACAACAGAAAGGAATCATCAGGAAGCACCAATGAACTTTGAATGGCTGAAATGACATGTCTTGCCAGCTAAGGAGAACACACAGAATTGTTCTGTCAGAGTTTTCCAAAGGGATAAACAGAAAAAACCCTCTTGGTCTGTGCTAGTCTGCTTGCCAGCCAGTATTAAAGAGAGTCTAAGCTCCTCAGAGCAGACTTGAGATGATGACAGTAATGTCCCAGATTCCCCTGGGAATACATATTCTGCACAATGACACTTCAAACCCAGATCAAAGAGCCCATAAAACATTTTATTACCTACTCCCTTCTGTGCTAGCCACAGGAATTATGCCCTGCAAGAATTTCTTTAGTTTTAATCTCCCTTCTGGGCCCAGCCTTGGCTGCCTGCTCTGACACAGAGTATGCCTCTAAACCATTTGAAAAGCCCTTCCCCACCTTTTCTTCAGACACAATGTCAATTTAACTAAAAGCAGAGAGGGAAGAACCAGTTCTTCCTTGGGAGACATTTAATGGAGAGTTCTTGAAAAATCTGTCAAATAAACTAGTATCTGAAAGTTTTTGTCTTCCAAAACACAGAAATAAATTACATATTCTCATGCACATATTTCTTTTAGAATTGATTCAATATTTTATTCAAAGACAGAGTTTTCAGAGTCTAGATTCTCCCTAAAAAATGTTAGGGGGAAAAAGCTAATTTTTTTCAAGGTAAATAGAGAAATACACCTAATCAGCTCTATTCAAACTTGCTAAGGAAGTGACAAATCCCTTTGCAAGAGCCAATGTAGAAATACACCAAAATAAATCTGATTAGGGCTCAGGGTATATTGAATTGCAGGTGTGGTCAGACAGAATTTCAAAAGGCCACTGCAAGAAAACCAACCTTCCCACTGGAATGAAGATGTAGAAGATAGATAACATAGTGGTCCTTTTCCCCTCCTCAAACAGGTCTGCAATGATGGTAGGTGCTATAGTGGAGTAACTGGCAGAGCCAATGCCAACCAGTCCTCGTGAAAGAAAAAACAGCCTGTAATGCTGCAGGGAAAAGAGACATTATAGCCAAAAAAAGTCCGTGCAGGAAAGAAAGCTTACTAAAGAGAGGCATTTTAGTGGATGAAATCTACCAGGGGAAAGTAGAATTGAGCTGCCTTTTGTCTGTGTATTCCCTCCCCTCACATCTCACTACTCAGCTTATTCTTTCTGCACAGTATTGACTTCTCAGAGTGACACCCAGAGGGAATTTCAGGACAGGGTGGATAGAGCACATGTAACCAACAAGCTGCCACATTGTAAGGCCACAAACAACAAACATTCAGGACAAAAGTAAAATCCCATCAATCACAACAACAATGTGTGGGCTCTCTATTGCCTAGGCTGGACTCCAATGTCCTGTAAGGCATTCCTGCATGGAGTATATTCAGTCCAGACCTAAGGCTTGGGAAATGTGTGGTCACTGATGCTTTTCCAAATGGAATTAGAGAAGGACTGTATCAAGTCCTGCAAGATGTATGCAGGTTATTTCCATAGCACCCTCTAAAAAAGCAACATACTGACTCAGTGATGAATGAGCTCCCCAAGGTCACCCCAGACCAGAAGAAAAGACCAGCTCCAAGGATGATTTTCCTGTTGTAGCGATCTCCGAGGTATCCAAAGATGAGGGCAGCCAGCATGTAACACGAGGTGAAGACTGAAAATCCAACAATGAACAAAGAGAATATTGGTCCAATTATTTTTGTCATATGTACTGCTCACCCCCCCCCAGATAAACTCAGGTTATTTTTAGGGCAGGGTTCAAGGCAGGCTGAGTTTGTAGGACTTAGGAGGGGGATTGATATTTGGAGAAAGACAAATGCAGACTTGAAGTATTTACACAACAATAAAATGTATGTGAATTACTCAACTTCTTGAGAAACCCTTCACCTTTTGTGATTCACATACTGTGGGGTTTTTGCAGGACCCGAGTGTGACTTTTAGTTTTGCATTATAGTCAGCCAGCCCACAAATGGAAGTGAGCAATACCACACACAAGGAGGAACTAGAAGAGGTAAATAACTGGGCTGTGTTTTAGGAGCAGACCATAGAGGGGCAAGGCCAAGTCAGCTGTTGGAACTGAGGAGATTTATTACCTGTTTGCAGTAGGCCTGTCTTCCCATCACTGAGCCCAAAGTATTTCTGTATATCCAACAGGATCCCTGCAACAGAGGCAGACACTGATGCACAGCAAAGCACCCTGCTCAATCCTGCTAACTGCCAAATCAAAACCAGGGCTTGCAAGAACTGCAACATTCAGGTCTTAGTTTAGATGTAAACCATTACTCTATCACAAACAAAAGATACACAGAGAATTAAAAATTTTTATCACTATAGATAAAATCAATGATCATCCACTATAAGGGTCTTAGGAGAGTCAGTTTACCCACTGTTTCACCACACCTGTGCTGCTTCTTTTGCACCATTAGCACCTAAGTACACAAACAATTTTGAGTTCAAAGTTTAATGGACACAATGTGGAACAAAACAGTGGATGTTAAGACAAAAAGGTCATTTTCTTCTCTATACCACGCCAGAGCTGCAGACCTTCCATCTTACTTCTCTTGTATTTCCAATTTACACTGCTGAAAACCAATTAAAAATAGAAGATACTGCTTCAAAAAAAGCATACCTGTACTCCAGTGTTGAAAGATATCAATTAAAAAAGACATTTACTTCTCATGCCACTTCAGCTTTGTCAAAATAGATAAAGTCATAACATTGTTAAGAGGCTGAAAAAAAGACCACTTAAGAAAACAAGGTCTGTGTAATTTGCCTGCTGTGCTCACATCTGCAGCAGAAGGGAGTGGGTGAGGTCAGCAAGAGGCACCCCTTCTCCCACACTGTTTTATGTGTTGTGCCATGAGCTACACTGCTCCAGCCACTTAAAAGTGCTGTGGGACCAGATAATTTAAAGTTAAATCCATGTTCTCCCACAGTCCCCACGGCTGCAGCATCAGTCCTCTCACTATTTAATTATGGGACTTCAACTCACTGTAGATCAAGGTCCAGTCTAACAGCAGCTCCAGAGGTTTACAGCTGTTTCTCAATGATTCTTGAACATATTTTACATTTAGGGGTTTCCTAATGGTTTCAGAAGTTTAAACAAGTGATTTAATTCAAACATTTGCATCATTAAAACAAGACAATCAATTGTAGCCTTCCTTTCTGCCAGCCAGTGATCAATGCACAGAAATACTGTAATACAAGAATTCAGGTTTGGTCTCATGGAGTATTTAGAACAAATCACAGCTAACAAGACTTGAACAGAACCACAACTTGACCTCAAACTAACATTCACACTGAGCACCATTAAAATGTCATCCCCTCCACATAACTAAAATAACTGACCCTGCCAGCTCTTGGCAAATGACAAAGCATTGATTTGAACAGCTCTTGGGCAGAAAAGAGGGGAAAGGCCCCCATGGTCATTAGTTTCCACAAGCTGAAGTCAGGAGACAGTTAAGGGGAAGAGTTTGTACTCTGTGATGCAAACGCTGTCAAAGCCTGTGAGCAAAACTACCCGGAAACCACACTGTGGTAACGGCACCAGTTCACTGCTAAGCAGATCCTCACACCTCCCCTTCCTCCCTTTCCTGTTAGCTGCTATCCAACAGCCTGGTCCTGCACTTGGACAGCCAAACTCTACTGCACTGTTGCAGGAATTCTGCAGTGGCACTGAATTCTAGCAGGTGAACAGTATATTGCTGTGGTATAAACTGCAGCTTACAGACTTCCCCCATGGCCCAGGAGGCATAGAACTAAGTAAAAAGTGGTTTGGTCATACAGTGTAATTATAGGGGATGTCTCAAAGGCCTGGGCACTATCCCCACCTCTGCTCCTGATTTCTTACATGTCCCTGAAGGTGCCTTCCTCACAAGAGCACTGGGAAAACTGAAGCTCTCAGCGGGTTCAGGAGCCCCTGAATAGTTCAAAACCTGGAATGAGCCAAATGGCTTCTTGATCTTAACCCTCCCAAGGAGATACCCTTCTAGCATCCAAATTCTTCCTTGAAGGGATTTCCATCCTCTTCTGTCCCTGCACTTCTCCAAGGAAAGTTACTTGACAACTGAACACACACACAGAAGCCTTTCTCTAACAGCCTTGTGGTGCCATTCAAGCATGCACTCCAACTGCACTCATACTTGCTTCCTTCCCTCTTGTGTTGTTAAAAAGTACTCAAAAAACTCAAGCTCAAACTCCCAAACCCACTACACTCTCCATTTTTAAAGATACTGACTGAATGTCCTAAATTTCTGAGTGGTCTAAGTAGCAAAATAATTACTTTGTGTACTGTAACTAGGTATTAATTCCAAATTCAATAATCCATCCTTTTGGTTTATTCAAAGTTTTAAAATATTTCTGTTTCCCAGACCACTCAGAAGTAAAATATAGCAAGCCTACAACACGTGTTTCCCCTATTTTCTAAATCAGATCCCTGGAAGCATGGTAGATGCTTAGGATACTAAACAGAAGAATTTACACAGACCACAATTTATATGGGAGAGAAAAGCCATGGGAGTTTCCCTCCAGTTTACTATAAGCATCTCTTGGTTGTTTTCAGCTGGGAAAAAATATATTTTAAAAATCATATATTGGAGGAGGGATATTATTTATTAGACAACAAGTCATAACCTGGGTAGGGGAAGTTTTAAGGAAGTGGGTCTCTATTTTTTTTCCACAATCATGTTCCACTCTTCATTGCAGAAATCACTTGGCTGCCAGCAACTCACAAGGAATTTAAGCCTCCCCTAAGCAAACTAACATGGATAACAAAGTTATCTCAAAGATGACACAGTTTTTGAACTTGTAATGGAGGGAATAGCATCAGTATTCTTCAGATAAAGGAATACCATATAGAATCTACTAGATGCAAAGAAGGCCTTGTAAACTGCTGTGTACAGTAAAGAGAAGATCCTTAATCAAATCTCTGTAGAATCCAGCCACAAAAATGGCCCAGTTGCTCTGTATGCTAAAGTCTGTTTATAAGAGACCTAGGTTTTAAAGTATTATTTTATTTTTATAAGCAATCTACTAACTATTAATATCTAGTTAATCACTCCTAGGTCTTTCCAGATTATAATTAGAAGTTTCATTAAGAGTAAGATCAACAGGCTAAAGCAGATAAATGAGAAAAAGTAAAAATACATAAAGCATACACTTACTTTAGAAACACTTGTAGAGTTTAGAAACACGTGTAGAGCTGTTAAAAACTTAAATTTCTTTAGAAGAGGAAAATGGGTCCTCACCTGGCACAATGAACCCATCACTGAAATTTATCAAATTCCCAAAGCACAGCACGGCAACCACCAGGTAATCCCTCTTGGCTGGACTGTTCCTCGACACAGACACTGATGGAGATTGTGTCCCATCTGCTGCAGCAGCTCCGTAGTTCTGTCCCTCCAGCAGCTCCTGGAGCAGAAAGCCCGTGTCCTCATGCTCACACGGGGGTTGCATGTTTCCAGTGCAGACACTCAGCAGGGCTGATGAAGCATTTCCTCACACAAAATTGGTGTGCTGGGGCTAGGAGGAACTTCAATCACTACGGTCATTTCCGGCACCCAAGCACAGCCACTAAGAACTGAAATGAAATGTTTCTTGCAGTCAGGAGAGCTTACAGGGAAAAAAGCTGCAGTGCTGTGTTTTGCAAAAGTGCTGAAGATTGTGGCCTTGAAGACAAGGCAAAGTAAATGTAAGCAAAAGCAAAGTAATCCACTGTGCACCCAAGAAATAAAACAACTCTGCAGTGACCTCACAGAAGCTCCAAATAATAACAATATTCTTTGCTGCCAGTGAGTTGCCAGAGCTACAAATAGTCTTTCTACAGAAGAAAGGGAAAGAAAGAAAGAAAGGGAAAGAAAGGGAAAGAAAGAAAGGGAAAGAAAGAAAGGGGAAGAAAGGAAGAAAGGAAGAAAGGAAGAAAGGGAAAGAAAGCGAGCCCAGCCTTTAAAACGGGGCTGTGTCTTCCCCTTTCTCCCTCAAAAAACAGGTCTGAAAGGGGAGGATGAGAAGGCACAGGAAGGCATTCTTTTTCTTTTGGCACATGTGGACACCTTTATCTGCCTTCTTTCTGCTGTCCACTCACATTTTTAGAAGTACTCAGTTACACGTCTTTTGAGCTACTTTGTGGATTACCAGCCTGAAAAGCCAATTTATTTTTTGCAACCTGTTAAGAAAATTTCAAGTGAAAATTACCAGCAAACTCTAAGAGTTTAAGAGTGAGGCAGCTAATTTGAATAAGGACTGCTTATGGTTTATGACTCATGCATGAAGACACAGGTCTGTGGTTGGGCTTTTTTTAAGAACTGTCTATTTCACACTTCAGATTAACTGAAAAACAAAATAGCACCTACCATTCTTGGCCTTTTTGCAAAATGCAGACTCCTTTGCTTCCACGTGCTCAACGCGAGTATTAGATTCTATTTTCTCTTTTTTTTTTTATCTCCCTTTTTCTCTGCTATAGACCACAGAATGCTCTCTAAGCAACATCACCTTATCCGTAACATCCCAGTGCTTAACTACATCAGCGAAATCAAGAGTTCCTTGGAAAATCTTGGAGGTAAGAAATAACCAGCACAATTTTGCAGGAATCAGAGTTTTATCCCGGCCCCCAGCCGCACACAAAGGTAAATCACAAACACCCATTTTTACATTACCGATTGAACGGGCTCGGAGCGGGAGCGGGCTGCAGGAGCGCCGCTGCGCCGCTGGGTGGCGCCCCAAGCCCGGCCCGCTCCCGCCGGCTCCGGAGCTCCCCGGGAATATTTCCCGTCTTTGCTGCCCGGCCACAGCTCGGACCTTGTAAGGAAGGGCTCACAGGGCAGCTCGTCAGGGTTTAACTCTCACTTCGGATCGTTTAAATGTCTCTTGAGCCAAGCGTTCTCGGAGTATTCAGGGCACATCCTGGATTGCTCTCAACTGACATTTACAGCCAGAGCCGATGTCCTGAGTTGGCCAAAAGCAGGTTTCTAACTGCAACTGTGGCAAGAACATGATTCTGCTTTTATAGAGCAGAATTTCCAAATTCCAATTTTTCCAAAGACAAGATGTTCCTCACAAACACAAAACCATCAGTTTTGATTCCCTTTTTGCTCTTCATTAAAGTTTCCAGATCTCACTTCATGCTTTTTGTTGCTGTACTACCTTGGCACAGGTGCCACCAGCTCTGTCTACACGTGCCCCTTCTCCCTTCCCTCAGTATCACAAGCCACCTCCTTCCACCCACTCTGGGTTTCACTGCTGGGTACAAATCTGCAGTGGTTTTTAAAAGGGCCCCCATGAATTTGCCTTCCTCTGTCAGCTCCTGTAGCCATCATTCCTTGAGAGCCACCCTGCCTTAAACTGCATGCTTGTCCTGTTCTCCAACCACAATTTTCATGTTTGTCCAGACCACAGTGCACCAAAAACTTCTGCCAAAAGTTTGTGACAATCCACTCTGGCATTGTGGGCATATAGAATGCCACTATACAATACAAGTCAACTTTTGTTAGGCAAGATCACAGCCCACTGCTTTATAGCCAATTAAACTTTTTCCTTATTTGTTCTGTCAGTTAGGCAGTTCCTTTCTTGGAACAAAGTGTAGTGTTTGCCTGCACAGCTTACCCTGTTGGTGCCAGGTGCCCATGCAATATAAAAAGCAGCTTTTTATCCCTGTCATACTCCCTCAGAAGCTCTGTTCTCTTGGTGGTTCATTTGAGCACGAGATCTCATAGCTGTGCCATGCAGTTAAACCCTCCCATGAGAGCAGCAAGTCAGAACCTCTTTATTCTCATGTTTGGCACTAGTCCAGACACAGAGCAATGTATTTCCTTACACCATTTGGAATCTGGCTGTGGTACCAAAAGTGGTTTTAATGGCTGAACCTGACAGAGGCAACTGAGACCCCTCAGATGAGCAGAGATGTTTGGTGATGGTTAAACTGGTTGGCTGATCCTCAGCAGGCCAACAATGTGCTATGCCTGAGTCCCCTGCATGTAAGGACTGCTCACATACAACCAATGTGAGAGCTTCTGGCTTTCCCTGAAAGGATTTCCAAGTATTTACTACAAAATGCCTTTGAATGTATTTATTTATCCAAATATCATCTAATGGTGGATGCTGCCACATCTGTGAACAGCTCTGGAGGTTTGCCAGAGCTTTCCCAGAAAGCTGCATCAGAAGGGGCATTAATAGTGAACCAAGATGTCAGAAAGATATAAATTGAAAATATTTTGTTATCCTGATTAACTCCAAACCATTTCCATACATGTAAAAAAGAGAAGCTTATAAAGCCACTGAATAGCAAACACCAACAAAATCTGAGAAAAATTAAGTATGAAAATAATATTCATTGTTGACTAGATCTAACAATACTGATTTTACAAGGAAGAAATAAGCTGCTTTTGAAATCTGTCTCATGCATTACCCAGACAGAGAACATAAAGTAACCAAAAGAAAATACATACTTGTATTTGCAAGTATATATTTAATTGCTGGAATATAGTTAAAACCAACAAGCATGTATTTAATATAGAACACATAAGACTGGTCTGCATTTTGAGGTGTATGTATTTTAAGCCTGTTGTGATGGAAGCAAATTCATAAATCATGAAATTCTACAAATAACTGACATTTGGATTGGTACAAAACTTAATAATTTTCATGTCTGAGAAGATCAAAAAAGTGAAATTTAACATCATTCTGGTAGACAGACAGCTCAATAAATGCATGTCCAGACCCACCTGAAATATTCCACTCCGAGGAGATTCAAAGACAATTACAGTGACTGCAAAAGAGCTGCAGAGTGAGAGATTCAGGCAAGAGGCTGTGGGGGTTTAAGGTTTGTCACTACTTGTACCAAGGCTGCACAATACCTCATGTTGGGTTTGAACCCAGTCTGCAGTGCTAAAACATAAAGACAGGCTTGGAGTGAGCCACGAACACCTGGGCTGCACATCTGGAGCGGCAGCAGTTGGACATTTTAAACCAAGCACTGACAGCCTGACAGGAGGGCAGGCCACTCAAGAAATGTAGTCATGTATAAAAGTAGCCCAATTTTTAGTTACAGATTTATTACAGAATCAACACTTGCTCCTGTTCTCATAAAAGTCTACATTACAGAACTCCAGAGATGACTCAGCTACTAACGTATATATTTTCCTTGCCTTTCATCCCTCCAGACTGATGCACTTTTGCCAAGCTGTTATTGCCTTGGAATACACAGCTGAGAGGGAGGGCACTTTGAGAAATTCTGCACCTGTACTTTGTTGAATCTGCTTTATCTCTGTGTGGTGCTCGCAGCTACAGCAGCCGTGATTAACACTCAGGTAAACAACTGCTAATGACGTCAAAAGCTGTTAGGAAATATTTCGTATTTTAGCATGAAATTTAGTACTTGAATAATCAAAACTAGATTGCCAACAGTTTTTCTTCACCTTTGCTGGCAGAAATACGTGTGTGAGCAATTGTTTGAGTCCCTGTCCATATCTTGTGGAACAAATATGCTGCAACAGCCTTAACCATCCAGACTAAACATTTTTATAGTAGTCCACTACTACCAAAAGCTTCAAGAAAACCAGCTGGACCACCTGATCCACAATACACTTAATTGAAAAATATCTGCCAGGAAGATTCTTATTCTGTGAGTTTCAATAAATGCTATATTTTTAGTCACCACATCTTTTTTACCTCCTCACCCTGAATTTCCATCTAAAATGCTTTCTTTCTTTCTTGTTGCCTGAGTAATAGCACAAAACCCAGGGTGGATTCACTGGAACATATTCAAGTATTGTGAGAGCAGCAAATAAAATTTACACACACTAAAGTATAATATATATATACTACTATTTCATTATTATTGACAAATAAACTATATAACTTCCTACTTCCTGGAATGTAGATCATGTTTTTGGTTGGACAGGGAAGCTAATTCAAACTCTTCTGCTCCATCTTTTAAATTAGGAAACAAACTGCAGCTTTACAAAAAATTTCTTGGGGCTCTTACCTAGATAACTTATCTCACAGGTGACATTCTCCTCGGTTGGATCCATATAATTCTATCCCAAAAGGTATAGCAGAAGAAATTACAGTTCCAGCACATAATGACAGAGCAGCAAAAGATGAACACACTTCAGTTCTGTTAACTGCTCCCTCCTTTTTCTCTAGGAAAAAAAAAACAAAAAAAAAACAAAAGCAAAATCCTCCTTTGCAAATATTTCACATTAACCTCAGACAAAGGAGAAAGCTGCACATCACTGGAACAGAGCTACCTCTTCTAGCTGAGATTTAGTCAAGCACAGAGCAGCTCATGGAGGGCAAGAAGTGAGGAATTACAGTAACTGTGCACCAAAGATACTATTTCACCAACAGTTTATCTGCTTTGGCCTTTACCATTTTTTAACTTGAGCTTATCTTTATTGGTGTAACTGATAAGTGAATTTCTTGCATTTTGGGATTCTGAATGCTTCAGACACAATTATATCAGAAAAGGGCTGTGACATCTGCTCACATTCTGGAAGAAAACTGTGAAATTAAATGTCTATTTAACCTATGTTTTGACCTTTCTACCACAGTGAAACATTCATCCCCAGAAGAATCATTAGTTGACCACTGCAGTCTTCACTGTGATACACCAGAGTCCTCTTCATTAAGACAACAGCAAAGCAGATAAGAGCCATTTATTATGAGAAATGACAAACAGACAAGCATTGACAGAACAAAAATGGAGGCCTTTTCCTATGAGGCCTCTCTTTCCAGCCTCACTACTTCCAGACTGAAAGGGAAGAACTGCAGTGAACACAGTAGTTTAATGAGTAAACATTGATTTAAATTAAAAATTGTCTAATTAAGTATTGGGAATGTCTTTATTTCACAGAAGTAAGTCATGTACAAAGAGATTTATTGTCACTCTCACTGCTTCCAGTAAGGCAAAGTGAGGCTGTATTCACCCTTTTGGGAAGGGCAGGTACATGAATTCACTGTAGCCATGCTTAATTGATAGCACTGTGAAACAAATTCTGCCAGCAACAAAAGAAAAGCTTGGTCATTTTTAAGCACTAACCCCAGGATGCTGATTTTTATGACAGTTATTATGCTAATACTTGGAAATTCTTAAGTTTATAATACAATTTAGATAGGGAATTGAGATTAAAATATATCTATACTATCACTGATAGGTACCCACCTTAGGCAGAGGGCAGCTCCCAGTCCAACAACAAGAGAAAAACATGGGAAGTGGCCAGAGTCACTCCTTTCCTGGGCATCTTCTGATTGATTTTAATCCACTAGAGATAAAATTGCCAGTCAGACATCTACTGTTAATGAAGCAAAATTTAAAAACAAAACAAAACAAAACACAAAAACAAAACATGGAGCAAAACATGGAGCAAAAAACTGTGACATGTGGAAAGGATTGTCTATCAGTTATATTGGTAACCTAGGAGAAAAGAGTTGGGAAGAACTCCTTGCCCTGCTACTAACCTCCTTTGCTAAAGCAAAGGAACCTCAAGCCTGCACTCCTAAAGCAAATGGTACCATAAATTATTTAAAGGGAGAAAGAAAACAACAAACATTAAAACTTTGAAATACTTGCACAGTTCTACTAAACATCTGATTCTTGTTAAGTAATGTACAAGATGTTTTCAGGCGTCAGCACTTGGTTCCTAAAGCTCTGGTGTGCATACAATGTTCTTCACCAAATTTAAAACCACAGTAATAAAATTACTATATGGATAATTTATTAATTACTTAGCAATATTAAAGTTAAAAGAAATTACACTGCTTTCTATTAATTTCATTCAGAATCTCCTTCCATTCACTCTTTATACCAGAAATTTTACCTGCTCTGAAGATGTCTTACATATAAAATGATAAGATATATGAATAAACTCTGGCCTTCCTTTCTTGCTTTCCTGGAGTCATGTTGGCATTTGCACACTTTACACACTTTTGATAAAGAACACAGAATATCAGGCTGCTAATAAAAGAATTTTATTCTCATGCTTTTAGAATCTTTTTAGAACTTGCTTAAGACAAGTTCAGTACCAGTGGAAGAACTGTTATCTCTTTATTCCTATGAGCCAGCAAGCAGCAAAGTCTCTTTTCCATACTTCAAAGTAGCTTTTTGGATACTGCTCATAATAGAGCATTAATATCAACTTCAGCTGGTACATTTGCTTGGAAAAAAAAAAGTATTATAAGATTTATTATTGCAAATCCTGAAGTTAAATAAAGCTAAGAAGAGACTTTGTTTCAAATCCAGAATGGTTGCAGGAATTTAACTGGCAGTCACGGAAGAACTGCAATCACTCAATTTTTCNAAAAAAAAAAAAATCTTTACCTTCCAAGAATGCTTATGTCAATAGAATATCTTCTGACTTAGTTCATTAAAATATTGCCTTAAGAAAGATTTAAAAGTAGAGAATAAGGACGGTGTAAATCAACCAAGTGATTAATCTGTTCAAAAAGCCAAATATAACTGAAGCCACCTGTGTTTTTACTGCCTCCATTCCCCCTCCCCCTTATCTCCTCCTCCAACAAGTTCTTAGCCCTGACAGAAAACCAAGGCAGTCCTACACAGCCACAGTGAGATCACCAGGCTCCACAGGTCCCAGCCCTTCATCCCTTTTGTCCACCCACCTCTCTCCACAACAGAGCTGCCTGGTGCTCCAAAGCCCAGCTTCTCCTTTGGCCTTCAGGTGAAATTAAATGCAGTTCCACAGTTCCCATGTATAATATAAGAATTGTGCTTGTATAATTTTCTAGCAGAGGCAAATATTGTATTATATGACAACACTAGAGCCTACTGATGGCTGGACTTGCACTATCCTACCCTCTTTTGCTTCCCTGAGGGGATTAATCCTCAGGTAACATCTCGAGGTGCATCCACATGAAGGGATTTGGCACTTGAAGTATGCAGTACAGGTGGTGCTGCTCATGTTCTCCTGGAGCCCTGGTGCAGGTTACATTTGTATTCCCTGCTCCCTTCAGCTCTGGGCAGTTTCTATCCAATACATCCCTGGCTGCAGATGTATTTCCTTCCCTTTTGTGCACTGAGCTCATTTGGTACTCAAAAAGGCAGCAGAATGTGTCAGGTACAAATCTGAGCATATCTCAAAGAACTGCAAGTTTACTGTTCCAGGAAAAAATTAACTTTCTTGCCAAGCCCTCTATATACCTCATAATCATCAATTTCTGGCCATAATTTGAGGTAAGAGGCATCAACTGGGATACATTTTGCAAAATGATTTTTTGGGAAATATTTTATCAGATGTGAGCAAAAGTGGAGAATTCAGCAGGTTAAAAGGAAAAACAACTTTTAAAGTGAAATTCTTTATTTAAAACCAAGTATGCCTGTTCTTTTAAAAACAGGCCTATCTAAAATAAAATGTGAAATAAGGGCAGCCCACACGCCATGAAATCCAGCATTACAAAGTACAGAATATACCAGTAGTTCAGGCTTGCTGCAGAGATTTCAGAGAAAGTCAAAACACTGAACTGGTGGGTGTTACTGAGTAAGTGGCTGGAAATAGCATGTGGAGTGCTGAACCAGCTCCTTACAGCAGAGCTGCATCTGCAGGTGCAGAAAGAAATGTCTTCATCTGAGTTTATTCAACAAGTTCATTTTGATTCCTGCTTCATTAAGAGATGGAAATCAAACATGGATTTGGAGAAGGAAGCCAGTTTGATTTTTTCTTTTCCAAACTTTGTGCAAAATCAAGGTGTGGGATGCTTAGCTCTATCTTGTGGGAGGATGAGATCTGGTAATATGAATATCTTGGAAGTGGGGGGAGCTAAAAACAAATTTTCATTTCTCATTTTTAATGATTCCTTTGTGCATTTTATCCCATAAAATATAACTTAACAGAAAGACTCAGTTAAAAGCTCACAGCATCTAATAAAATAGTACTTGATGGATTAAAGAACAAAATCAGAAATTTGAAAAGATATATGTTCATATATCTTAAATCAATGACTCCGGTCCTACTGACTGTCAAAAAGGTAATATCATGCCAAGCACATGGAATCTGCTATTTAAGAACATAATTAAAAATTATAAATATAAAATAGATTATGTAAATTAGTATTTCCATCTTGCCATTTTAAATCATTAATCAAGTATTTAACTCTTGTTTAAGCCAACAATAGAAAAAGGAAGTAGTGAAAACAGTATTTTCACTTCTGGCATCAAATTTACATACAAATAACCATTCTGCAGTATATGTCCTTGTTTCTTCAAGAAAGAACTCTGATGTTTATTTTCTTCCAATAACATGCCAGCATTTCAGAAAAGGCAAATCAATTATGACCTGCCTCATATTTCACATCCTTGTGTTTGTTCCAAGGACTGAACCTGACACAGCAGTGGATCTCATGACTGCTTTCCATCAGGTATATTAAACTGATTGTCAATTAGGTCAGGCTTTCAGGTTGCAGAGCAAAGATTTCTTACACTCTATTCTTTAGAAATATGAGTTAGAAAATTGCAACTTTCATTTTAGTTTAACCCTCCCCATATAACTATGTTGGATTTATGACAGTCTTTCATCATTAATTTCTGCTGCTTTTGTTTGCAGATTTATTTTGATTTTTTTTACCAATAATAAGGAAAGAAATCTAATTCTGAAGAAATTATGTCCATGTTGTGTAAAGTGAACACCTCTCAGGGGTCATTTTACCCTCTCCTATCATTAATGACTAGGCATGTCTCTGTCTCCCAGCTGAGAACGCTATCAGTTTAAGTAATAGTTTAAGCTTATACAAATAAAGTCGGGAACAAGGTCATTCTGGTTTACCCAGGTCTTAAACAGCACCTTTCTGCCAAAAGCCTGAATCAACACCACCATAAGAATCCATAAGGATTTCCTGCAGTTCCAGAGACTGCTTTACCACAACCATTCCTGTCAAGCCTGATTCATACCAGAAATCTTACCCAAAAGTCAGGTCAAAACACTTTGTTTAGGTGTCAGCCTTTAGTGAACAACTTAGTCTATGTCTACATCTACATCTGCCCTCCTTGCTCAAGCAATCATTGTCCATGCCTCATGCCACAACTAAAGCTTTTATCTGTGGTCAGTGACCTAGAGGGAATACTGCTGGATTTATTAAGGAATGACAGACAGACACATGGTGAGGTTTGAACATTTAGGGTCATTGTGGTTTCATTTATCAGGGAATGTAAGTCAGGACTAGCTCCTATTTCTGGCTCCAGGGCTTGCTCTGGGGTCTTGGGCAAGAAAATTTAGCACCACGGACTGGCATGCATGTCAATCCTGACTATTTGGACTGGTAGGAAAGAATGGAGATTCTTACAGGAGATCATCAAGGATTAGTGTTAACCCAGCAGGACCCTGATCTGAGCTGGAGAAGCTGAGCACTGCTACAGTACAAAGTCAATGTAAAAATATTTTCATCGTGCCCTGCATGAAGGCAAATTCGGAAGAGATGCATTATAGCAGCTGCAGCAATTCCTGCACCAGGCTTCCCTCTGTTTGCCATGCTATTGACTCACAGGTCCACATTTTTCAAGGAAATCACACTTCACATACACACCCACTTCCAGTGAAACGTGAGCCCAACAACATTTCAGTAACAGTTAAACTTTTGAACCTGTTCTGTAGGAGTAGCCTTGAACTCAGCACAAATACTTGAGGCCAGACTGATGTGTTCAGCCCGAGTTTAGTCCCCACTTTATTTATAGGTCACGCTGGATTGGGAATAAAACAGCTTGTAGTCCTTGTTATGCTCTTATTCAAGCCAGCAAGGAGCTATGAATCAAATAAAAAATACAATGAATTGCTATCTCCTTTTACCCAATTTCTCTCTTCACAAGGAGTTTTCAGAGCATTTTTCCTTATGACGCATATCCATGGTAATGGCCAACTGTTACCTCTACATACAATATATGTAGAAATAATGTAGATTTAACTACTTACAAGCAAACTCAGTCAAGGCTTATTCAAAAAAGAGATTCCTTAGAGCAAACTACTTATGTATCAATAAAAGCACAGCAAACCCAAGTGCTAGGGGGTAGATAGGAACACAGAACTGCTCAGCAAACTGATATTTCCTGGTGACAACTTGGATCTGGACCATAAGCCTTTAAAACACTTAGCCTTTACTGTTTGCTAGATATAAACTGCAAGAAATCCAAGCCTGCAAATGTTCTAAAGGATATATAAATGGTCCCTTTTTGCCTAACAGGAACTGTTTTTAACTAAAACCTGATACTTCACAATGCTACCATTTAAAATGTCTCTTCACTGACCCTAGCTTGTAAAATTAGAGGAGCCTTGCAGAACATGTTTCAGGGAGCTGTGTCTATCTTACCATCAGCTTTTGGAGTTTGCCAAGAAGCTGAAGTAGGGGAGCAGATGATGTTAACAGTGTGAATCCACCTGGAAGACTCTACAGAACAGAAACCATCTACTAGTGTAATCTATGATTTGTGTTGTGAAGGAGGAACTGGGAAGAAAGTCAAACAAAAGACATCATATTCAAGAAAAGTAAGATGCTGAATGTGAAGCTTTGATCCTTTTTAAGGTGACAGAAAAAGCGCCAGGATTTCCTATTCTAATCATGAGATGAATTATTATGATAATATACCCTTGCCAAGGGAAAGATTAATGCAGTAAGGACCACAGCAAATGGCTGTTGGAGCAGAAGAGTCATTATACCAGAAATGGTCTCAGAAAAGAGAAAGTAATCTAAATTCTTATTAGCCTTCCACTCAATGCAGAGATGGGAGAGATGGCTGCAGAGAGGCTGCATGCCAGGGACAGCAAAACAAATTCAAAAAACCTATCTCATCTATCTTGAGATCTTTTCCTCAAATGTGGTGCATGTTGCCTCAACAAACAGTAGGACAAGGTGCTTGTGCATAGACAGTACAGAAAGTAGATCTTAACAGAAGAAAAGATCATCTAGCAGGGAAAGGCTTCTCCCTCTTTTCAGACAGCCTGGTGTGTTTAAGGACAGGCAACATGAGATGCAAGGCAACAGAGCTCCCCTCTGCTGTGGCATGACAGCTCCATTTTCATGATGGGATTCCACAGAGTCTTTACTGCTGCAAGGAAACACTAAACTAGTTTATGCCTGGCTCACACACCTGCCCTCACCACTGTGCCCACGGTGGACATGTTGCAGCCGCACACAAGGTGATTTCACAGAGCGGTGTCAGAGCACCTCAAACTGCCAATGTTCCCCATAATGAAACACACTGCTTTTATATACTAGGGTTGAATTTGTTGCCAGAATAAAGGAATCCAGGTCATTTGTGCCAGCATAAACCAAATCCTTTCTTTTCCAACCTACAGTCTCCTGTGTTCCTTACAAGGAAAATCATACACAAAGTATAGGAGACCACAGCAAACTTCCTTTCCTAAGTCAGGTAATTGCCACCGAGTGGCCTCATGGTGAACAGTACAGAATGATTTTGATTAACAGAATGTAATAGAAATAGAGTTGTTTCATATAACCTTTCAGTCTTCAGTGCTGTAGTTAGGTCCTCTATTAATAGAACTGTCAGAAAACGTACTCATGCCTGAACTGACATCAGGTACAGAAAGTTGAGTGAGTGAATTTAGTGCTGGCTTAACTGACATTGTGAACAAAGCCTACTTTTTATTCCTGAAAGAGAAATACCATCCACAGTAGTGTCACTTCCCATCAACACGCCTGAATTCCAATCTGGGTAACTGTCTCTTAGCATAATAAGTTTACAAAATGCACTTGCACATGATAGCCTCCTATGGATAGATTGTTTTTTAAGATTGAATGAACCTGACTGAAGCACTACAAAATACAAATACAAAATACATTTAGGAATTAGAGTCAACATACAAAGGAGAAAGGCTTCCACAAAGACTTTCTTTTTGGCTAAGGATATCCTTATGGAGATGAATTTCAGTAATGGTATCATATGGGATGTCTTCTGTCACCCCAGTTTAATCATTGGAAAGGACACAGATTTAATCAGAACTGCAAGAATATCTGGGAATAGTATTCTGATTAATTGTACTAGCACAGTAATGAAACTCTCAGACTGTACTGGGCCTTCCAAATTGGAGCACAGGAAATGACGTTACCATTGCTCATTCTCTTTCCTTTTGTTGCAAGCCAATTTTGGTGTTCACAAATAAAGCCCTTGTAGTATAAAAAATAAAATTTAAAAATGCCTTTTTATAAAGGATTTGAACTTTTTGGCAAACTGATACAGGATAAATCCCTTTGTAGCAATTTCTTTCTGCAATAGAGCAGGGAGTTTCCTGCTTTCTATCACTGGTAATAATGCTTCATCCAATTAGCCAGAAGCTGCATACACTTGAGAACTGAAATGTAAAATTACAGAATCCAATGAAATGCTTAAAGCCAGAAGAGCAGAGCAGCCCATATGTTTTATTTTAGAATCACACACACCTATTTATCACACTATATTTTTCACGGTCAACACGTGAGCCTACAGACAATTTGTACTTTTGTCAGGGTTCTCCTGGTGATTTACTTAGTTCCTTGGGATAAACTATCTTAATTTTTAGCTCTTTCCCTCTGCAGTGCTTGTCCTCAAACTTGTAATCATCCTTCAAAAGCCCTTTTTCTGAAGGTTTTTGCTGGAGAGCCAAACCCAAGCCTAGGTTGCCCTTCAAGGATACACTAATGCAGGAAATCCCCTTCCCCTCATAACTGTAAGGGTTGATTTAGGCCTTTTATCTCTCTTTTTCTTCTCTGGGCACATCCTCAGTGCAGTGGTGCTCCAAAGCATCCCCATCACACACACAGACAAGAATGTACATTTTGCAGCAATCCTGTGTGAGCAACTTTTACCTGGCAGCTGGCTTAGCTGTTTAACCTGTTAACCTGTTCTGTTTAACCCGTTAACCTGTTTTATTTAACCCGTTAACCTGTTCTATTTAACCTGTTAACCTGTTCTGTTTAACCTGTTAACCTGTTCTGTTTAACCTGTTAACCTGTTCTGTTTAGCTGCTCTTTTCAGCTGCTCCTCAAACCCTCCTGTATTTAGTGGGCTGGAAGAGGGCAGCAGCCTGCGGGCCAGCAGGGCTCTGAGCACAGACACTGTTGTTACTCTCTCCGGGATGTGACAGTCCTGTGCAGCCTGCTGATGAGGGCAGATGTGTCTCAGGGACTGCTACACCTCAGCAGAATCTTGTTCCACCCCCTGCCATGGCCAGGGGCTCCTTCCACTATCCAGGTTTGCTCCAAACCCTGTCCAGCTTGGTCTCGGACACTTCCAGGGATCCAGGGGGTGCCACAGCTTCTCCTAGACAACTTGTGGGAGGGCATTGCCACGCTCACAGGGAAGAATTCCTGCCTAATAATTTCATGAGGGCCTTTGCAGATCTCAGAATCGTTAGGGTTGGAAGGGCTCTCCGGAGGTCACCCAGTCTAACCCCCTGCCAAGGCAGGGTCGCCTGGAGCAGGTGACACAGGAAGGTCTAGATGAGTTTGGCATTTCTCCAGAGAGGGAGACTCCACGGCCTCCCTGGACAAGTCTGTCCCAGTGCTCTACCACACTCATGTAAAGAAGTTCTTTCTCAAGTTGAGGTGGAACTTGCTGTGCTTTAGTTTGTGTCCCTAAATGCCCTTCGTGAGGAGATTTCCCTCATGAAGCGCTCTCCCTTCCTCCCCGCTAACTCAGGCTTGACTCAGGAAGGGAAGGCAGGGACCTTCTCAACATGGCGGCCAAGCCCGGCTCCCCGCCCCTCAGCCGCTCTCAAGATGGCGGCGCGGAAGGGCCGGCGGCCGGCCCGGCTGCGCCTGCGCGGGCCCGAGTGCGGTGAAATTCCTGGCGGGGGGAGCGGG
>WEIU01002544.1:154217-179975 GCA_013389925.1 Aegithalos caudatus | reverse complement strand
GGCCCGGCCCCGCCGAGGGGCCCCGCATGCGCGGGGCCGCACAATGCGGCTCCATGTGTGCGCTGCCACACTTAAAGGGAAACGAGCCGGCAGCGCTCCCTTCCTCCCTCCCCCACTTGCACATGTTCGCCGCATCCTCTGCCTGCTGGGCCGGGATACGGCAATCCGCTCGAGGAAGCGCACGGGTTTGCACCGTACCTTGGGAGAATCGGGTCGCCTTTTTCGTCCCTTACATAAAAATTGCTTCGTACCCACTTAAAGGATTGTGTGCCAGGTGTACCTAAACTCGGACAATTACAGCGCTGGCTGGAGTTGGCAGAGTAGCCGTACAAAGGGACGGGGTCACTGGGTGGCACAGAAATTCCCGGAGGAGGATTTTGGCCCGAAACTTCGGTTAATGTCGTTGGAAGCCTAAGGGTAGAAAGCAGCATTGTTAGCAGTAAGGAGATGAGGTTGCATAACCGGGTATAGCGAGCTGGATGGTGTGTTTGTGCATCTCCGGCACTGTTTTCTGGCTTTGGTTGATGATCAGTTTGAGAAACTTCAATATCGTTAAGTACTAGCACGGAATGTTTTACCCCTTTAAGGTGAAGCCCTTAAAAATTAATCTTGCACCGTGCCTAAAAATCGCATACTGTGGCCTTAGTCCTGAACATCAGCACGCACCTGTTAATGCCCTGGGAACTGCTGAGGTTATTAGTGACACTCAGTGAGGTGTCTGCACGTTCAGATAAGCTAATAACTCCTCGGTACGAGCTTACTGCAGGAGCTCCAGACCGGCTGGGGCGTGAAGCTTCTCTCACCTAGATATGATCCCTTAAGAGAAACAACAGTGTAGAATAGTTGCTTTCTAACTTCATTAAAAAATAGCGTTTGGTAACCTAGAATAGTTGTTCAGCTGTCTGGAATTTCTTTTTTAATCTGCTCAGTGTGCTCCACCAAAGAAAGTTGGACATTTAGTTGAAGTCTCTTGATAGTGAGTATTCAACTTCTATGGTGTATTTTTTTTTTTTTTGTCTTGTGAGGTCTTAAGACCTTTTAAGCACAGACTGGTTGGATGTGTCAGTACATTTGTAGACTACTAGGTCTAGGGGTTAGCTTCTGTTTAACTTTCTGTTCACCCTTATCTGAAGGCTTTATGTGTACTGGTAAAAACTGGTGAGTTTCCTAGTTGCCCCTATTACTGGTTCAGCTGTACTGACTGCAGCCATTTTCTTGTACCATGCAGCTATTGTGGGGGTTTTGTGTTTTAAGTAATATCAATACCTTTGGTATCCCTTTACATGTACTAAAAGAAACTGAAACCGTATTAAAAGTGACTTTGAATGTACATGGAGTATGGTGAGCATTGAAGAAGAGTCTTGGAACTCTTCAAGAAAAGTCCTTTGTGGAATAACTGCCCTGAGAAAGTTACCTTGTGTGGAAGGAGCTGTTT
Source organism: Aegithalos caudatus (assembly GCA_013389925.1). Lineage (NCBI taxonomy): Eukaryota > Metazoa > Chordata > Aves > Passeriformes > Aegithalidae > Aegithalos > Aegithalos caudatus. Next base: position 178,540 of record WEIU01002544.1, on the reverse strand, counting down.
TCTGTGTGACGTCTGAACTGAGCTGGCACGGGACTGACACTGGTTTTTCTGGTGTCAGGCTGCTCAAAGTCAGAGGCTAAGCTTCATGATCTTCTTTTCCTACTGCTGACTGTCTTCCAAGTCTCACCTGCTCCAACATGTCCCTTTGTTAGTACCCACACTGTTTCTTCTGCCTCAGACCAAAAGCCACCACTCTGGTGGTGTTTGTCCTGGTGGGACTGACATTCAGTCTCTGCTCCATGCAGTTTTTGCCTACATCAAGTGGGGTGAGTCATGTACCTGGTGGTTGGGTTTTGGAGGACAGTAAACAGTTGGTATGAGTTATGTGATCTAAGCTGGTTTAAATGGCTTTAGATCATGCACTTGGGCTTCAATTATGACAAGAGATCTGAAGCTGGAGCAGGACATCCAGAAATGAAGGGAGGCTGAAGCAAGAATCTGAAACCTGTACAGTGGTGGAGCAGGTGAGGAGTATAAAAATTCTTTAATGGTGAGACCCTGGATACCTCTTTTCAATGCCCAGGAGAAAAAACAATGGCAGGAGGAGGGAGGAATGTTCAGCAGTACCTCTCTGAGTGGCTGCTACCTGTTTAGTCCCCATATGCTTTGGTTCTTAATTATGGGGAAAGAAGGTGTCTAGCATGGAGCACTTTAATGAGCTCTTTTAATTCCTGACTGCTTTGTCAAAGTACAGGTCAACTGATGAGGCTGCTGCTTGTCAGTGAGGTGTAAAACAACGGGTCTTACCAAACAGAGCAAAACTTGGCAACATAACCTGAAATTGCTCCAATGAGTGCATGAAGACAGACTCAATTTTTTTTTTTTTTTTGAAAGCAAGCTGGCTTGTAACTTGAGCAGGGAGCTGGTACCACAGCACCATGTACAACATGCTTGTGTGCCTCAGTGGCATGTTCTGGATGCTGATAATGCTCAGAGAGAAGGGACATTCAATGACAGTCACAGAATATAACTTCAGGTTACATGTGGGTTATATTTTTAATCTCCCAAATTCTATGTTGCTTCACAGTGCCTTTGCTAATGAAATGCTGAGCTGCATCCCCAGGGACTAAGTGTAGTAGCTGTTTTTATATTGACATGTGCTTATCCCCACTTAGGCACAAGAACAATTCAAGGTAGTAAGAACATCAGGTAGTTTTTGTGGTTTTGGGGTTTTTTTTAAGCCTTAAGGAAGTGAATTGGAATCTCTTAATAGCAAAGCCATTTGAAAAGGGTAGTCTTAACTAGAGCTGGAAGATCAGATATCTGTGGGTAGCTGTAAAATTAAATGCTATTCCCTCTCAAATCAACTTAACTGTAAGCTGTAGCAGCTTCTGGAAATACCTTAAAATTCAAATATATTTGTTCTTAATTTTTTGAAGGAGAGGGACACTGTGGGTTGGTAACAATGTGAAATAGGAGCCGTGATCTGTCCTCTTCTTCCAGGCAGGGTGCAGGAAAAACTAAAAGAAAAGTGCCCAGGAACTTCAGCAAAGAAAGTCCACAGCAAGTATGTAGATTGGTGTAGGGCTGGGTTAGCAGAGTTCACCCCTCAGGGGAGCTGGTGGAGGATAAACTGTTCTTTTTACAGCCCCAAAACTTTATGTTCTTTAAGAAGAGATGCAGACAACAGGGTGTAAAGCTTCTCTTCCAGTCTCCAGAGCTGTCAAGCCCAAAGGTTTTACAGAATGAGGTATGTCTCTGAATACTTTTATTTCATCTTTCTGCCAAATTCTTGCTGACACAGAGACTTCAGAGTAGGCAGACTTGTCCAGTTGAACCAGCAGAATCAGCCAGGGAGGACGCAGTTAAATCAGCGCACAGCGGAACGAGAAGTGCGAGTTCTCTTTAACATAAACATGGAGCAGTGGAAATGGGAATAACCATGCCTTTGTTGGCTGGACTTGAGCTGGCTTGTAAATGATCTCCAACTTAGGATACAGAAAAAGCCACACTAATGCTTTTCTTAAGCACGAGAAACGTGGCATTATTTCAGATTGAAGTGTATACGGCTTCTATTTCAAAGCAGAAGTGATTAATTAAAAACTAACAAGTTGGAAAATGGTATTAAATACTTCGTGTGACAGTTGAACAATTTTTACTTCTGTGGAAGAATCTTGTATAATGGTGAGCTAGTTGAATTTCTAGCAATTAGATAGGACTCCTATTTGAGTAGTGAATGGTGAGGGAATTGCAGAGTGAAGATCACGTTATACATCAAAGCTGAATGAATATTTCTGGGGTGGCTTGGTGTATAAGAAACCTTTGCTTACAGTTGAGCACTGGTACGGTGAGTTTGTCTATAAGATAATCATTTGAGTGGCACTGATGTGAAGTATTAATTTGGTACTAGATTGCTTGCTACCTCCTTTTTGAAGATCTGTTCATATGGACGGTAATATTCCGTATTATCCCAAATAATTAGGACTCCAAGGTCCTGCTTATGTAAAACTTAGCATTTTAAGTGATCCTGAAATTATAAACACCCATGCATATTTTATTAGAAGACTTTTTAATTTTTTGGATAACTATCATGTATTTTTTGTCTGATACTTTTTGGGGTACTTAGGTACAGCACGTGTGTAGCAGCCACCTTAACCCCCTGGCAGTGTAGGGCCCCGTTACAGCAGATGGGATAATCCTGTTTCCTGTGAGCTTCTGCTGACAGAATTATCCAAGCTCCATTTCTCAAGCTGACTTTATAGACAATATCACTGCTAAAACACAGGCCTTGCTCAGACCCCAGTCACTACAACAGCACAAGCAGCCTGAATTTCTGTAGCACTGTAAATAACATGATAAATGTGACCAATGGCAAACTTTGCCTGCTACGTGTTAGTTTTCCAATTGCTCTTCTTGCAGAAATAATCTGAACTTTGCATCCTCAAAGAAAAGAGTATTTATAACAGCAGCCACCAGCAAAATTTCGGGGGTGCTGGCAGTTTTGGGAAGTGATGTTTAGCTAAACTACAGAATGGAAGGGCTTGATGACTCAACCACTTGCTTAAACAGGATGGAGCAATAACCTGCCTCACCAAGGAGTCACTGCCTTGGCTCTGCCTGGGTCAGCTTACTAATCTTTCAGGGAAAAACCAAACCTACCGTGAGCTCTGAGTGCTTTCCTTCTCAGCTCCCCCCAAACAAGGCATTGTAAGTCACACCAAAGTAAAGGCATATCTGGATCTGGCAGAGTGATTTACTCCTGTTTTGTTTGAGAACAGTAGAATGGGAGAACATTGCTGGAGATCCTCTGAAGTAAGGAGGAAAATTAATACCATTTGAAAAAATACTTTCATCAGATTTTCTGCTTTGTTGGTAAGAGCTTCACTTGGAGATGTTAAATCATGCAAAACCAACTAAAATGTCTTAATGTGTGTCATTGATACTGATTCCAACTTCAGCATTGTAGTTATTTGCTGCAAACTAAGGATTTATTGATTTGCTATATATATTTAAGAGAAACAGATAGGGATAAATCAAGTGGAGTGAATGGTCTTCAGATTAAACCACATGTAATTATAGCTGATTCTGCTTTGATGTTTCTGTATCTCATTGAGATTTCTTTTTAATGCAGACAGACTTGGAATAATATGTGCATGTTCAACTATTAGAGAATTACTTGTCCCTTCTGTTGGTACAGGTTGGGTTTTAGTTCCTCCCAAAGCCCTATGTTAAACAGTTTGAAAATAAGTGACCTTTGTAGATGAAACTTAGTTTGCCTCAAGTAGGCATTCTGCTAAATTTTCTTCCTGTAGTGTGTTTAATCACCCTCTGTTTTGTTGTAAAATACAACAGTTTGTTCCCAGCATAGGGATGGGGTTCTAGTGAAGTGGAACTGATCTGAAAGGTGGCTGCTGTTCTGAAAGCAAGAACTAACCAAATACTAAAATGAGTGTGCAGACTGGGGTGCCTGGAAAAAGGAGAGCAGGTGGCTTGTGTGAGGAAGAGGGCATGTGACTCCTGAAACTCTCCTGGCCACTTTTTGTTCCAGTGTATGGGAAGGATTCAGAGCAACACTTCACATGCAGGCCTTTGCTCTCACCAGGCTGCACCTGCTGTGTGCTTCAGTTTTGAGTGGTGTGTGCATATCTGTCAGTGACTGGTTTTGATGAGATCTTTCACTTACAGTCTCTGGTAAGCTTGAGCTTTAGGCCACCCTGCAAGAGTAAATGTTCATACTTGCTTTTCTTTCCTGCTCTCAAGTCCAAGGCATATCAGCTGGAGCAGAGATCAGATATCCAGACCTTGTAAGAACACTAAGTATAGCAATCTAATTGAAATGGGGTTCCATAAAAATAACTGCTCTCCTGGACAGAAATGTTAGCAGTTTTTGTACAGGTTTAGAATAATAATAAAGAGTTTTTGATAGAAACCCTCTGTAAAGCTTTTCACATACAGTCCCTGTGTGTGTGGATTGTGAAGGGAAAGGTATTTCTGTGCTCTCATACACCTCAGGTCAAACTGGCTCGTTTTTTAGCTGGCTGGCATTTGGTGCTAATCTAGAAGATGGTGCTGTCAGGAGTCATTTAAAGGAATGTCTTAAAACAATTCTAAATAACAATGTGTCTCAAGTTAGGATATGCAAACCTGTTATTCATATTATAAGCAGGAGAGAAAACAAGCTGGAAAGTTGTCCTTGACTTGCACAACAACTTGAATGTTAACATCTCTTTCAGATGTTAACATCTCCCTGTGGCATAGGCATGCCACAGAGACTATTCAGTGGATTTCTGATGGTGTTCTGTTTTTGTCTGTGAAACATACACATCTTAGAACCCTTGGCTCTGGGCAGCAATGCTGTTTCATGATTAATGTGTATGTGACTGCTCAGAAGATACTTGGATGGAAGTTTTTTCCTTAGCTTTAGTCTGTTGGTAATTAGCTTTTAAGAAGTTAATCAACTCAGCTACATTAATGGCACCTAGGATTACACCTGTCTTGCCCAATCCCAGCAGTTGTGTACAGTAGGCATCTGAAACTTGTAGCCCTTTGTAGGTGAGAGAAATAAATGTGTGTAGAGTGTGATTCATCTGACCTGCTTTTGACACCTGCTTGAGGATGAGATAATGATGGTGTCTCAGAAACTACTTACCCTGATAAGATCTCTTGACTGCTGCTGAGGGTGACCATCTCAAGCACAGATACCATTGAATGCTTGTCTAACTCTCAATACTGGAAACAGGCATCAAACACGAGGGCAAAGTGGAGCTGGCATTTCTGTTACACTGAGTGTGACACATGAATGTGGCTCTGTGCTGCAGTTCACTTTGTGGGCAAAGCACTGAATATTCCCTGGTGACATAATTGCTTCCTTTTACATGTGCATTTCTGAATCAGGGTTTTTCCAATTCTTTTTACTATCCCTGTTTTTTTCCCTTCCTGGTAACACTTCCCCTCAAAATTCAGAACTTACTGGGAATGGTTTTGTTGTGGTCTTTTAACAGACCTTATTCAACCTCTATTTTATGGATTCTGGTCTGATGGGATACACAGCATGTTTCTAGCAGTCTAGTCAAAGAAGGCTGTTGAGGAAACATTTTATCTTGATTTCCACCAAAATTACACGGCTGACGATAATTTGAACATATATTCTGAACTTACTTCTGAGAACCTTAATTTTGGAAGCACAACTTCAAAACTTCAAACAATACTATGGCATTCAAAGGTTTTTATCAGATTAATATGTTTTGTATTTCCAGGGATTCGGACAGGAAAGTAATTTGGGCACCACATTTGTTTTGAAAGAGAAGATTTGTGGGCTTAGTAGGCACAATGTAGTGCACAGTAACTTAAGTTACTGAATTTAGGTATTTGCTTCATGGCAAATGCACTGAGGGAGGGGGAAGCAGACCTTCCTTCTGTAGTGTGGGGTGTTGGGAGAGGGCTGGTGTGTGTGTGTGCACACAGAAGGGTCCCTGTGTGAGGGGTGCTGCAGAAAGGAAATGCCTCAGAGTAGATCCTGGCTGTCCTTGGGGCTCTCAGGTGGGATGGTTGGTGCACGGGAGCAGGCTGGCTGAACTGGGTTGCCAGGTTGGATCAGTTGCTGGCTATCTGTGCTCTGGCTGAGACTCTCTCAGAGCTGGTTTTGAGACTCATGGAGAGAAGTCTAAAGGAGCATTGAGTGTCTACTGATGTCCCCTCCATGGGTTTAAGGGATTATAGGGAACTCCTTAAGAACCAAGGCAGTGCCAAAGACCTGCAGGCTCCTGGTGGGTGTGTTAAGACTCCGTTTTCCACTAAATAAATAACTTGAACTTCAAATTGTCTGTCCAGGTAGGCCATGACTCCTATGACTGTGGAGCTACAGAATATACAGAATCAAGAAACTTGACTTTTAGCTTAATTCTACAATAATGAGATACCTTACTCATAAAATAATTCCAATCTCTGTTTACTCAAGTTTCTCTGGTACCTTAATCCTCATACCTGTAGCAGCAATTTTAGGAACTTTGGGCTAGTGCTGCTCTCCACTTGTTTGCAAAGCTGAACTGTGGCCAGGGCTAGGAATTTGACTGGGAATAAAACCAAAAATCAAACAAGAAACCTCCAGCCTTGTCCTCTGTCCTTTCAAAATCTGTTTCACTGTGCAAATCTAAGGAAGACTCCACAGGTATAGCTGAGGCCATGGCAAGTGGAGCAGTGCACAAAGGGGCATAGATAGCACTGCCCTGACATGCAGCCTGCCTGTTAATGTTAATTGTGCAACCCTTCTTACAGATTTTCTGAGCTCAGAATTTGAATTGTAGAAGTCTGAAATGCTGCCCTTATTAAGAAGGAGTGATTTGTGGAGCATGGGAAATTAGTTGCCAGGCTGAAGTCAAACCTAAACTTCTACTGAAATGGTTGGTAGAATCTCTGCTTAAAACAGGTTTGTCTTTACTACTTTAGTCTACCTTCAAAATAATTTCAAGGTCCTTCAGAGACTTACTCTGTTCTAAGTGTTGTCTATTTGTCACTCCCACAGTGGCTATCAGGAGTGTGTGCATGTTTTGTGCTACATTTTGTCTGGACTTCTTGGATGAGCTTGCAGAGCAAGACAGAACATGATGAAAGCAGATAAAATGGAGAGCTTGGGGAATACATCTCCACCTAGAGATCATGTTACTTTATCATAATCTCAGCTCTAGTTCTCTAGGATCCAAGATGTACAGCTGGGTCCTGCAGGCAGCAAAGTTTTGGAAATCATGACTGGCCTCAGTGAAGTAATAGGGCTGTATGGAAGTCACAGTGTGGAGTACAGAGAATAAGAGTCTGGAATGAGGGTTTTCTGTGTGAACAGTTGTTAGAAGCTCCTGGACTAGTGCTGAGCCTCACAAAAAGCAATGAAGACAACACAAGTCTAAGGTGCAGCAGGTGTGGCCTGCCTGCTCTGAGAGCTGTGAAAGCCAGCTGGATGGTTTAGCCAGGCTGTTTTTGTGTTGTACTCTATCCACTGGCTGCACAAAACTCAAACACTGTGGAACTTGCTAAAGAGGCTGCTATTAAAACAATATAGGAGCTCATATTTTTGAAAGCTTTGTACTTTAATGTAGCTTAAAATACTCAGAGTTCATCTGCAGTGGTTGGCTGGGTGAGATGTCAGGCTGACAAGTTTGGATGCCGTACATAGCTGTTCCATGGAGCTGTGGGGCTCCTTCTGCTTAGTCATTTTTGTTGCTGCTGTTTTGCTCTGGGATTGGTGAAGTCTCTTGGCTTATATAAAGGCAGTTTCAGTGAGTGTGGGAACATCAGTAGCCTGATGTAAACTAAACACAGAAACTGGAAGTGCCGCCTGTGGTACTGTGCTGGCTCCAGTTTAAGGCAATGGTAACTTAGTTCTGCTTTAGGAAGAGCTCTGGATTTAAAGAACTGTTGGATTATGGGCCTTGAGTCTTCCTCACTTCCCAAATCAGGTATTGGATTTAATCCCAGGTTCAGGACTGGGATTAAAAGAACTGAATGTCTAATTTATAAGCAGACACTGGATTCTGTTCCAAGTATGTTGCTGCTTGGCAGCTCTCCAGGTGTGTGCTGCTTTGGCTGTCAGCTGCTGCTTGGTCTGAAAGGGCTCTACCTGGAACTGCTTCTAGACTGAGTGTAAGAATGTCTTGGATTTCTTTTCTTTTGCTGGGTAGAAAAATGCCTGTTATATTAAATAATCAGAAATGCAAAAAATATTGTCAGAAATGCTAAACCACAGACTGTAATATATAGTAATTGCAAGTAAATGGCATTTAGTTAGGCATGCACATGGATGCAAATACATTAATGTACCCATTTATGTTTAAAAAGTACAGCACTCCTTTAGCTGAACAAGAATCCCAAAGTAAAGCTGTTGGAAAAATACTGTGGAAGGATCCAACCTTTCATAGGTGTGTCAGGTTTCTCTGCTTTTCCAGGGCTCCTAGGGCAGTTCTTCAGCAGGGTTTTGTAGAGGACCTGCCCAAGAGCCTGTTCCCCTCTCCCTGCCTGGAGAAGGGACCTGAATCCTTTGCTTTCTGCACACATTTGTCTGGGGCAGCTCCTGTTGAGGCTGCAGGCAGTTCAGTGCTGTGGGCACCGACAGGAGCAGGGAGCAGGTGTCCCCTGCCCTGGCTGCACCTCAGGGTCACTGTCAGGGTCACTGGTGGGCAGTGCCACCGGCCTGGCAGCAGCCCCGTGTGTGCCTGTGTTCCTTTCCTGCTCCTTTGGGATTTTGCTGCAGGGATTTCACTGCTGTGTGAGGCTCAGCTAGTGAAGAGAGAGGCAAAGGCACAGGTGGTACTACTGGTTAACTTTCCTGATCTGCTGCACTGACTATATCCAGGGGAAAAAAAAACAAAGCCAAACAAACCTTGGGCCTTGGCAGGTTTTAATGAGTAGCAGCCATTGGCCATCCATGGTAAAGCAGCCAAAGGATGATGCTTTTCATGTCTCGGTGCAGAACTTTCCTGAGAGTTCCTTTTTTGTCTACCTGCCAGCCATGTTGTTTAGTTTAGCATAAATAATGTGGATGGAAAAGCTCATTTTTAAATTGCTGTTGGTAATTCTGCATACCTCTCGTGGAGGAGGTGTATGAGCTTATATTCCTTGTTTTTCCTCAGAGTATTTCTGCAATCAGCAGCTGTTTGAGCTGTGCTTCAATACTGCTGTCATGGAAGGAAAATAACCTTTTCACAAGCTGAGGCTGATGCCACTGCCTGTAAAAGGAGTAATGTGCTCATTTGGTTTATAAGCAACATCCACTAAGCAAACTTCTTTAACTGCTTTAACTGAAGATTTTTGTTAATGATTGTCCCTTTTATACAGTTTACAGATGTTCTACATTAAAGAAGTTGGCATTCAGGAATCTTGCTCCTTCTCACAAGTCCTCTTGCAATATGCATGGTCCTAGGTGTGAGCTGGAGTGCAAGAGCTGTCTTTCTTCGGGAATAAATACACAGTGAATGTTTTGAGCTACTTAAGGATAAAGTTGTTTGAGGCTGAGACAGATGTAGAAAGGAATTGAAACAGCACACATTAAGAAATACAGAAGAAAATGTCTACATTGGCTTTGGAAATACTGTGGCCTATTTAAATAGAGAGAAACATTCTGAATTTTTTCAGTCTTAAGTTCTGGCAGTCTTTGAAGTCTTATCAGTGAGCAGTGATAACTTGCAAACAATAAAGAAGCTAAATGTGAGCAGTTTGAGTTACAGCAGTTCACACAGAACTTGCATCTTGGATAGAGAGCCTGTGATGTTGCCTGCTGTTACTCAGTACCCAAATCTTTGTCCTGCACCCTGGGGACTGAATGGCTGAGCTCACCTCCTGATGATACCTTTTGAGTAGCTCCTAGGAAAACCCCTCTCAGTATATTCCTTGGGATTTTGGGATATTGTTTATTCAGTCATCTCTGTGGATAAGCTTGACTAAATTAGTCATGACCAAAGTTGATGTTCCTGCTGTTTCCCTCTTCAGGACCTTGGTCCTTCACGTGAGCTGAGCACTTTGTTTTCCCAGTGTGGACTTGGACTCCTCTGTGTAGGGCTTGAATTCATTCTTCTTGCCTTTTTCAGCCACACTTGGAATAGTTCAGAACTTAACTGGACACCAGTGATTTAAGCTTATGGGCAAATCAGTTTGGGCTTAATGGCAGCTTTTTCTCCAGAAAGGTACAAGGTTCTCACCTGAAGTTCCTCTGCATGTACCTGAGGGTGTTATAAGGCTCTCTGAACTTAAGTCTTACAGTTTTTAGGCTTACAAAATGGGAATATGTAGGCAAACTATGCTGTGGAACAGAATAATGAGGATTGAATTGTGTCTGACAGATCATAAAATCTGTGTGGGTGTTTTTGTTGTTGGTTTTTTTTGGTTTTTTTTTTGTTTTTCCATAATAACTAACAATCTTAATTTAATCTGGAAATTACTGACCAGTAGAAGGAAAAACTTCTTTCCCCCTTCCTGTATCCTAAACATCCAAGATCTGTCAGGACTTGGAATGTACTGTTGGAAATTCTGGATGAAGAATTTGAATTTGGCATAAATATGGCATTTAATGTAATTTCTGACCTGAAGCTAAAATAGATATTTTCACCTTCCTACCCCCAGCACTGGATTGTAGGCAAAACTCATTTGAAGTGTTTAATTCCAAATCTTACAGATTTTTTTTTTTCCTGGAGCAGGCTGAAAATGGAAGTTCAGTGGAGTCTAGACCTAGCTGTGGCTTGTAGCTATTTCCAGAGAAGCCTCTACCTGGCAGTAACTGTATGAAGTAGCCTATGCACTTAGAATGCTCTGTTGCTTATGGAAAAAACTGTGAACAGAAGGAAGAAATAAAAACACACAACCCCATACCTGAACAGCATAGCAGCTTACCTTCTATGTTCTCTTGTACTAGTTCAAAATATAGTAAATCGTTATCTCCAGAATTCACTGGCACAGGTCTCAAATGCTTTCAGATCCTGAAAAAAAAATCATTTAAACAAAGTAGAATGTTACTGTAAAATAAAAACATACTGTGACTTTGGTCTTCTGTTAACATTTTCTAGAATTAAAGACAGACTTTAGTTTAAGCTGGCTCCTTGGGGTTCTTGTCAAGCTTTTTTATTATTAGAAAGCCTGTTTCCTGACTTAAACACTCATTGGTATCTAGTTTAGGAGAGCATGTCCCAGAGCTGTGTGCTGCTCTGGCCCCTCTGCTGAGGTTGCACTCAGTTTTAGGGTCAGAGTGGTCCCAGCTCTGGCAGAAGTTTGTGGTGGGGAGCTGAGGCTCCAGGAGCAAGCGCCAAATGATACGGGGGTTGTTGGTCATGTTGTTGGTCACATAGGAGCAAAACCAGCAAATGTGTATTACAGACACCTAAAGTTACTCTTAAATTCTTTTTCCTACACAGAGCTCAACAAAAATCCAGTGGAAGGCTTTTCAGCGGGCTTAATAGATGACAATGATCTTTATCGATGGGAAGTCCTTATTATTGGTCCTCCAGATACACTATAGTAAGTACTGATACTTATACAGAAACCTCAGTGAACTCCTTTTACTAGCTGTAGTGTGCTCCTAGTAAGTAGAAGCTAACCAAAACCTTTGTGCTAAATTAACTCTTCCCTTGCTAGCATAATATGTGTAAATAGCTGGATTTGCTGGGTAGAAGTTCTAAACTGCTTTGCTCCCCTGGGAAAAGGCAACACTGATCTCTTTGTGCTTGTATGGAAAAGAAAGAGGATAGGTGCACTTAGAGGCAGCTTTCTTTCAGATGTAAGTAATGCAGATAAAATGCACTATTTGCTGTTGCTGCTGGGAGCCTGTAGTTCAGCTGATAGTGCTGTGTTAAACCATTACAACTTCATGCTGGCAGGAAAATATGCAATTGAATGGGATGTAGTTGGAGGAAACCATAGAATTAGCTTCAAATCCTGTCAGTTTGAGATGGGAGAACTTCCAAGTGTGACCAGGAGTACTTGGGGGTGATCATCTACTGCAGTTTCTGGGGAAAGGTTCTATGCCCAGGAGAGGTCAGTTTAAAGTGTACTCCTGAAGATGAACTCTGCTCTCTTCATTAAGCTGTTGCAGTGGTAAATTACTGATAGAAAAAGCCTAATGACATTTACCTGAGGTCAGGTTTGGTTCCAGTATGGAGTTCTGGATGTCTGTCAGCAGACTTTGAATAAGTATTTTAAACCCATTAATCAAATTGCTTGGCTTTTCCTCAGGCTCACTGCACTGGGGTTCTCATGTCTTGCATGAGATGGTTTCTCCAACCTCTGACCTTTTCTGAACAGTCTGGTGGTTCTGTTATATTCTCATGGCTATTTTATAAATACTATCAATAAAGAAATGCTGCTTCTAATTGATTGTCATCTTAAGTGCTAAAAGTTGCAATAGTGGTTTTCAACTCCACTTTTATAGGGGCCTGAGCTTTTTTTGAGGCTTTTAGGTAAGAAACTCTCTTCTGTTCCAGTCCCTATTTTTCAGGGCATTTTTGCTATTTTTCAGGGTAGTATTACACTGAATCCTTCTTCCCTGGGCTGTTTGATCAAGACAGTCATATGTAATAGTTTAGCTTAAACAATTTTCAAACATCATTCTCATTCCTGGTCCCACTTCATTTATTCTGAGTTTACTTGAAGAGACTTAGTGCATTACTCTACTGAAAGAAACCCTTTTATCAGGAATATTGCTAAAAATGGCACTGATGTCCTTTATTGACAGCTGTATTTCATTAACTTATATCTAATGTGTATCCACTTCAAAACCTGTATTTATATGCATTTGATACAGGGCAACCAGAAATGCCCTACAGCCTAGTAGCTTTAGGATCTGCTTCTTTAAAAAGGGACAGGACTTTTCAGTTGGAAAGAAAGGGTTTGACTGGTTGGGGTTATCAGCAAATGCAATCTAGCTCTCCTTTGTCTTGACATTATCGATGTTCAAATAGTGCTTCTGGAATTCCTGCCTCTCCTGGGATGAAGGATTCTTTGGAAACTGCCTGCCTTTTCTGAAATTTGTGAAAAATAAATGCTGTGGGTTCAAATCCCCTCAGCTGCTACAAAGAGCCAAGTTACTTAAAGGCAGTGCTTTTTGGGGCTGTTTTGTTGTTTATTTCTTTGGGGTTTTTTTTGAGACATTTGCTGGAACTGCACCTCTTTGGTTAGTGGTGGTAAAACGTTATTTTTTCAGTAGCCAGTGCACTTTAAAGATTCCTACTCCTTTACAAATGCAGGAAAAATTGCACTGAACAGTTTTCTGTTCACCAGTACTTCTGTCTAAGTGGCTGCTGAGGAGTAGCTTCTCACACCCTGCATCCCATGCCATCTTCTTTGGAGGTTTATGTTCCACTTTTTTGTTCTGCCTTTGCAATTCCAAATTTTGTTACAACCTTCAGTTAGAAGAAATGACAGTAGCAGGACCAATGTTCTATTATTGACATTAGCAAAGGATTCCATCTGTAAACCTTTCCATCTAATACAAGGCTTCACATTTTTGAAAAGGGACTATTCCTGGCCTGTAACTCCACATAAAACCTGGATGTCTCTTGTTTATTATTGTTTTCCAGTTGAGTGGGTAACTGATGCAGAACACCTCACTGTCATGCCTGAGTTGCTTTAGCTTAGTGTTGGAAAGGTGGCATTGGAAGCCTTTTTACATTTAACACCCTAGACACAGCCTGAGCTTTCTGCAGTTTTTCCCTGGGGCTCACTGCTGCACACTGAGACCACAAAATTAGGACTGAGGTCTCTAACAGAGGACAATGGGTGTCTGCTGGGCTGAACTTGAGAAAGGCAGTTATTGGCAATACTTTTTTTTTCCTGTTAATAAATTAACTGGGAGGAAAAAAAATGTAAGTTACGATTCCAGATGGTAAATTCCTTGGCAGATTTTTTTATTTTTTTTTTCCCCCACCCCATGGTTTTTTCCCCTCTGGAACATCATCCTAGTTCTAAAAAAGATCATGTTGGGGAACTGGCAGTATCTTGTGAAAGGATCTTCTCAATGTAGAAACTCTTTACATTGCATATGGAAGTGTTGATACTGTTAATTACCAACATGATGTTAAGTTGTGTGAGGTGTAAACTTAGAACATCAGTAAGTTCCAATCTTCAGCTTAAGCTTACAAGAAACTCTACTAAGATATTTTTGATTCCCCAGTGAAGGTGGTGTTTTCAAGGCTCATCTTACTTTTCCAAAAGACTACCCACTGAGGCCGCCAAAAATGAAATTCATCACAGAAATCTGGCATCCGAATGGTAAGAAATGTCAAAGTTTCAATTTCTTTTTGCAGTTCAGGACTAAAATGCAGTGAAGACAAATAGATACTGTTTGTGTTAGAAATATGGAACTCTGCTTTTACTTTGCCATCCTCACTTAATAGAGAAGTAATAACAATGGCAGAGTTTTTAATATTGCTGCTCTGAGAGCATGAAATACTCTTAAAGTATTTCTTGCATTCTTGGTAATTGTTCAGGGATTTTTTTCTTAATATTTTTCCTAAGTGCAAAATATTAGTCTGAGGAGAAACTTGACTTCTATAGCTGCCTTTTGTTATACCTTCAAATATTTCATCTTGCTGTTACTGACTTGGCAGCTCAGTATAGAAGGCCCAAGGTTGTCCTCATCTAGTGAAGCATGAAATTTTAGTCCCTCTAAAGGAGACTTCTCCTAGTGTCTCATTTACCTATGCACTGATGGAGATTGCATGGGAAGGTAAAATAAAATGGAAGATGGGTTTGCTGGGAAAGAGAAATGTTCTTCACCTTCAGAAGCTGTAGATGTTGAAAGGTGGGAGGAGACAGTGCTCTCATCAAAAGGAGAGGGAATATTTTAATGCTGTGTCAGTTTCAGCTCTGGAAATACCAGAGTACTTGTCAGGCACTTTCTAATTCCAGCAGTTTAAATCATATTTCAGTATGTTCCAGTAATATCCAGCTGATGCTGTTGCTGTGGAAAAAAGTCACTCTCGAGTTTGCTGAACTTAACAGAAAAAGCTGTAGTGGAAGCCTGTCTAAATAAATAGTCTTGAGAGTTTGCAGCATGATGTTAGACTGAGTCCTCCCTCCCCACGTGCCCTCTGTCAGGAGCCCAGGCACATGCAGACCTGCACCAAGCCCTGTTTATTACAGTTTAAGTTCTGCAATAGTTAATTACTTTCCTTCTTTGTAAGAAGTGTCTCCAGTAACGTGTTTCAGACTAGCTGGAATGAAGATGAAGAGTTCCATGAGTGTCCTGAAGAAATGCCAGCACGTTGTTCATGACTGAAATATGCCTTGTTCTATTTTGTAGTTGACAAGAACGGCGATGTCTGCATTTCAATTCTTCATGAGCCTGGAGAAGACAAATATGGCTATGAAAAACCTGAGGAACGCTGGCTTCCCATTCACACAGTGGAAACTATCATGATTAGTGTTATTTCTATGCTGGCAGATCCCAATGGTGATTCTCCTGCTAATGTTGATGCAGCGGTAAGGCTTCCCTTGGTCTGCCAATTGTCTCCCATGTAGAAACCTTGCAGTGGAGTTCTGTTTCCAGTTTAGCAAACAGTAACTTTGGGAGGAACCTTTGCTATCACAGGTTAAGGCTGTTGGGAAAAGCAATGATGTTGCCAGACAGAACTACTAATTAACCTTGGGGAGTTTCTTTCACTTCTCTAGAACAGTCTTCCTGTCCCATGGCTTAGAGCAGCAGGTTTGACTGTGTAGATGTGTGCAGATTGCAGGTACTCAAAGGCTTTTCTGAGCATCTGAGCTTCAACTCAACAGAGGGGGTTGTCCCAGACTAGACTGACTGGCTCAAGAGTGAGGAGAAATGGTTGGATTTACAGTCAAAGACCAGGGTGAATCTGCAGGTGTGAGATGCAAGCATTTGATGCAGCACAGTGTTGTGGAGCATGACCTGTGCTCTGTGTGTATAAACACAGCTAGCACTTCTCTAGAAAAGCTGTGCTTAGGGCAGAATATGACAGTGAGGCTGAGAAATGTTTGTGGTGGGGAGAGAGAAAAGCCTTGGTTCTGGAAGGGGGCATAAGGGGACAGACTTCAGGCCCCACTCATCTGACATAACACTGACATGCTCTTGAATTGCAGTTCAGCTGTGAGTGTTGTCTTCTCACAAGAGAAGTTCTAGCTCTTTTAACTGTGGGAGTGAGGAAGAAGGAGATGGGAATTGTGAGATGCAGAGTTTGGAAAGAATGTTAACCTGCTCTGTCAGCCAAGCTATACCTTCCCAAAGTGGGTGGGAGTTTCCCAGAGCCTTTGATTGCTGTGTTGTATTTTCAAAGGTGGTTGAGCTCTGCTGAAAAATCATCATGGGAACAGACTCATGTGGAACAAATTTAATGGGAAGAAAACAGAAAACAAAGTTGTATTGAACAATTTCCTTATTTGATCTTTTTAAGTGTTGGACCTCCCCTTCTTGTGTCATGTTACTGATGGAAATAGACACCAGGAAATATGGACATTTCCTGCTGAGAGCACTGGGAGGAGCAGTTATTATTCAAAGTTATTAATGAAATGCTAAGAGTGTAATTAGAATTCCTCAGTTCACAAACTGATGTATGTTGAATGTAGCTGGCCTAACCCTGGAGAAAGCACGTGCTTGTCACCTTCCTGACATCAGACTTTTTGTATTGTGCCCCACTCTGACAACTACTTCAGGAGTGGGTTTTTTAGTTTTTTTGTTTCTTGCCTTAGAAAAGTTAGACATAAAATGCATTTGCCTTAGGGTAAAAGACAAAAATGAAAACAGCTTTTTCTAGCCCAGCTTGAAAGAACAAAAAAAACCAAATTTGACTGCAAAGATAGTGAGGCATCACTTTGGATGCTAGAAACTATTTTTTTGACTGTGGCATTGCATGTTTCAAGGAATTTCTAAAGTGCTGCTTGAGCAGTTGCCTTCTACTGCTGGATTGTAGATCTCTTCATATTAGCAAAAAACATACTCATCAGGGTAATGAGGAATCAGCAGCTCCCATGTTTACTACAGCAATGAAATGTGGCAGTTACTATCAAATATTTTTTCTGCTGTCACTAGTTTCTTCTTTTAAGTGAGTCTAGTGAATAAGGTGCTAGAGGCACTTCCCAGGATTTTAGGAGCAGGGGATATAGCTGCTTGCAGGAAAAATGAACTATGCATGTTGGAGTACTGTCTCTTGGACTGGGAGAAAAATGAAGATCAGGAGCCTGAATAGATATTTTGAAAAGCAAATAGAGCAGTTCATGACCTAAAATTACATTTTTGGAGATTCAGCTGTCAAATTGGAAACTTTGCTTGCTATTCAAATATGAACAATTCATAGAACTACAAATATAAAAAGCAGAAACAAAAACTAAGGCTCTGAAGCTCAGAGGGCACAAATTCAATGCTTTTCTTGGCCTTAAGCCATCTTGTGTAAGCTGTCCTGTGTCCCAATCCAAGGAACCAAATGTTTGCTGCATGAATTGCTGAAAAAGAACAAACTGATTAGTAGCCTTATTTGTGCTTTCATAGGAAAGTTAAGATGTGCTGGGCTCCCCAGTGTGCTTGCTGATTGTTTAAGTGAGCTTGGAGGTGATGAATGTTAGGGTAAGCCATTTATGTACTCCAACCTTCACTCCAAGTGGGGGTGAAAAGGTGTTGGATGCTAGATTGCATCAGGTGAAACAATGTGGGGGTTTTTAACCCCTTCCCTCACCCCTGCAGTAAGAATACAGTGCTTGTATCAGAAACTAAGAACTGTGGAACTTCATGAAATGAGGGGTTCTTTATATTTTCCCCACCACTTCTGACTGGAAGGCAATACCCAGCACATCAGTCTTAACCACACCTGATGCTCCTGTGCTTTCATCTGAGCTCCTTGTGAGCCTGGCACAAAACAAACCTGGCTGCACTTTCTGGTGTAGGTTTTTGTGATACCTTGATGTGTGCATCTCTGGGTTCAGGCTTCCCTCTTACCTGTCTTCCTGCTCATCTTTGTCTTGGCTCTTCATCTCTGCAGTTTTGAACTCAGATCCCTGTCACAGAGACCAGCCCTGTAGGTGAGCTGAGTATTCTCCCAAGGTCTTTCTCACAGAGCCAATGTCTTACAGCCAGATCTAACTGGGAGTGTTTGCTTTCCAAGGACACTGCTGTGCCTCTTCTAGATACTGTGACTTCTGTATTTCTGTCCTGGAGTGGCCTGGCTAGATTGAAGGGAACTGAAACTGTCTTAAAAAACAATCTCAGAGTAACTGCTGGCTCCACAGTACCTGTGTACCTTTTCCACCACTGCAGTTAAAGACACTGTCTCTGTACACATAACAACAGCTTGTGGTCTACAGGTTGAGTTTGCTGCTCCTTTGCAGGCTGAAGCAAATAGATTGTAGCACAGACAGTGTGAAATATTGGTAAGAGGCACCAGGTTAGTCTTGGAGTGTGCCTAAAATCCAAGGGGAAAATTACATCCTCACTGTCTTGTGAGCAGCTGGCACAGAAACCCAGAGCAAACTTTCAAAAGTCCTGAATATCACAGGTTTTCAGTGAGTAGCTCAATGATTGTAAGCAAATTTAGGTGTTGACTAGATGGCTAATGTCTGAAAACATAAACAGCAAGAGTCTTCCTAGAGCTTGTACAACTCCTTGTTGTAGGACTGACATCTGAAAGCTGTCTATTCAATTACAGAAAGAATGGAGAGAAGACAGAAATGGAGAATTTAAAAGAAAAGTTGCCCGCTGTGTAAGAAAAAGCCAAGAAACTGCTTTTGAGTGACACTTATTCAGCAGCTAGTAGCTTCACTTTTTTCAGGGTAAGTATCCTTCTCAAGACAAGTCAGTTACCTGAGTTGAGGATTTCCTGCTTAAGTGTTGCTGAACTATTTTTTTCTCCCCCTCAAAAGCAAAAAGAAATCCCCAAACCTTTCTTCTCAGCTGCATGATCTCAGTGGAGCTCTTTGGCTGTATGCAGAACTAAAGACTAAAAGAATTAAGTGCACTTGACAGCTCATTCTGCCAAAATTGGGGAACTTCTCTTGTATTCTTGTGTTTTGTGCTGTTCAGAAGTTGAGCTTCTCTTTATCAGAATTCATCCTGCTTTATTAATGGCGCTTAGAGGTTACTGGAGCTGTAATAGAAGGGGGTGATAATTCCTTGATATTCATTATTGTGAAGAACACTTATTAGAATCTTAAAAGCATCTTAAAAGTCTTGTTATCTCAGGAGTTGTGGATTATCTTGCAGATGTTGGTGGCATGTTGCACATAGGAGTTAAATGAGATTTCAGTGAGGTTGTCAGGAACCACTGAGAAAGGTTTGCTTCAGGTATCTATGGGAGTTGTAACAGAAAATCTCCTGGCACAGCAGAAAGCATCAAATTGAGATATTACCCTCAATAATATCAAAGGTGGTGTTCTCTTCAGCAGCCCAAAAAACATCTTTAGTGAGGAGGGCTTGGGAATAGCTTCATAAAAACAGCTGTGTTCTGCTTGGAACTGAATTGTGGCATATCTGAGAGCTTGGACAAGTTTTGACCTGAGAATAGCTGACGTGATACTTGCATTTTTTGCCACCCTGTTAAAGAGCTTCTGACTCAAGATACTTACTCTAATTTACACAATCCCATCTCAGTTTTAATGGGACTTTTTTTTTTTTTTAATAACCTCTTGTAGAAAGCTCTGTATTAAAGCATGGCCCTTAAATCGCTGGCCTTTGGTCACTTTATCTTGGGTATGCCAAGGAAAAACTTCCTCCATGAGCTAATAATTTCCCACTCTTGCTTTTCAAAGCAAAACAGAACTTCATGTTGAAGCTGCCTTTTCTTAATGGTTGGTTTGGCAAATAAACTGCTCTGACCCATTTGGCTGGCAAACCCCAAATCCATATTTACTGGTTATCTACAGCATACATAATTCACAGGGACAGAAATGTGGCACTGTATGTAGTTCAGAGGGTTTGTACTGACTGAACCAGAGCAACCTACTGCATTCTTCTGCTGGGTGGTTTTTTTTTAATCACAGTTGTACAGGAGAGAGTTCCTTTCTTACCCTTCTGTAAACACTGGGAGGTTGGGGGGAGGCTCCATCTGTGACAAATTTGTTCTGCAGTCTCTCTTTGCAAAAATGCTTTGATTGAAAGGAACTTTCTCCAGTACAGATTAAGCACAAAAAAATGTTTAATATTGATCAAAAAACTAAGCAAAGGAACAGAAAGTCTTGTACAACTGCCTATAACTGGAGTGCAAGAATTGTTAATGCAGCTGACTTTTTTTTTCCTGTCTCGGAGAAAGGGAGTAACTGTGAGTAACACTCCAGAGTATCCTTAACTAACCTCAGCTCTGTTGCCATGTTGAACTTAGCTATAGTGAAACAATGCTCTTGACAAATATTTTAAGTAATTGGCTGTGTTGCTTTTTTGGAAGGCGAGAGCTTTTCTAAGTCTGGTGACTCCTCCCAAGGGAGCGATGGGCAGGGAATTGGATGAGATGGGGCCACAGCTGGTTTCAAACCAGCCCAGTGTGACTGGGGGCTGTGGTGTCAGTGCTTGCTAAGCACTGCTGTGCCATTTGTACCTGCTCCTCACAGTAAGTAATGCACAGACTTTTCTGGGATAAATCTGCAGTGTTCAGCTCTGTGTGTGAATAATCAAAGCTTTACACACTGTGCACTTGACAAGCAACACGAGTTACAGGAGCCAGAAACTGATAATTGAGCTTGGATACACACTGTGCTAACTCCAGTCTTGCTCAGGTGATGAGTTGGGAGTTATCCATCTTCTCTTCAGAGGTATGTGAAGCTCTTGAACAAGTAATAGTTGTCTTCTTGAGCTTGAAAAACTAATTAGCATCTTGAAAATAATTGAAGGTGAGGAGGGGTTTTATTTTAATACCTGTGATTTCTTTGCAGGTCTCCAATTGAGAAACATGGCACTGTTTTTTTTCCTGCACTCTACCCACCTATTGCTGGACTTCTGTTGTTACAAGTTGGCAAACACTGGCTGGAACTGGGCTGCAATAAAACATGCCAGTTATCAATGCTGACAAGAGCCTAACAAGTGCCAACACAAGATGATTACGCATTTTGAAATCTAATGAACTGCTTTAACCTTCAGGAAAAATTGTAAAGATGTGTACATAGCACAACATGATCCGGATAATATATATACTGTTCATGTACATCCACAAATACACATTGTACCAAATAATGCTGTCTGTAGTTAGGGATAGAATTGTGTAAATTCTAAAGATTTTAGCAGGTTTTTTTCTCTCCCTATTCATTGTTTCCTGAGTTTAAAAAGAAAGAAACATCAACTTGTGAAGCATGTCAAAACCAATTAGGATACTAAGTTGGTTTTTTTGGTTTTGTTTTTTTTTTCTCCCACTTTAATTTTCCTTTGACCCACTGAGGCTTAATTAAAATTTCTTGCTTATTAAAGTTTAGTATCTTTTTTTTTAATGTGGTCCCTTTTATTTCCCCCATCAGAACTTAAAATTTTCCTAATTAAACCCTGAAAGGATTTGCTATCAATTACTTGTGTCTTCTTTTATGATGACCTTTGTAGTCTCAAAGGTGCTTTTTTTTTTTTTTTTCCTTCCCACCCCTTTTTTAAACCCAATTATTCATCCTTCATGAATTTGGTATAGCAATAAAACTGGCCATGGAGCACCCTCGAGCAGCCTGATGGATTTTTAACTTCCAAGGACTTGAGTGTTTTCACTTGGAAGTTTGGTTGACTAAGTTAGTCCAAGATAGGAATGAGCTGCTTTTTATGGGTGAAATTTTTGGTTTGCCTTTTTCATTGCCTGTTTGTGGGGTGGGGTGTGTGTGGGGGAGGCTTGTTTTTTCTCGAGGTTGAGTTCAAGCATGCACATCTGTAGGCTTTCAAATGACTAACTTCTGGGTTTGGTATCAAAAATAGTTTCCCTTCTTTACTCTCTTCTGTGGCCCTTCATCTGCTTTGCCTTCTACTTCAGAGTTTTCCTCACCTAATGTACAAAGAAAATGGCGATGTATATTTTCATGTAATTTGATTTTTGGAATTCTGTCACCTTCTGTAGTGAGTTCTTCCAAAATATAATTTTTTCCAATAATAATGTGTCAAACTGGCTGTCTTGAGTATCACAATAGGAAGGGCACCTGTAGCTGGAGCACAACTTACCTGAACATCATCAACAACACAACACTAGCAAACACTTGAGGAATTGGACATCATGCAGTGCTTGATCTTGAATAATGAAGAGCAAACAAAACACAAAACTTTTATCCCTGTTGTGACCCTCTTTGGCCCTCTAGTGAGCAAATACTAATATCAGAGTATCTGCTTGCAAGAGTTTTCAAGCCTTTTCAAGACCAAAGAAACTTTATAGAACATAAACTATTCAGCTGACTATCCTTTTCCACTTAAAGTTGGGACTGTGCAGAATTTCAGTGGCATGGTGTTATTCTTTCCATTAAAGAAAAGACTGGAAAAAAGCTGATCTTAAACCTAGCAATGGACTTAACTCCCCCACAGGCTCCCCTTCCTTTTAATTTCCACAGTGTATCTAAAACTGAGGCAATTCAAGGTATTTGCTGCTTTCAACAAGTTCAACAGGGGTCTCTGTTTTGTCTTCCAAAGTAACACACGGAGTTCACCATGCACTCACCTGTAACTTCACAAAATGGTTCAATGCTTTATCTCTGTGCTCTCCAGAACTGCTGCTTGGTGTTTTAGAGGGTAGCCCTGGAAATGTTTGTCTTGCTTCAGTGGCATGGAAGAACTGGGAATTCCACAGCACTGCTTGTTCCCCTCTTGGTAAATTCAGATGAATATATTTGGCTTACCCAGCTGGTTTGTGATCCCACCTGACCCAGATACCCCCCAGGGAGGAGTGTTACTGTGGGATACTGTTAAGATCTACAAGCTGCAGGTATTGCTAATGCCCAGTGACTGAATGAAGGAGGCAGCTCAGGGGCTGCTGCCAAGGGTCCAGGTTGTAGGGAGCCTCTGGCAGGCCAGGAAATGGCTGATTTCACTTTTCTGTCATCACAGTTGGCTTTTTGTTTGTTCCTGCCCTACACTGAAAGGGGCGGTGGTGGAAAGCTGTTAGTGGTAAAACCACCCCTGAGGAGCTGCAGTATTGACAAGTAGTGTGAGGATTCTTGGTGAACAAAGAAGTAAACCAGCATCCCTCAGTTTTCCTTGTAGCAGGAATTTGTCTCTAGTTTGGTTTGTGCAGGCTGTTGGCATCCTGGCTGCTCAGTTAACACTGTAGATTCTCCAGGGGTTTGTCCTGCATTCCAGGATCACTGAGGGAAAAGGAAAAGCATCAAATACTAATGAATGTCTAACTCATGTGGCCATCTTAATTCCTGTTTTCTATTTCTCCATGCTGCATGAGAGAAGATCCCTAAATGCAGAAGCACTGTCAACTGTCGCTCTAAAATTCCTTCTGCTGCAATGCCTGAAAACACTTACTGGAACTGGATGATCAATTAACAGAGCATAAGAATTCTGAAGTGATTAGGAGTGTATTTTGAGCTTTGGTAGGCTGTGGGGTGGACTCCACTGTGTCTGTACCATCTGGTGCTCTGCTCTTGGTGCAGTGCCATCACTGCACACAGAGCAGCAGCACGAGTGATTCCAAACCAAATCAGAAGCTGCTTGGGCTTTAGAGAGGCTGTCATACAACAGCTTCCTGCCCAGGCAAAGCCTCAGAGATTACAATTCCCTCGATGCAAAACATAGCAGTGGTTTGAAATCTGATCCCTGTTGTTACTGAGAAATTAAATCTGATCAGGGAGCAGTAACTTGCTTCCTCACAGCTCCTCAGGAGGATCGATAGCACCATGAGCAGTGGGGTAATTTGCTATAGAGTGAAGTCATACACAGCTGTCATCAAGCTGTGCAAAATGAGACAGGTTCTTTCATGGTATGTCTAGAGAGCAAGTCTGTGGCCCTCCTCAGCCCAGCTCTGGATTTGCTTTTTTATCCAACACCAAAATAAATATGATGCAGAGCAACTTTTCAAAGGTCACTTCATGGCGGAGTCCAGAAAAAATTATGTCCATAAAACAATACTGTGCATAAAGTCTTCGAACATTTAATTGAAAGTTGCTCCTCAAAGCAAGCAACAAATTTGCTGTTGGACCAGCACTGAGTATTTGGCATTTGTGTTGCATCTAAGCAGGAGCAGTGACGAGCAACGACAACAGCCGAGGGGGCAGCTATGTTGTACACGTGGCTGGGAAAATGATCCCGGTCCTGGTACTTGGTCACCGCCTGTCGACTTGCAACCACTTTTCACCCACCGGGCACCAATCCAGTGTCCAGAGGCACAGATTCGGTGTCCAGGATTGTTGGCAGTGAAACAAAAGCAGGAACTGAAGTGAGGATGCTGCGGGCAGAGGAGCCCGGACCAGCCTGGCCGCGCTCCCCGCAGCCGTGCGGGCGCTGCCGGGGCTCAGGG
>WEIU01002544.1:116030-153634 GCA_013389925.1 Aegithalos caudatus | reverse complement strand
GTGAGAGCCGGCCGGGACGTGCCGCCGACCCCTCCCCGTGGTGCTGGGTCAGGCGGGGCCGCAGGGGGCTCATCCCGGGGCCGTCCGGGGTCTCATCCCGCCGTGCCCTGCCCGAGGCTTTCCCTGGAGCGGGGCGGGCCGCCCCTGCTGCTGCCTCCCGCTCACTTGTGCCGGAGCCCTTTTGTCAGGCTCAGGTGAGATCTGCAGAGCTCCTGGAGTGCTGCGGCTTTGCTCGAAGTCTGTCAGTTACACCACTCAAATTAATTTGACCTAATGGGATTTGAAAAAATTCTTGGATTTTTACAGCTTTACGCGTTTCTGCGAGATAAGCTTCCTCTTTTTCTTGGAGGAAACTGAGTGGGCAAACGGAGCTAAAATGCTCCAAGTTACAAAGGAAATGAAGTTAGAGTCACGAAAGCAGAGCCTCCAACTCTTGAAGTGCAGCTCTTGGACAGTGGTGAATAGTTGCAGAATATTGACTAAGAGGGAGCCGATGCTGCTGGTCTGGCATCGGCTGAGAGGATGCTGCAGTCAGGCTGGTTTGATAAGTCCTTAGAGGAATGCCTCACTTCTTGTGTGCTGAATGACCAACCCCTTATGCTTGCTTGGTTGAGGCCCTCTTCTCTTATGCTTGCTTTTAAGCCTTGGTGACCCAGTTCTGGAGGGTTTTAGATGTCCAGGTTGGCTTCAGGTAGTGAAACATTCCCCAGTGAGACCCTCAAGGATGTGAGGCTCTGGCTCAGGGCACAACTTTGCAGAATTAACCTGCAGCTAATACAAGCAAGTCCTGTTTCAGACAATCAGTACTTCTCAGAGATTCTTCCCTGACTTAAGTAATTCTCTGATCTTTTGGCTCCAAAAAGCACAATGAATGATCCTGTGTGAACAGAAACAACAAGCTGGAGTTGTCACCCTTCTCAGTTCCTTAGGATGTGTTGGAACAGGGACTCATTTTGTCCCTGCAAACGAGGTGCTACCTGCAGCCACACTTTTCTGGGTAAGAGCTACAGCTGAGTCAGCTGAAAAATGAAGGCCCATTAAGGAAGGGAGCTTGTCAAATTGTGGCATTAGCTCAGAAGCCAAGTGCTTTTTCTCTTAAGGAACTGTTGCCTCTGTCTAGAAAAACTCCTGCATATTGCTACCTGCAGTTTGACTGAACATCTTAGTAAGACACGAGCCAAGTTGGTGTTTGTAATTTCTGGGTTCTGTACTGCTAACACCAGAGGTTTACATCAGGCATGGGTCAGAATTGTTGGATTAGTCTTGAGTATCAAGAAGCAGCAGCTGTAGAGCTTTGGGGTGGTGGCAGGGTAAAGATCAGCAGTATGCAAAAGTGAGGAGGAACAAGAAAGCAGTGACTTGAACATCCTTGGAGAGATAAGGGTCACAGTGTGGGGCAGTGGAGGGGGTAAGGAAATAATTTGGTTTTCTGAAATATTTCACTCAGGTCCACTTCATAAGTAAACAAAGTTTGTCTGCATGGCTTCTGGACTGATTTTGGTGGGTAGAATGGGCTGTGTGATGGGTTCCACTAGACCCTCCCTCTAATTTTTGGGATGTGCTGTCTTCTCATTGCCTTTTGCCTCCCTACTTGCATTCAGCTGATTATTTGCTCCCAAGTATGTCTGTGCCTTCTGTGAGAAAATGACAGTGGCCTTTCCTGAAATCCTCTTCAGTGTCTTTGGTATGGAATATAAACCACTGCCAGTTCATGAGATGCTGATCAATCTGCCAGCAAGCTCTTAACAAAAGCTGCTCTTACCTACCTGGCCTGTGGCTCAGAAGAAGAGGCATTCTGTGTTTTCTGCTCTGCTGAGCCTGGGAATCCTCTTCACTGAGCCATTTGGATTGCTGTTTAGCCAGAGGCTTACTGGTGTCTTACTAAGCCTGTCCTTTCATGTCTTGAGGCAAGGACCATCATTAAGTTTGTGTGTGCCTGCAGTAATTGTGCATTTTATTTGCTCACTCTTTGAGTGAGCAGTTTATAGGGAAAACTGAGGCTTTGCTCTTGTGCTGTAAATGTTGATTAACTGGGCATTGAGAACTCTCTTTAATGTGCATTTGAAATGTGCTGTAAGATCAAATACTGTCCTCAAGTGGAGCTGCTACACAACATGTGTGAAGGTTGTCATGTAGAGGAAGAGAAACTTTATTTCACCATTCCTGTAACTGGTACAGTAATCAAATACCTGTTAGTCTTTCTCACTGAGATTGCAGGAAGCATCTGGTGTCAATCTGAAAACAAGAGTTCTCAAAGCTTTGGTTCTTGAGGTACTTTCACTGCTAGTGGGGATTGTCTGGGAGTGCCCTGAAAGCAGCAGCAACAAGCTGGATTGTTGGAGCTTCAGCTGCTGCTCTTGGGGGGTTTCAGGTAGTTCTGCATTGTATCCTACTGATTTCAGGCTCATTTGGAGCTAGTGAGCTGGCTTTGGTACAGTGACAGGATTTACAGTGCTACCTCTGGCCTGGATTCTTTATCCCCACCTTTGCAGTGCCAAGGTTTGAGTGGGAGATGCAGTGTTTCTGTAAGGTGCATGCAGTGAGATTCATTAGGCAGCTTCTTACTCCCAGCATTTGAATTTGTATGCCATTTAAAATCTCACTGGATGATCAGTGGTGCTGTTCATACACTAATTTTTGCTGCAGTTCTCAGTGTATTTTACTTGAGGCCCCTGTCAGCCTCCTGCTCTCCCTTCTCTGACAGTAGGACTTGCTTTGTGCCCCTCCAACACCGTCCTTGTGGGGAAATGAGGAAGGAGCAGTTGCTCAAGGGACATGTCCTTCTAGTTTTGGGAACACCAAAACTGCATTCATCTTCACATAGAAAGACTGACCACAGCAGGATTTCAAACCCTCCTTGAGGCTTGGTGTGGTGCTGGTGGCACAGTTCTGCAATCAGAGTATATTTCAGTGGAAAAAGAAAGGTATCCCAAAGGAGATGGTACCTGTGAAATTTTGAAGGCTGAAGCTAATGAAAAGGCTGTTGAAGGAAGTATCTGCCAAACCTGCTTACATAGTATTAACTGAGAAATAAAATGGGACATGTTGCCTTTTGTTTATTCATTACAGTAGCTGGAGGAAGCATTTGCTGCAGGGTCTGTAGAGGACAGGCTAAACAAGGTGTTCTGTCTGCAGCAGAGACTGATGCTCTGCCCTGGGGACCTGTGTCACAGCAAGGCCAAGGTCAGCTGTGCCATTGAACTTTCTACAGAAGCAAGAAAATAACAGATTAACAGAGCTCACTTTCTCATTGTTTGTACTAGTGATGTTTTGTAAATATTTTAGAAAAGTCATTGAAATACGAATTCCTGGTTAGTAGGGAGTAACCTAGTAGGAACTTTCCCACCTAAAATCACTGGTTAGCTTCCAAATTTGTCCTCCCTGCCTCCTCTTATGTTAGGACTGGTTTGGGATTTGGCCTTACTTGAAAAATCAACTTAATGATGAGGGAAAATAACGAAGTACTGTGACTAATAGCAAACATGTAGTTTTTGCAACTGATCCATAAATCAGCACTCATAAGTTGGATTGGTTTTAAATACCTGTACAGATGTTTCCTTCCAGCAGTGAAGTGTAGAGGTTGTTACAGAGGTGGCCTGGCCTGAGTTCAGTGAACAGCTTTCCCCAGCATGTTGTGGAGTGAGCAGTTAAGTCTGGTGGAGAAGTGGGTTCTGCAGTGGGATGGAAAAACCTGTTCAAGGATCAGATTCCCTGGTGCTGTCCTTTGCTGATCCTGAACTGAAACAGCCAGCATGGGCTTGACTCCATTTGTGATGCCTGCCTCCAGTGAAGGAGTGTGTGTGCCAGCAGGAAGCAGTTTTATAGATTTTTTGACTGGCCTTTGGCACGTAGATGGGGACAGTCTGTTTTCCACTCTGGCCATTTTTGGGGGAGTTTCTTAGCTGACAGTTTGAGGAGTTCTAAACAGGACAGTTAAATACTCTGAGGCAGGTATGGTACCTCAGCAACTGTTCTAGTGCTCACTTGTGGTTAAATAGCAGCTGTAAAGTCAAACAGCATCTTAGAAAGTGGGTAAGAACCAAAGACTTAGTCCTCTGCCCCACTGTAATTCCCACAGAAATGGATTCCCACAGGAACTTTATGGCATTCCTGACCAAACAGAATTCAGAGCTTTCTTTGTAAGTGACTTTTATCACCTTGTTATGATTTTACAATGTGTTTATGAAAATGATACAAAATAGAAGGTTTAATACTGGGGGTGGGATGCTCGGGCATTTGGAAGAGGAGAGGTTATCCTTGGAGTGTTGGGATTAAAATTAAACAACAAGTGTAATCTGGGGGCTGAGTTCCCCTCAGATGCCAAACAAAGCTGTGCACATCTCAACCTTGCAGTAACGCTGTGTGCCTTGCAGAGGAGGTGGCCAAGCTGGAAAAGCACCTGATGCTCCTCAGGCAGGAGTATGTGAAGCTGCAGAAGAAACTCGTTGATACAGAAAGGAGGTGCAACCTTCTGGCTGTGGAGACCAACCAGGACAATGCCAGTGACACCTTCATCAGTCGGCTTCTGGCCATTGTGGCCGAGCTCTACCAGCAGGAGCAGTACAGGTAAGGGATCCCCTTGGGGAAAGGGGCTTACAGGAGCCCTGGATTTTATTGACTGCACTAGGTCCTGGTCTTAGGCAGGAAAATTCTTTGCTGCTGGGTGTGAATAGGGTCCTGAGTTGCAGTTGTAAGATGGAAGAGCGTGCTGAGGTTGTGCATACTGAATCCAGTTGTTGAATTGAGAGCTCTGAGCAGAAGGTCATCTCTCAGACAAATTCAGAGAAAACTAAGCATGATCACTGAGCAGCAAAGCTCCCTTTGAACAGAAGGAGTTTTGAACTGAACCATACTTAGCTGATGGATTAATTACACAATGTATCTGGAGAAACTGTTCCTTTCTTGAAAGGCTTTGTCCTAAAACACTTTCAGTTCTGTATTCTTGCTGTGTGTGAAGAAGCTTGAAAGAATTTGGCTTGTCTGGTTGTATTAGTGATGTATGTGACTTAGTGATACACTGTATTTTTGAATCTCAACACAAAATTATGGTTAATAGTTTCTTTTCCATTGGCACACTAAGGATCCCTTCCATATTCTAGATCCCTGAACTGATTAAGTTCTGTGACTACTATGATATTTATCAATTTCTTTGCTGCTACTGAAAGCAATGCCAGTATAGTAAAGGAGTTTAGTCATGTAAGGGAAAATCTGTTGTCGTTAAAATTTCCTTACACCAGCATCTCTTCATAAGGAGAGGCTCTGTGCCTGCAACAACTTACTGTAAGCCTGCTGGGTAAAAGACTTAATAGAGAGTTGGAGCACTTTATTTCTGTTCAGCTTAGCTTTAAAGGCATTGAATAGTTGTCTGAAAGGGCTTACATATCACAGAATGAGAAAGGTAACAGGTCCCAGTGCAGGTTTCATTAAGCAACATCTCTGTGTTGTGCTGTAGTTCATAGCAGTGCTTTGATTTGGAGTATGGTCTGGAAAGCACACCTACACAGAGCATGTGCAAGCCATGGGATTTCAAAATGAGCAGGGCAAGTGTTTTCTAACTGCAGTGGATAACCTGGTGCAAAGGGCCAGGATGAAAGGGGTGTTCTTGGCAGCTGGTCCCCTGGGAGCTGGGGATTCTGCCTTGCTCTCAGCCTGCTGTCACACAGCATTGTTCTCTTGCTGGTCTTGCCTGAAAGCATCGGTGCTTAGCTGACAGTATTAGTATGGACACTGTGACATAAATATTTAACTTCAGGATTGTTGGCTTTTTCTAACTTTCACAAGAATTCTCTTGCTGTATGTTCTGAAATGGTTTAAAAAACCAAACCCAACCAAGCATTTGAAATATTAATGACTCAGTGCATTTCTCCCTAGAAAAATACAAACTGTCATTTGACAACATATTCTACTTCACCAACTGTGTTTTAATGTCTCAAACAACTCGAACCTAAATGTGAATACCCCTCATAGATACCATGGAGATGCTGAATCTATACATACCTAAGTGCAGGAGAAGCTTGCCTAATACATATTTGTGCTTTTTCCTTGTACCAGTGATCTGAAGATAAAGGTTGGGGACAAGCACATCAGTGCTCACAAATTTGTCTTGGCGGCACGCAGCGATACGTGGAGTCTTGCCAACCTTGCCTCAACAGAGGAGCTGGATCTGTCAGGTCAGTGTCTGCTGAGTAATGTGATGCCTCAGTTGTCTTTAGGGTGACTTGTGAAAGGGCCTGTTTGGGAGAAGGTTGCTTCAGTGCCTTTCAGTCTAGTGCTGTCCACCAAAAGTGGTGCTTGATCTGTTGATGACCGAGCTCTCTCTCTGAAAAGTGGTAGTGAGCTTGTGAACTGGGTGCTAGTGGTAGTTAAATCAATAACCTGCCTTCTTTCTCTTTAACAAACAGGGCTTGAGATTGGTGGCCTGTTTGTCTTTTCTAGAGTCAACTAAACATAATGAAAAACAAATCTATATGGAGGAGCTTGACTTCTTCCTTTTTGAGGAAGGACAGGGCTTTTTGAGGTAGTGTGCATCATTTCTCTGAAGCGTGTCATGGAAATACCTTGCTGCTTGTTAACACAGTGTGTGTGGGAAGTGAATGCAAGTACTGATGTGTTATTGCAATTGTTTGCTTTGGCACTTTGATACCTTTGTAAAACAGGTGAGGAAGAGAAGTTTTCTAAAAGACCATCTTCTACATGAGTGTTTTGTTCTGTGGTAGCTGTTCCCTGCATGTACTTACACTGGGCAGTGCTTCTGCAGATTGAACCCCTCAACAGGCTTTTCTGTACTTAACTGTGTAAGAGAGCCTTATACAATTAATTTGTGAGCAATAAAACCAGATATGAAGTTAAGCAGGCTTGCTGACTGGCATCTTGAATATTGAGCATTGGCTTCATGTTTTGCATTTAATCTTATCATGAATTCTAAGTGCAGACAAACTGGAAAGTAGCAAGTCACAGCAAGCTGGTTTTATGGGACAGCATGGGCTTCCTTGCAACATGATTTGTGGATCTTTCTGCAGCCACAAGAAAACAGATGCCAAGGGGTTTTGAAACTGAGTGCTATGCTAACAAAAATGATTACTGAAAAGCTCTTATGTTAACTGTAGTGTGGTTACAAGTGGCAATCCAAAGCATTTCTAGCTCCACATCTAAGCTAGTCTGAGAATCTCAAATGTAACTGCAGACTTACACGTTTAACAATGCAAACACTGCTTGAATACATGCTAGTAAATGATACTTTCCACTGTAAAATTGCATTATTGATTTTTTAAAATTTGATAAATGGCCCAAGGATTAGCTTATGAAGTAGCTGGAGCAAGAAACAAGCTGTTCCCTGGAAATGGTTTTCTTAAGGGGTTCTCTTAAGAATTTGCAAGCTAAGATGGCCTGAATCTTATCTTCAGAATGCAGGCAGCATTTGAGATTGAGTGCTTTTAGAGTTCATGTAATCTGTAGAATTTTCTAATCTTTAAAAGAGTAGAAAGAGATGAACACATGTTCTCTCATTGAGAGGGAGAAAATGCACTCTTACCTCTGCCAAGGCAGAGCTGATAGTACATCTCAACTAGGTTTTCTGATTGCTTCGAGTTTGACAAAAAATACTTGTCTTACTAAAACCTTGTGATTCCTGGGAGGCAGTGTGCATGCCAAATACTGCCACTACTCTGCAGATAATCTGGGCCAACCCTCCATCTAAAGGAGATGTCTTAGGATGGGTATTTCAGTGTCTTTAAGGTTTTTAATTCAAATTTTCTTTTAAAAGAACAAAACAGCTCAAAGGACTTAGGTTAATTTTTTAAATGAATGGCATTTCTGTTGTAGTTGATCTGTTCTTCTGAAGTTATTCTTATCTCCATCCTTGTAAGATGGATTGCAATTTTAATTGTGAGTGGGTGACAAAGGTCCTTGGCCACTGGGCTTGTGTAGTGTCCCGTGGTGTGATTTTCTGTTTCTCCCACTGTGTAAAACCTTTAGTTTGTGATTAGTTTTGTAAAGACCTGAAATCTAACCAGCTCCTTAAACTGGCTGTTTTGCACTTTTCCTAGGAATGGCTACCAGCAGTTTTGAAGTGCTTTGTGGTTGTTACCAAAGTGTAACAAGGTGTAAGTGCCTTTGTTGGAATGCAGCAGTTCATAACATGTGGCTGTTAAATTAAAAAGGGGCTTTGTTCTTGTCAGATGTGCATTGGCCATATGTGAGGGATAAGGGCCCCTAAATATGCAACACTGGGGTAGCAGATAGATGTTACAGGGCTCCCTGCATTCTGCAGTGTCACAGTGTAAGAAGGTTTTCCAGCACTGTTACTCATTTCAACTTCTGGCCAATTTCACCAGTTCTGACATTTTGAACTAAGTACAGTTTCAAAACCAGACTTTTTATGGTAGCTGTGACTTTTAGAAGTCAAAGGAATAGCAACTACTAGGACAGGTGATTGTTTTTAGGTATTTTATTAATCCTGTTGCTCCCTGTACCAGATGCTGACCCCGAGGTAACCATGGCAATGTTGCGGTGGATCTACACAGATGAACTTGAGCTAAGAGAAGATGATATCTTCTTGACAGAGCTCATGAAATTAGCTAATAAATTTCAGCTCCAGCTGCTTAGGGAAAGGTGAGTCTTAGTAAATATACTTGAACTCTTGAACCTTGTTTGAACAGAAATAAGATGATAGCTGCTGGCAATAGGATAAAATTACACTTTTTCAAAGTCATGAGTTTTTAATAATACAGCATGTCATTCAGTTTATCAGGGGAAATGAAGCCTCGTGCTAGAGTTAAACTATAGCAGACTTCTCACAGGTTTTATGTTTACTTTTCAGTTCTCCCAGTCAAACTAATAACCCCAGTCTGGTGTTTAGAGGAGACCACTTAAATAGCATCAGGTTCAGGAGAGCTGCAAGAAAGGAATTGTTAGAGAATGCTAGGAAGACTCAGTGGCAATTAGTTTGCAGTATTAAAGTGGCACAGGAGAAATTTTTGTAACTTCTGTGCATCTTGTGCAACTTTTCTTCAGAAATAAGGTTAGCGTAACACTATGATGCTTTCCCATTCTGAGAGTATGATTACACTGTGGCACTAGGGGCTAGGTTGTTATCTTGAATTAAAGAATGCTCTAAACTATTTAGAGTTAGTGAGAAGCCTGAATGTATAAATTGAAACCTCGTCAAGTTTTGTACAACTTCAAAGCCTTCAATTTAGTCCAAGTTCCCTTTGATAGAATAATCCTTTGCCCAAGGGATGTCTGTAGCAGTACATTAATTCATAATCTATGATTTGTATGCCTTCAACTTCAAGCAACTAAATTGCTGTCAAGTGTTCTGACCAGAGAAGCTGAAATCTGTAAGGACAATGCTAAAACTGCTTCAAGCCTTGGACCAGCCTAAAAGCTGCCCTAATATTGTACTGTGAACTTAGCAGCTGTCTGGTCATATAGTCCATGTGTAGGATGCCATTCATAATTATGAGATGTTTTTGTAGGTATAGAATCATTGAATAATGGATTTTTTTAGGCTGGAGGAGACTAATAAAGAGTGGTAACAGCCCAGCACTGCCAAGTCCATCCTTAAGCACATTCCCAGTGCCACAGGTACACACCTGTTAAATCCCTGCAGGGATGGGGGCTCCACCCCTGCTCTGGGCAGCTGTGCCAGTGCCTGAATGCCCTTGCAGTGAAGACATTTTTCCCAATATCCAACCTCAACAAGCCCTGCTTTGATCACTGTAGTGCATCTTCCCTACTTCATAGCAGTGAATGAGCTGCAGTTTGTGCTCTTGGAAGAGCTGGGATGGATCTCTCCTTGCAGGCTCCTGCAGTGTGGTTACCATGGGACCTTGGCTAAGTGGATTCTGGTAGAAATCTGCTCTTAGGTGTCTTCCAGGGCTGCTGCTGAGAGGATGTTTATGCAGTTTAGCCTTCTGGTAAAGCAGGTCCATGACATATTCTACCAGCATCTATGAAAAAGAGTATTAGGACTGTGTTACAGCATGGGAGAGTGAAAGTAAAGCTTTTTGATTACTGACCAGTGGCTTTCCTGTTCTGACAGATGTGAGAAAGGAGTTATGTCACTGGTGAATGTCAGGAACTGCATCCGTTTCTATCAGACTGCTGAGGAGCTCAGTGCCAGCACGCTCCTCAACTACTGTGCTGAGATCATTGCCAGCCACTGGGTGAGTCCTGGCACGAGGAGGCAACACAAAAAATGTTTGCACATTGTAGAAACTTCATAGCAGGATTTTGCTTACCCTACCACCCTGTCTAACCTCTGTTTGTTGGTCAGTTGTCTTGAGAATGTCTTGGTGGGGGAGAGGAACTTCTACCCAAGGACTTTTTCTGTTCCTTGGAAATACTTCACTGTACAAAGTGTCTTAGTTTCCTAAATATGAGCAAGAGGGTTGTTTATCAAATCTGGGCTCCAAAGTGTTTAGAAGTTCATCCATAGTTGGTCTCTGTCTGTACAGATCACAAATCCCAGGCCTGCTTTTACTTCTAAAAATAATTCATGGAAGCCAGGGAAATTTATCTTCTGTAATGGAGGGAGAAGCAGCCAGTCTTGCAAGCAACTTGGAAGTTTCACTTGCTCTGATCTCTTAGTTTGAAGAAAGTTTGATTAACTGAGTAATGAATTATCCTTTAAAATAAGATTTGTCAACAGTAGACTTATTGGGGGGACTTTAAGTTATTCTAAATCTAAAATGCATACTCTAGATGTGGAAGGTAGATTCCTTGGCTATTCTAAGGCAGAAGAAAGTGTTTTGAAATGTTAATACATAAAAAAAGATTATTATATGTGAACCTGGGGGTCAGCAGTTTCAACTCTTGACTTCTTGACTGCTAACTCCTGATGCTTATCTCTACCTGGAAATAAAGTTGCTTCTGTTTAGTCAAATTGAGCACTAACTCACACCTAAGATATCTTTATTCCTAAGATTCTGTTTACTTTTATTCACAATTTTATGAATCTGTCTTCAATTGTTGTAGGATTTTTTGTCATAGTTAAGAATAAGTTAGTAGAGGATTATTTTAGAGACCAGATGTAAATTCACCATCGTGTCTGGTAAAATGCTGGTTTTCTATGTCTGTAGACAAAAAGGAATAAAAATTTCACTAACTGATCTTGAAACTAAAATGTAAGATTTAAACTTCCTGATTGTTTCTTCCTAATCTTAAAAGACTATCTGGGATTGTTCTTGCCAAAATGTTATCAGAATGGAACTTCTAACTGAACTTATTTTGTGAACTTCAGAATTACATTGTGCAATGCCTTATCTATAAATAAAACAGGAATATTGCTTACCCTTCTCTTGATTTCTTGCTCCTAGGATGACTTACGTAAAGAAGACTTCAGCAGCATGAGTGCTCAGCTATTGTATAAAATGTTCAAGTCAAAGACAGAATATCCTTTGCATAAGGCCATTAAAGTTGAGAGAGAAGATGTGGTCTTTTTGTATCTTATTGAAATGGATTCACAGGTATAGTGAGACTGACTTGATCTGTCCTCTAGAATTTGGTGTTTCAAATAACCAGTTCCTAAGTACCAGTCTGAACCTTGTTAGTGATCTTTGTCACTAATTCTTATTTGCATGTTTAGCATTGCCAGAGCTACTTCTGTGTCTGTAATGGAGGTCTGTCCAGCAGTAGCTCCATGAGGACATAATTTAGAAGTGATTCATAACACTCAAAACATCTGGCATGCAACAGAATATATCTGATAAAATCCATTACCTCATATTGCTCTGCTGAATTAAACATTTAAACTGCTCTGCTGAATTAAACATTTAAAGCTGAATGGTTGTAAGAGACAACTTTGCTTATTCATGGCAGTTCAGTAAGAATCATTTCCTTGAACAGCTTTTCTGTTGAAAGCTGAAGTAACAGGTATTTGTTGTGCTTGGGTGAAAACTCCAAACAAGTAGCAAATAAATTGTCCCACAGCAAAAGGCAAGGAAGATTTATTCAAGTACTTCTAAAGTCATTTGACTGTATTTGTGTTGTAGCTTCCTGGGAAGCTCAATGAATTGGATCACAATGGAGATCTTGCTCTGGATCTAGCCCTGGCCCAAAGATTGGAGAGTATTGCAACTACACTGGTCAACTACAAGGCTGATGTAGACAGGGCAGACAAGAGAGGCTGGAGTCTGCTCCATAAAGCCATCCAGAGAGGTAAGTAGATGGGATATGAAGCTTTGTTAACTTCCAGTTGTTCCCAGTGTGGAATACATATTTCAAAGTCTGTTCCTGTGTCATGTTCTAGTTGACACTGCAGTTAGAAAATTGTAGTGAAGTATGAACTTTGTCCTGTTTCTTTTTCATTTTTTTTTAGACATAAAAGCAAACAGACAATTATTTGAGATCTGAGTGCCAGTCTGTTGGCTGGGCAAACTTATGCTGTGTGACATCCAGGTGCAATCTAGTAGAACATTGCCTGCTAAAAGAAGAAATATTGGGAGACACTGGGAAAAGTCTAATTTGGCAGTATTCTTTCTGACAAATAGTTGAATTGAGCATGACAATATAAAGGTCACAAAGATGAAGACTTTTTCTAGACTTGAGTTGAATGCAGCATATTCTGCTTTGAGATATGGTTAACAATAAGGGTCCTTGCTACAGCACAGCAGTTTCAGAAGAGGAAAATCTGTCTGTAAGAGGATGAGGAGCAGGTGGAGGTACCTCTGTCCAGCTCCAGTGCAATTACCCTCCAGCTCCAGTGCAGTTACCAGAGTGGAGTCTGAGTACAACTACATGATTATATTGAGCTGTTCACCACCTTAGAGTGGAAAATGCATCTTAGGAGAATTGGAGCACAGGAGGTTCTGGTTGCCATGGCCACAGTACTCTGAAGGCTTTGGATCAGCAGCATCTTGGCCTGTGGTCAAAGTGTGGTAAAAAATCTACAGCAAACACCTTGTGCTGCTTGTTATTTCTGCAGTGTCTTTGGCAGCTCTGTTCTAGAAAGTTTATTTCTAGCACCAAACTGCCTGGGACCCCTAGAAGTAAAGGAAGAAGTTGGGAGCTGTATTTTAAGCTCACAAAATTTAAATTAATCTCCTACATGTCTAAACAGGGTAATCCTGGCATCTGATCCTGTGAGTGAGACTTCAGCAACAGGAGTAGGAGACATTGTAGGCATAGGTCAGTGTTGTGATGGCTGCAACCCTGGAAAACACTGGAAAAATTGCAGCAGGCTGCTCTTCATTCTTAATACTGGCATTTGTCCTTAGTTCTAATGTCTGCTTTCAGTCTGAGCTAGAGCTCTGAGAATGAATGCTTGCTTCAGTAACCACAGCTTCAGTGAATTAATCACAGTTAACAATCACATGTTCTGGAAATGGAGCTAAAGCAAATTGTCTGCACTTGCCACATGATTCTTACTACTTATGATCACTGAAAAGTGGGGGAATGTCTGATATGGAAGTCAGAAAATGGGATTTTTGTTCTTGTTGGCAGAGAGAGGCCAGCAGTATAGATTGAAACACTGTTCTTTTTTCTCTGGTCCTGCATTCAGGCCAAGCAAAATGTGAATATGTCTATGCTAAGTAGCCTTTGAAACAAGGGCAGCTGGTATTTTCCTGAAGTTATTCTTTGCATTGATGTTTGAAGTTCAAGGTTTCATGTGTGGAAGTGGGTCTGAGTTTGGACTCCTGAGAAGCTCTCAAGAAGGAGCTCTTGGGAATGCTGTGCATGGTGGGTCTGCAGTGCTACAGCCCTTACCCTGTGTGTGTATGAGGGCCTGAATTTCCAAGAGCAAAGGTGGTGCTATTACTTGTGTATGTAGTAAGACTCAACAGACTGACTTGAACTGAAAATTTGGGACTAGTGCCTTGGAATAGTACTTTTTGTTCAAAAAATACTTGTGTGTTTAGTATCACAGCTTGTCAAATGTTTTATTAAAGCAGCAGTGGATTTATCTTGATAGAGGACTGAGCAAAGTCAGTATCTATAACAATAAGGTGGTGTGAGGACTTGAGTCACAGGTAACCTGTGGGCAAAACACTTTTTCCAAGAGCTTGTTGTGAAATATTTTAATCCTGACTTTGCAGTGAAGCCTGAATGCAGGCTCAGCCTGTTGCTGAGGCATTCTAGGAGCAGATACTTGTGTTGGAATGAATGTGTGGTATGGAGTGAAGTCATGTGTATCCATTTCCTGGAGTATAAAACATACAGGCTACATATTAATAACCTTGTTTTGTTTCATAAAAGGAGATAAATTTGCTGCAAACTTCCTCATTAAAAATGGTGCCCGTGTGAATGCTGCTACACTGGGGGACCAGGAGACTCCTCTGCACCTTGTGGCATCCTACAGCCCCAAGAAACACTCACCAGATGTCATGGCAGA
The DNA here is from genome assembly GCA_013389925.1 of Aegithalos caudatus. Classification (NCBI taxonomy): domain Eukaryota; kingdom Metazoa; phylum Chordata; class Aves; order Passeriformes; family Aegithalidae; genus Aegithalos; species Aegithalos caudatus. The sequence goes on along the minus strand of WEIU01002544.1, from coordinate 139,302 downwards.
GATGGCACAGATTGCACAGTCCCTCCTGCAGGCAGGAGCCAACCCAAACATGCAAGACAACAAAGGCAGGTAAATACTGGGGAAGGAAAGTCTGCTAGCAGTGTAACAGACAGTGCTGTGGTGATCAGAGGCAACCTCCTGAGAGCCTGGTCAGGTCTTTCAGCAAAGTACAGCTGATACTGGCAGCAGGAATTCATTTTCCCAGTTTGAGACTTGTTGGTAGCACTCAAAGTAGAAGTTGTGCAGGCTGAATGGTGCCCTGTCATGGCCAATTAAATGTAACCCAGCTACAGAAAGCTCGGGAGAGTTGATAGTGTTAGAACACATGGCACACAGTTAAATTGCCTTTATTGAATCACTGAATGGTAAAAGTTAACTAAGATGACAAATAGTGTACCTGAAGCTGTCAAGGAAACTAAAATGTTCTCAAAAACCACCAGTTTCTGCAGTGTGTTTATCTGAAGTGTAGGGCCTGTAAGCTTTTTCACAGGTTAGGCTGGGCTGGCAAGCAAGTTCATAAAATAATGTAGAAGACCTGGAATATATCAGCTGCACAGTTCTGAAAGGTGAAGCTATTGTGCTTCTTCCTTTAAAGTTAGTTCTTACATTAATGAGTTCCTTACTGCCAAACTAATTGGAGTCACATTCACTAAAAGTTTAGATTTCTTTCTTTTAAGAAGTGCTTGTGCCCTTCTCCTTTAAGCAGAGATGAAAATGAAGCCCGTAGTTCTCTAGGGACATGTTGTGACTGGGGCCAAAGTCTAAAGTGTCTCACTCCCTCGTGCTGTCCCTGTTCTTTGCTCCAATTACAGGACCCCCCTACATGTGTCCATCGTGGTCAGGAATGAGCCTGTGTTCAGTCAGCTCCTGCAGTGCAAGCAGTAAGTCTCCCTTCGATGTAAAATACACTGAGGTTACCTTCTATAGGGAGGATATGAAAACTGGTTTAACAGCTCTTATGTGCCTTTTTGCCCTATAATAAGACTAGTAGTAACTTGGGATGCAAAAAAGCTTTACATAAGTGAAGATGCTAAAACCATACCATAAGCTGTGTAAATTTTTGCCTTACTGTAAGGAAGCAGCAAACTGCATCTCTGTGTTTTTCAAAGAGGCTGAAATAATTCTAGAGGTGAAGCAATGTAGGAAGCTTGATTTGTAGTGGAGCTAGAAGGAGTAATAACACTCTTGAAATATCTCAATAAAGTCTTGGGTTCAGCTTGGGTTCTGCTTAGAGGTGACTTCTTAGGGTGATGAAGCAGAACATTTCATTTGACTCAGTTTCATTGCAGCTGAATTTGCAGTTCTTGTACCTGGCTTACTCAAGGAGATTTACCTCTTTGTTGCACTTAGTGGGAGCTCAGATCTACCAGGGATTCTACACTTCCCTAGGAGCACTGAGCTTGAATCTAGTAGTCACTAAAAGGTGCTCTGCTTGTTTCAGAGTATTCACAAATTCTCTGAAGTAACTGGGGCTACAGTAGGCTTCTTGGCAAGCAAAAGTCAGAGGTGTTGATGAACTTGTGCAGCTGTTCGGATACTTGGAACTTCAGCTGTGTTGGGGAACCACTTTTTAAGGTATAAACTGGGGGACACTAACTCTTATTTTTAGACTAGACTTGGAGCTGAAGGATCATGAAGGAAGCACAGCTCTGTGGCTTGCAGTCCAGTACATCACTGTATCATCTGACCAGTCTGTGAACCCTTTTGAGGATGCCCCTGTTGTGAATGGAACCTCCTTTGATGAGAACAGTTTTGCAGCAAGGTTGATCCAGCGAGGCAGCAATACAGATGCTCCAGACACAGTAACAGGTAAAGCAGAGGTTTGTATTTCATTGTAGGCACAAGGCTTGTGTGTTAATTGCTTAATACTGATTACATTTGGAGGAGCTGCATGAGGTTTCAGCAGCATTTGCTCCATGATAAATGCTAGGTGGTAGTTGATCCACTGACAAGCTGAGATAGATTTGCAGGAAGTTACAGAAAATGTGGACTCATTGTCAGGTTCCAGTATCCTCTTCTGATTTCAAGATGTGCAATCACTAAATGGAAGTACATGTGAGAGTCCAGTGTTGGAAGGGGGGTACTAGTAACCCTGGTACCAAGTGTTTTCCTTGTTGACTTCAAAGTGTAATGTTGTAAGGTAGTGGGGAAGGTGTTAGCACACGTGTTAGTATCAAAGTGTGGTTGGAATAACAGTGTTCGTGGTTTTTCTTTAGGAAACTGCTTGCTTCAGAGAGCAGCTGGTGCAGGAAATGAGGCAGCTTCTCTCTTCCTAGCAACTCATGGAGCAAAAGTCAACCACCAAAACAAATGGGTAAAAGCAGAAATTTAGTCTGAAAGTTTCCTTACTTCTCTTCAGAAATAAATAGCAGAGATCTCTGATAGCTAAACCATAGCTTAAAGCAAGCTGGAGCACTTTATGAACCTTTGCATATTTTCAGGTATTTACTAGTGACCACTTGCATTCTTGTGGCACTGTTCTTGTAGGATCACCAGTTGTTAACATGCTTTTAGCACTTAACCACAGTGCCTGGTGTAATAAAATCCTTATGAAATCCTTATTCCATGTAGTTTGGAATTCCTAATGAGGTTCAGCTACTAGGAGTGAAACTCTTCACACCAGCTCTTGTAGTTTTTATAGTTTAAAAGCTGCTTCTCTTCATGTCTCAAGCTGTTAACCCAGCACTCTTTTTATTAAAGGGAGAAACCCCACTGCACACAGCCTGCAGGCATGGCCTTGCAAACCTGACAGCAGAACTCCTGCAGCAAGGAGCCAATCCCAACATCCAGACAGCAGAAGCAGTGCCTGGGCAGAAAGATGCATCTGCTCCTCCATCAGCAGAGAATGTTCATCTGCAAACTCCCCTTCACATGGCCATTGCTTACAATCACCCAGATGTGGTGTCAGTCATCCTAGAACAAAAAGGTGGGTGTCCAGAGTGCTGATGCTGCACTGAATGGGTGTGTCAGGATGGCATCCAAGCTGTTTTGACAAACTACCAAGAAAGAAAGCAAGTCTTCCTGTAAAAAGTGTTTAAATATAGCAATTACTAACTATTAACTAGTCTTAAACTGAAATCATCTGGTTGTTAAAACAAGAAAATTATTTTGTCTGTGTTTGTAAATTCTCCACTGTAGATAATGAACACTTAGTCTTGGGTTGTATTCCACCTGTACAACTCAGATCACTTCAAAGCATTTGCTTCAGGTGAATGCTGGAATCAATTTTGGATAAAGGCATCTTTCTGTGGTGAGACTTCTGCCTCCCTCAACTCCTTAGTAAGAGGATTTTGTACAGAGCAATGCTGGTATTATAACAGAGCTGAGCTTTGAGTGCTCAAATACCAGCAAATGAATTCATTAAATGCTAAGTCAGTTTCTTTCTAGCAGCAGGAAGGGAGTTTGACAGCTGAAGCAGGGCCAATTTTGTCTCCTAAGTGGGAGTTAGAAGGAAGTAGGTGAACTGGGGTTAATATTGTCCATCCCAGGGAATGGAGAAGGAGGAATGCTGCCACCATGTTGTGGAGCCTCCACTCTTCATTCTCAGAGCTTTTTATATGCCACTCTATTTGGAATTGCAGCTAGAAAGGGCCAGGTTAAGCCTCTTAGCTAGAAAATTGATTTTTTTCTTAGTGTATGTATTAAGATCAGGCAGTAGTGGCAATATGGTCTGAATCCTAGGCAGTATCACATCAGGAAAGCTGAAGGTACTTGGCTCAGATCTTACAAACTGACTGCTAAAGGAACAGCCTACTACAAAATGTGACATTGCTGCCACAGCTTTCAGTGTGTGGCTGCAGGTCAGGTACAAGAATGCCTAATTCCTTATGCTTTCTTACAGCTAATGCTCTTCATGCTACCAACAACTTGCAAATTATTCCTGACTTTAGTCTGAAGGACTCGAGAGACCAGACTGTGCTGGGATTGGCTCTTTGGACAGGTATGTGCCTTCAGGATGAGGATTTACAATGAGAGGGAAGCTACCCTGTGAAGGAGATTTTCTGAGAGATAAAACAGCTGGTGTGTGTTCATGTTCTGGCTTGTGCTGCTGGGGAGGAGTTGTCAAGGAGAGCCTTAGATGGTTCTTCATATTTTAAAATTAGTGTTCACATATGACTTAGTGAAAGATTTCTAGTCCTACAGCTTTTGCCCAGAACTGTACTTGCAGTTTAATGGAATTCTTCCTCTGTGAACTCCCTGGTAGTTTTCATACCAGATCACTGTAATGTCTGTGCACATTAACTCTGTTCTGTCAATGTGTCTGTTTTATGGAACTGAAGGTAAAATACTGATGGCTTGAACTCCTCAGGCATGCACACAATAGCAGCTCAGCTGCTTGGATCTGGGGCATCCATCAATGACACCATGTCAGATGGACAGACACTCCTACACATGGCAATCCAGAGACAGGACAGTAAGAGTGCCCTCTTCCTGCTGGAACATCAGGCAGATATAAATGTCAGGTAAGATCCTAACTGATGCAACTCTCACCTGTTTGTGTATCTGGGAGCAGCTGGTGACTGCCTTTGTATAATGGCTTGAGATTTATTTCAGGTGATGTACACATAGTTTTATGTTTGGCACTGTTTTGTGATGCTAGTTATGGCTGAGGGATTCCATATGTTAACTTGGACCTATGTATAGCTCCATTGGTCAGTACCTCCTCTTGAGGCTGCACAAGGAGGTGCCACTTAATTCTAGGTAAAACAGCATCCTCTGTGGCACACTGAAGTCCTAGAGACAGGCCTAGAGGCACTGAAGTCCTATTGTCTCATCCATTTGCCAGCTTGTTAGAGCTGCATGTTTGCTACCATCTAAAATAATTACATACAGATCCAGCAACAGGAGTCTGATAAACTTCCCTCCTCAGTATCTCCTAGACAACTTACATTAGACTTAACAGAACATTTGTCTGCTTACATGACTGACAGGCTGTCTGTTAAATTTGGCAGGCTGTGCTGTAATGAATGTCACGGGTACAAACTGCCTAATGCTGCTGTTCTGACTTCAACTTTTTAACAGTTGGTATTTGACTGTTGCTTGAAGTGTTGCCACGTTGGAGACAAAGCTGTTGCTTCTGTGGCAGCAGGCTGGCTCAGAAGGAACTCTGTTCAAATAATGGCTGCACTGAAGGAGTTGAATGTCTCTGAGCTAAGAACACTAACCTGTTTTTCCAACTTTAGAAATCAATCACTTGGTAAAAGTGAAGGGGGGAGAAAAGTAGACTATAGAGCTGTGATGAAATACATGGCGTGTTTGTGATGGTCTTAATACATACAAGAGGAGTTAATTCTTGGCTTTGCCAGTGAAGTGCTGTCACTGAGCTTTATGATGCATCTGTAACACTTGCAAGTGTCCCTGCTGCAGGACCCAGGATGGAGAGACAGCCCTGCAGCTGGCCATCCAAAACCAGCTCCCACTCGTGGTGGATGCCATTTGTACCAGGGGAGCAGACATGTCTGTGCCAGATGAGAAAGGAAATCCTCCCTTATGGCTTGCCTTGGAAAACAACCTGGAAGATATTGCATCAACTCTGGTGAGACTGTCAGCTGGCTTTAGTCTCACTTTTGTTCATCTTGCTAGCAACAAAAAGCTTCATCAGAAAAAAAAACCCAAAAACTTCAATGCATGAAGAGAACAGAGTAGTCCAATATTACTGATTTTTGGAGGCCTTTTCTTCCCCAGAAATTCCTCTTTATGGAATCTTATAAATACTGTACTCTGCATAACCAAATATGTTGCAGGCACTTTAATAAAAATATATATTCCGTATATATTCTGCTCCTCTGGATTCTGGATCTGGAAGGAGTAAGGATCTGCTTAGATCAGTCTGTAGCATACACAACTTGTGTAGTGATCAGCTTTCGGAATAAAACTCATTTTATGCTTTAGTGTATGTACTGCTTTTTATTGCATCATAAAATTGAATCAAAAAGGCCTTTAAAGGCTTTTATTTACTTTAAAGACTGTTTACTTTCAGGCAAGGCTGATATGGGAGGAGATTTCCTGGGAGACACAGGTAGACCTTGTTGACTTTTTCATAAGGAAGATACTTGAAAGCTTTTTCCAGTTGTCTGCTAGAGACAACTATTTAAAAACTCTGCTAGTGACCTGAGAAATACTTGTAACTGTTCTTGACTTTGCTGGTATTGGATAAGAACATTTATGAGTCAACACTCTTAACTGCTCATGTTTAAACCTTGTCAATAGTTTGTAAAGTGGAGTAGAACAAGGCTTAAATGCCACATTGTTCAAGTATGTAGTTCTCTAGTTGAAGAATATAAATATTAGCAATACAATTCCTGGAAAAAAAAAATCTCTCTCTGTTTTAGCTGAATGTCTAAGAAAGCAGGTAAATGGGCCAGACTTTCCAAGGCAATACCTTCAAAGTGTCTGCTGATACTGCTCAATTTACTGTAGGTGCTTGTCATTGTTGAAAGTGAGGTAACTAGTGCAACCTGCTTTAGATCTGTCTATCAAAGTATATGGACAAATATTTGAATTGTTAATAAATACCACCTAATTAAGGATTACACAGTAAACCAATGAAGTATTGATCTGGAAGACTTTAAAGTAGCTTCCTGAAATTCAGTGACTGTCACAAGAATAGACATGGCATCTCAAGTTTTACCTGTAGGGGATAATGTTCCAGAAGCATTAGTCAGGGACTGCAGTAGGAGCCTGTTGAAATAAAACCTTCACTGTGTCACTGGGCTTCTCCTTCCAGGTTAGGCATGGCTGTGATGCAACGTGTTGGGGCTCAGGACCAAGTGGCTGCTCACAAACCCTTCTCCACAGAGCTATTGATGAGAACAGTGAACAGATTGCTTGCTTCCTTATCCGCAGGTCAGACCCCTTCCAAAGTACAAACCTCCTAACATGCATGTAGGGATGTCCCTGGCACAAATGAAATGAATGATATCTTAAATCACTAACAACTGGGTGCTTCCTTAGGTTTTTGCTGGGTGGGTGACACTTAAGGGATTCTGACCACACACATTCTGTTATCTGTAATAGCATCATGTTCCTGATGACAAGGTTCAAACCAAAACCAGGAACTCGTGCTTTTGTAGAATGTGTCAGCAGTTGCTGGATCAGCTCTTGTAATCTTTCCTGTGACCTTTTTTGAAGCAGTTGAAATCCAGATTAAACATAATCAATTGACTGCAGTGTGTTTGTTTTAGTGGGTGTGATGTGAATAGTCCCAGAAAGCCAGGCCCAAATGGAGAAGGGGAAGAGGAAGCCCATGATGGACAGACACCCCTCCACTTGGCAGCCTGCTGGGGACTGGAGGAAGTGATCCAGTGCCTTCTGGAGTTTGGTGCCAATGTCAATGCTCAGGTATGGGGACAAATCGTGCACAGTTTTTTAAAGTAGATTCTTTGCCTCCAACATACTGAAAACAAACTTTCCTCTAAGCTGTGTTGTTTGCTTGATAGAGAAAAGAAAGTCTTGTTCTTAGAGCTGAGCCAGTGCAATGACTGGATGCAGCTCTGCTTTCTCTCCTGTCCCTTTTTACCTTTTTAATTTGTGCTTATCTGCCCATATGGTGGTTAATTCAGGAAGCTATGCTGAAGGAAAATAATACAGAAAACTTACTGCAATGTTAATTCCTTTCTCATGTAACAGTGGGATTCAGTGTCTTCTGTCTCTAGTGTGAATTAAAGGCAGGAGCAGAGCTGCAATTAATCATTAAATCAGCTACAGTGTAAAACTCCAGAATACTCTACTTTGTTAGTATGTTTGGGAAATGTCTTCTGTTACTGAGTAAACTGAGGTGATGTAAGTATGAGTTACACTTCATTTTTGATTACACAGTAATCCTTAAACAAAAGCTGTATAAATAACAACAAAAGAAATGAATTGGTAACATTTTTAGGTCCTGATGCTGTTGGAAGTGACATTAAAATGAATCACAAAACACAGTCTCACAGCAGCCTTGGCTGTGAACTGCTGCTTGATACAAACAAATGTTTAAACACCTCAGCTGACTTTGCTATTAAATTTGAATGCTCATGTCTGCCCACAAAATGACTAAATGGGAGATGTTATGGTGAGCTATTTAAAAGGCTGTGTAGCACAGGATTGAGGCCAGCCTCTTGGGAGAAACAAATCTCAATTTGCTCTTCTTACACTGTGGGTTTGAGCTTGCCCTGCAGCTGTTTGGTGGCCATGCTGAAGGAAGCTGAGTAGGTCACAGGACTAAACTAAGTTTCCCTGACCATTCAGAATTAGGGAAGGATTTATGTACTACTGAGTCTGTATATAACAAACTTCTGGTTTTTCTAGGATGCAGAAGGAAGAACTCCAATCCATGTTGCCATTAGCAACCAACATAATGTTATCATTCAGCTGATGATTTCACATCCAGATATTAAGCTGAATGTACGTGACAGGCAAGGAATGACTCCCTTTGCGTGTGCTATGACATATAAAAATAATAAAGCAGCTGAAGCAATTTTGAAGAGGGAACCAGGAGCTGCAGAACAGGTAAGCTGGGAGTGTTCAACCCATGCTGGTTTTGTTATTGCACTAGTTTTGCTAACAGCTGTTCCACAAGCCAGTTCTGTTTTATCCTCTTGTGGCTTTACATGCAATCCATTTGCCAGATGCCAATTCTCTTAAACAGGATTTATTAGGAAACTGTAGGTGTGTATGTGATATGTGTGAGTACATTAAGGGTTAGTGTCTTGTCAAATTTTTCTTGTCAGTACTAAACTGAGAAACAGGCATATGTGTTTAAGGAGACAGTATAAGGAGAAAATCCTGACTGTACTCTTGTCTTGTGCTGGACTAGTACAGAAATAATCTATTACCCAGCTGTCCTAAAGCTATCCAAAACAGAAAACCTGACCTAAAATAACTGAATAATAAATGCTATGCTCCCCTGCTGAACTATAAAACCTCCAACTGTAACTTCAGGCTTCTGGTGTGATACTTCAGGCAAGCTGTTCAGGAGATTCTTCCTATCCTGTGAAAGTTTAATTACTAGTAAAATACTTGAGTCCTTAGTGAGCTCTTGTAATACATCTAAAGCATCTAATACAAATACAGCCAGTTTAAATATGCTTTAACATCAGCTGCAAGGCAAAGTTGAACAACATGTACTTGGTATTAAGCCAAAGAAATGAATTCTCAGGTTGTCCAGAGCAGCTGTGGCTGCCCCATCCCTGGAAGTGTCCAAGGCCAGGTTGGATGGGACTTGGAGCAATCTGGGATAGTGGAAGGTGTCCCTGACTGGATCACCTTGGAAGATGGATCATCTTGGAAGGTTCCTTCCAGCCCAGCCCATTCTATGGTTCTGTGAATACACCTCACATCAGTGTGGCAGGATTCCATGTTGCTTCCTTCTCCTGGATTAATTGCCAGATAGACTCAAGCTTGTTTCATTTAACTGAGTCCTTCATTAACTGCTACTCAGTACTTAACCACAACAACTGTGAACCTTTTGTCTGTCTAACAACACCCTCCAGTGTGTGGTCAAGAAATGACAAGGCTATAAAATAATAATAAAGTTGTGTGAGGCAGATTGGACTGAGCAGTTGCAGCAGGTGGTTTCTCAATTCAGTTATTTGATAGTCACTTCTATCAGGTAAGTCTAATATCAATCAGTGAAAGGAACAAGATTCTACAGTTCAAGCAGAAGTACCTCTTAGTGAAAACGTCTGTCTCTGTTTGACAGGAGAGACTCCAATTATTTCAGAAGGCAAATAGCATCAAGAAGGCTTTATTGTCTAATTCTTTTTTATAATGTTAAGACTTAAACATGGTGAATAGGAACGACACGTCTCTAGTCCCATTGGTGGAACTAGAGAAACACAAACACTCAGCTGTACAGGCTTATTTTGAGAAAGAACAGTTATTTACTAAAATGGTTTTGAGAAAAAATTCTCGTGAGCAATCTTCCCTTGGGAAGAAATCCACAGCCACTAGCAGGCTAAAATCCTCCAGACTCACAAAACCAGGCCCACACGCGTCCTACTACATAAACCACCTCGTTCTAGAGGAATAATAAACAAATTTCTGCCGCAGGTTGACAACAAAGGTCGGAATTTCCTGCACGTGGCGGTGCAGAACTCGGACATCGAGAGCGTGCTGTTCCTGATCAGCGTGCAGGCCAACGTCAACTCGCGCGTGCAGGACGCCGCCAAGCTCACCCCCCTGCACCTGGCGGTGCAGGCCGGCTCCGAGATCATCGTGCGCAACCTGGTGTGTGCCCAGGGCCTCCTGCAGGGACCCTGCCTGCCTGCACAGGGCTGCAGTCACAGCACGCTGCCTGCCCTGAAACAGAGTGCCCGGAGCTGCACTGTTAGCTGGGCTGCCACAGGGGATGTTGGGGTTGTAGCCATCACTGGGTAGTTGTGGCAGGGAGAAATGGCAGCTGGATAACACAATCAGTATGATTGAGCAGCAGCTGATTTATTGTTTACATTAAACTCCAGTTGTAGTTCCTAGCACTGCTGTCCACACGTGCAGGTGTCTCTTGTCTGGCTCAGCCACTTGTCCACGAGGCAGGCACAGATCCTTCAGGACACCTAACTGGTCAAGTGTCCATCATCACATCCTGTGTCCTCTATCTCGGTTTTGCATTCTTTGTAACCAAGTTCCCAAGCTCTCCCTTCTATTTTGCTGTCCTGTTGTTGTCTCAGTAACCTTGATGGATTCCTGAGAACCCCAAAAACAAGACTGCAGGTGGCTTGTTATCTACAGTTAGGCTGGTACACAGAGTGGCCTAAGTTGTACAGATACGTTGCTACAGGTAGTGTGCTTCAACTTAAAGAATCTTTCCTTGCCTTTTCTGCACATCTGAGCACAAACACAAGTTGTAGCAGCTCAGTAATGATACCACTTTATACACTCTGGGGGCTGAGAAGTATCGCTGTACAGAAGAATCTTGTGTGCTTCATTCACAGAAATAAACTGTTGGCTAAGATAGCCCTGAAACCATCTTTGAACATTTTCCTTCTTGCATCCTGACAGCTGCTTGCAGGTGCCCAGGTGAATGAACTGACCAAGCACCGTCAGACTGCTCTTCACTTAGCAGCCCAGCAAGACCTGCCCACCATTTGTTCAGTCCTTCTGGAGAATGGAGTAGACTTTGCAGCTGTAGATGAAAATGGAAATAATGGTAAACTTCAAGTTGCACAAGTAAATGCACCACACCTCAGTATGTCTGTTAATGATGTCTCCTGGTGGTAGAGAGCTCACTGTGAATGGGCTTGCACTGCGAAGATGAAAGAATGAAAGTGCAGGAAATCAAAGCAGATGGAAGGAGTTGTTGGAGAAGGAGGGTTGGGAAAGTGGAAGGAGGGTGTTTCATTTAATTAATAGGCTATAATTATTGCTAATACTCAGTCTTGAACTTTCTTTTTCTTTTTTTTTCTCCTGTTCAGCTCTGCATCTGGCAGTGATGCACGGCCGCCTGAACAATATCCGAGTCCTCCTCACAGAGTGCAATGTGGATGCAGAAGCCTTTAATATCAGGTGATTACTTACAGTCTTAACAGACTAAAAGAACCACTTGGTATTTTAAAATAAGTGCTGATATGCTGCTTAAAGTAGATATATATATGGCTTGTATTATATTATTTATACGTGGATTTGGAAGTGTGCAGATGATGCTGTGTCTAAATTCTGTGCATATTATATGTATATACCAAGGAAGGAAAGTTAAGCAGGGAGTTGTGTATGACATACTGAGTTACTGAGATGCAGCATTGTTCAAGTCTGAACCAAACTTGAAAGCAAGGAGAGTTGGATGAGTAACTGCAGTAGCAAGCAGACTTTGATCAGGATAACAAACTCTTTTCCCCAGAGGCCAGTCACCAATGCATATTTTGGGACAATATGGGAAAGATAATGCAGCAGCCATCTGTGAACTCTTCTTGGAGTGTATGCCAGAGTACCCTCTAGACAAACCTGATGCTGAAGGAAACACAGGTAGGTGAGACTCAACAACTATTAAACTTGAAAGTCACTCAAGTTGTATTCGTGGTATGTCACTTTTAAAGCTGGAATAATTGGCAATAATGTGTTAAATGCAGTAGGAGGCACACAATACATGGAAACTTAAAAACTAAAGATCCTGTCTGGACTGAGTGTAACACAATCTGCCACTGTGTTAGCAAGGAACTGTGGCTTTTATTTTTCAGTGCTCCTCTTGGCTTACATGAAGGGAAATGCTAACTTGTGTCGTGCAATAGTGAGAGCTGGGGCTCGCCTGGGAGTTAACAATAACCAGGGAGTCAACATCTTCAACTATCAAGTTGCTACAAAACAGCTTCTCTTCAGATTGCTGGGTAAGTACCACTTGCTGTGGTGGGAAAGTATTTCTGGCTTATGATTCCAGGGTACTTCAGAGGAAAGAACTCTGGACATTTGACTTAGATGGCAGTAATTCCAGAGAGGCAGAACTTGTGAATTTATAACAGTGCAGGGTAGAAATACTAGTTTTTCTGGTGATAAACTGAAAAGTTGAACAATGCAGACTGTTAGATACTACTTTTTCTGGAAAGATAGACATGGAAACTCTGGGCTGGTTGTCTAGTTCAGTGTAGCTTAAAACACAGACACTGCTTTTTAACTGGTGGTGTACAGTTGCTGTGGACAATGTGATGGAAAACAAGTATAGATTATCTACAAATGAGATTCCAGCTCCTGCAAGGGTAGTTTAATCCATTATACTGAATGCAGCCTAGAACTGGAAAAATCCTTCAGTTTCAGTGTACTCAGGAGGTGTCTGAGCCCATTTTGCCTTCACATTTTTACCTCTTAACAGATATGCTGACAAAAGAACCTCCCTGGTGTGATGGCTCCAACTGCTATGAATGTGCTGCCAAATTCGGAGTCACAACAAGAAAGCATCACTGGTAATATGAGCCACCTTGCTGTGCTTACAGGGAAATGGATCCCTCCCCAAATGTAGCTAGGCTTGTTCCTTCTAGTAGTGTAGGAAACCCCCATGTTAACATAGGTGTATAATCACTGATCCAGCTGAAACATTCCACCCTGTCTTAGATCAGAAACTTGTAGTCTAACTGAAATAATATTTTAAGCAGCTTGTGCTTTTAATATTCTGATGGGTTGTAAATGAGAAATCATGTCCAAGTTCCAGCAGTGAAACAGGATTTAAATACCCAGTTCTCAGAGAAAGAGTGTGATGCACTTCACTCCACAGAGCAGCAATATATTTTGTTAAGACAGTGAGCTAACAGAAGTTCAATGGTAAATGTGGCAGTGGTTTATCAGGACTTGATGATAAAGGTGCACTTGATTATTTCCTGCATAGAGGATGGGGTCAGGGAGAGCCTCCAGTGGAGGCAGGAGGTTCAGAGAGGACAGCCACTGGGGTTGTGGCTTACACAGGAGGGACAGAGGCAGCACAGCACCACCACCTGCTCCAAAAGGGGTGGCAGATTTGGGCAGGTGTTGATAGCTCAGGTTTGGGATCCTGTTTGTAGTGTGGAAATGGCTGAAGGTGAACATGAGCTGCTCTTGTGTGGATAGGAGTTGCCTTTTTTAAATAATCTGAACTTGTACAAAGTACTGGGCTGGAAGGGTGTTAAGTTTTTTCTTAGCTCAGTGTGCTAGAGAAACTCCACATGCATCAGTTGAAGCAGTAGCAGGTGACTCACTAGTACAGAACCAGCATGTGCTGATGGCATTAATCAGTTATTCCATGACAAATACCAGAAGATACAAGACAATCATAGCATTTCAATTGCTAGTGTGTATTTCATGATGCTATCATTGATAAAGAATGTCAAACTGTGACATCCTGCTGTTCACTAGGAGAGAATTCACTTTCCTCCTCCCCCTCTTCTCTCAACAGCCGACACTGTGGACGCCTGCTCTGCCATAAGTGCTCAACAAAGGAGATTCCTATCATAAAATTTGATCTGAACAAGCCAGTTCGAGTTTGCAACATCTGCTTTGATGTCCTGACTCTGGGAGGAGTCTCCTAGTATGCTGTGGAAGTAAAGGGATTCCCAGTCAGTGCTCCTGACAGCAGCTCTGCTTACAAGCCCTCTGGATAGGGAAGAGGAGGCCTATACACATCTTCTGCAATAGACTGAACTAATTAAGGACCCTGTTATGATATACTCTGGTATAAATGATTTTGTATGACTGTAAATGTATCGGGCTGCGATAGACTTCACTAGGAATCAGAGTGGATTGTTGAAACCAAGTGACAAAAGAATTTAGACCCTCTTCTAGTTGCAGTGGGGTATGGAAGCTGAAATTGACACTGATTGAGTCGGCATAAAACAGGTCTGTCCTCAACATGGTGCTTTGCACTGAGCAACTCTATTAAGTCCTGTGGCTTTCAGGCTGCTTAGTAGAGATGGTATTAAGTTTCAGGGTAACCAGGTATCTTCCTTTGCTTTGTCTTAAAGATAAGTGTTCCCCTTCTCTAGAGAAGACTTTTTGTGAAGCTAAACTGAGCTGTTGCAACCACTGTTCAAGAAACTCTTCAGACCTGGGGGTAGTTTTAAGTATAGCTCAAGAATTGTGGCCTTACAACAGAAAGCTTTACATCTGATGCAAAGCAGTCAGAATTGCAGATCCACGTCTTGATACCTCCTCAGCAAATGATTCATTATCTTTAGCATGTTCAAGAGAAGTGCAAGATTGTTTTAGGAAATGCTCTTGCCTGCTGGAACTGTCAGTCTTCGTTGCACTTTCATATTTTTGTTGCTGGTCCTTCCAGTTCGTGGCACTTGTACAAATGACCATGAGTTTGCTGAAAGGCCTGGGCATGTGCTAAAGGAGAAACACTAAAATTGGTGAAGTCTCACAGTACAGCAATAAATGCTGAAGTGCATTAGGAGTCCCAGGAGGGAGAGTAACACTTTCTGGGGCCTAAGGGGCCTGGTAATGTTGGGGGAGAGTCAGTAACCCTACGAGTGTAGGACATGCTGCACCTCTAGACACTAAACTTGGGTCCATTTTCAGCAGGATTGCTGGTGAGTGGGAGTGCACATGGAGTGTTAGGAATAAGCTCTGCAGTATTTTAATCTAGGCTGGTTGTACTCTCTTAAACATGCTGAATGTGTGGAAACCTACCACCACATTGTCTAGGTAAACAGCAAAGTACTTGACTGGTTAGACCAGCTTGTGATATGGTAGGCAAAGGCTTCAGTTAGAAAAAATGGGTACTTAAGCAAAACTACATGCCATGTTAAGGCTGTTTTTATTTCAAGAGATAAAGCTAGTATAGACTCAGTTCAGCATTCCTCCTCATTACTCCATGAACTGGTGTGCATTTTTTAATGACTGTTATCTCCAGTGAACAGTATGGACAGGTGATGATGTGATGCCCTGTTTGGAGCAGTGACTTGCTGGTCTTTAAGATGAGATGATGAACCAGACTGCTGCTGTTCCAGGAGACTTGCTCAGTTTTTCTCAAGCTTGTACAAGGAGAGGATAGGAGAGGATGTAGCTGTTGACATTTGTATGATGAATTTCACATCAAGTCTCACTTGATCTGCACTTTGATCTTCCAATATGCATCTGTTGTAACTGGAATCACCCTGTACCACTAGGGAAGAACAATGGATGACAATACAAACTTGCCTCACTGTTTGATGTCTGCTGCTGTCATGTTCCAGCAGAATGCTCTGGTAACACAGCTGGTCTCTAACACAGTTACTAATGCAAATGGTGCATCTCTGGCATAATATTGTAGGTGAATGAGGGAAAATAGTGATGTCAGTTAATGTTAGCTACAGTAATTGATGGTGTCAGTTAAATACAGTCTACAGTTTGGGGTTTTGAGTGAAAGAGGTTGGTAAAACGCTCTACTTCTGATATTTCAGGGTGTCACTGGTTGCACATCTCCAGCAGTGAAAGATAAAGATGGAGAGAAAGTGCATTTGGTGAAAGAAGTCTTAACTGTAGTCCCATGCTAACGTTGTTTTCCTCCTTGGTTTGGAGCAGAAGTGATGTGGAGGGGTAAGAGTGTGCTCAGAATGCTGAAAGACACAGCAGAGGATGGGTTTTCCAAGGCCACAGCCTGTGGGCTTCAGCCTCATTGGAAAACTGCACAGCATGTAATTGCCAAAGCATTTAAACATCACTTTTTCAGTGGCTTCTCTGATGTAAGGGCAAGGGAACAGGGAGCTCAGCTCTAACAGATTAAGCAAGCTTTTTAATGATGGAAAATGTGGATCTGGTGAAAATTCACCTTAACTGAATGGCAAGTTAAGGCTGGGTAGTTGCCCTTCTGAAAAACAGGATATTGATTATAACTGTAAAACTGTGGGAAAGATCTGGGAAACCATCTGTAGTGCTCCTTGCTTGCTGTTTACAGCCAGTACTGTCCCAGCTTACTTACTGAAGTCTGAAAGTTAAGGTTTTTGTTAAATATACAGCCTGAGGTGTTAAATTTAAAGCAACTAAATTCAGCAAATTTGATCCTTTTAAAGTGCCTTTGAGATAGTTTCCTTCCAGCCAACTAAATAGCTTTCTGCCAGAGCTAAAGGGGAAAAGCTCACAACTTGAACCAAATCCCAAGTTAGTTCTTTTCTAGTTCAGCTGAGGAGTTGACCCCAGCAGACAACTGGTGGGACTCAATCCCTCACACACTCTGCCTAGTGTTGGTCTGAACTCTCAGACCACTGAGATTTTTTGGGGAGTTTTGCTGGCAATGCTCCACTACAGGGTACAAATGTGAATGAGGCACTTGGTAATGTAGTGGTGGTCAACACATTTCTAACACTGAACAACTGCTCTTCCCTTTTTGTAGCATAATACAGTTGTACCAAACCCCCCACCCCTCTTACCCCTGTTTTTTAGTGGTGTCTATTAACTCAAGACTCAAGTCTGCCAAGCATTGAACAATAGGTTAGATGGAAAATCAGTTTGTGTCCCTGAAGTGCTGCTGTCACACAAGGCTTCAGGCACTTCAGCAGGGCTGCATGGGAAGTGGGGAGGTTCCTGCTGTAGCTCTTTGTTCTGAGACTGGATTCCTTTTGATTGCAGTCATTCAGCACTCTTACACAAGCAAATACCATGGTCCAGCACTCTAACACAAGCACAAACTGTGGTCTGGCTGAAATTTGTCTGTAAAAGATGCAGTCACTGTTTCACACCACTGAGTGGAGTGAGAATGTTGCTGTTGAAGGTACTAACAGAGCAGAGTAAGTTGCTGGCTAAAAGCTGACAGATGCCTTAATGACTTCCCATGCTGGAGACAACAGCTTGTCCAACTGCTCCTGTAGTGCTTATAAACTAACATGTAACAGTGTGGGAGGCCGAGGCTGGATGGTTTTGTAGACCAAATGTTAACAGGCAAGTCCTCTTTTCTTTGTAACCAGCAGAGGTGGTCACTGCAGCAAACTCGTCTCTAGAAAAATCAAAGCTTGTACGAGTGACAGAAATAACTGAGCCTTCTAATACCCTCTGTGAAATAGAAAAGGAAGTCTTAGAACAATGGCATTTTATCTGCAATGTTTGTCTGGAGTCGTTGTAAAAATGTATTTTTCCAATATGCATTACTTTGTTGTGTAATGATTCTACTTGTAATAAAATGCAGAACTAGAGATGATGCATCGTGAGGTGAAACCTTGCTAAGGAAGTATCTGCTCCTGTAGAGACAGCTGCCCCTCTGCAAGCTTATCCTTACAAACCACGAAGAAACACAGGGATACCACATCCAATCAGGCATAACAACTTTATTCTTTGTTCTGAAATTAGTCCAGGTATTCATTTTCATGTTGTGGAACTGCTACAACTGTTCTTTTGGCTGTCAAGGTCTGCTGTTCTAGTTTGTACCGTGTAGTCATCTTGAATGCCTTATATTAGACTTACCTATAATCAGTCTTGTGAAACAAATCTGAGTTTCCCAGGGGCCAGAGCTGGTTCATGGAGTTCATCAGTTCCAGTTACAAACACTTGGTGCACTCACTCGTGTACTGGAGGCAGCTGAGCCCCTGGGAGAGCAGAGAACTGCTGCAGCTTCACTTCAGGAAAAGGAAAACTTCAGTGCAATAGCAAACCCAGCCAAGACTTCTGGGTGAGATTGTGATGCATTAGTCTTTTATTAATAAAACTTACTGAAGTACAGATGAATGGTGAGCTTTATTAGAGCACTGTCTGTGGTGACTTGTAGCTATCACTGCTTTCTATCACTGCTTTCTATCACTGTTCTTCACCCTTGTCCACCAGGGGAGAATCCAGCTGAGCTGCTGGACTTACAAGCATGATAGTCTTGGAGCACTTCAGGTCAGTGAGGGTGTCTCCTTGTTTGCTTTAATAGATGATTTATTCCTAGAGCAAGACAAACTTTCCCCCCAGTGTTTCCAAACCCTAAACTGAGGAATAGGCTGTGAACTGGTTTTTAACTTCAACCAACACCTTCCTGCCCTGCCTTTTTGCAGCAGTTTATTTGGTTTTGGTGTAGCTCTTTCAATCAAACCCGTTCCCTCAGCACTATTTGCACAGTGATTGAATGTTACAGCAAGATGAAACTTGCTTAGAAGGTCAAGCTGGTCCACCTTCACTGGGACTGGATTGCCCTCACAAACTACTTACAGCCTTCACAGTCTAGAATTTGCTGCAACTTTTAAATAGCTTTAAAAAGTGGTTTTAAAAGCACTTGCCAATCATTTGGAGGGATGGTTTCACTACTTTAAAAGCAATTTCTTTTTAAAGTGGCAGTGTCATTTTAAATGTGGCAAAGGCCAGAGTTGTGGAGGCAGTGACGTGCTGCCTTGCAGCTCTTTCCTGCCCTTTTTACAATGCTTGATCTCCAGCAGTGTGAAGTGAACCCCTCCACTGTTAAAACAAGCATGTACATGTTTCAGTTGCTGTGTGGTTTCATCCCTGGCAGCTGTAGCATCCTCTGAGCTTTTATCAGTGAGAAGTGCTGTAATGGGTCCTACTGCAAGGGTGTAAACTTGCTAATTAACTAACTATTCACTTAGATTTTGGGCCTCTCTTTAGAGGTGGAGGTAGCTAAAAATCAGTTTATAAACACTTCCCAGCTGCTTATACATGGCAGCTGCCCTAAGGAGAAGAACTGACCACAACTCAGCAGGGCCCTGTCTCTCTCAAAGCTCAGCTACACTAAAACCAATTTGAACAGCAGATTCCATTAAAACCAGCAACTGCTTCCCTGCAGCTTGAGGTTTGTGGTGCCTGAACCCTGTGCAGGGATTCCTTCCTCCCTTTTAGCCCCACCCAGAAATGGTAATAACCTGCCCTGCATTTGTGGGAGTCACTGCTGAGTTGTGCCAGCTGTGATGCAGTAACTGTGGAGTTTAATGTGCTGGGTGTTGCAAGGGCACATCCAGCTCAGGCTACAGACTGACAGATGGGAAGGAAGTCTTACAGCAGAATGGAAACAGGAGGCAGATTACAGTAGGATGGTTCTGTTGCCACCCAGGCAACAAAAAGAAAGCTATTTAAAACTACTCATTTCTGATCAGATCAGTCTGAAAGTGGTGAATCACAGACCAGGAGGGTGAGGTTCATATCAAACAACAATCCTCATAGGTGGCTTCAATATCTTGGCACAGTATCTAATGCAAACACTGAATGAGGAAATACAGCTCTGGCCTTTGCCTTCTCTACTCCAAGAATTTGATAAAGCTTGTGTGTAACTAAACTGCACGAGTTCCTAGATACTGTGGACCTTAACAGCAGGAGAAATTCAGGGTTCTCCCTGCTACCTTTAAACTCCTTGGAGTGAGTCAGGTGCCTGGGAGGGAGCATCAGCACTGCCCTGCAGCAGGACCTGAGGACTGTGCACTGAGTGTGGGCAGTGATGCTGCAGCAGTTCCTGTGCTCACTGCCTTAAACCACTGTGCCCACACACATCTGTGTCCTGACTGCACAGGAAAGCAGTTCTAAAATACAATTCAGGCTCTGCCTCTTACAGTTGGTTCCCAGGTGCAAAAATATTTCCCACAGAAACAAAGCAAGCATCCTGCTACTTGATTTTTTTAGCCACTAACCTGGCTGTAGCGTTTCCTCCTTCTCTCAGCTCCCTACGTTAAAAAGCATCACAAATAAGATGAGATTGTTGTTGCTCCCTTTGCAGGAACAGATGGAGGGGATGGAGCTGCCCAGCCCAAGCACAAGGTTTTCCCTGGAGCGCAGCAGCTGCGGTCAGCCCGTGAGGAGGACACACTGCTGGGCCAGGGGGTGGCAGCCCTCGTACAGCTGCAGGTTTGGGTGCTGCAGGTCGCCGGTGTCGCTGTGCCGGGAGGAGCGCGGCTGTCCCCAGGGCGGGCCGGAGTTCCGGACGCACACACAGCGGCTGCCCTGCCCGCCGGGCACCAACAGCTGCCGAGGGACGCCGGCCCAGGACCGCTGCACTCCCCCGCTAGGAACGGAAAAGGAAACTAAGTTACAACTCAGAGCCGGGAAAATGCTTCCAGTCAATGAAGAATCCTTAGGAAAAAGCCCTAAGACAATCCGGGGAAGCTAGAACTAACGCTGAGGTAGACTTTGCTCCCAGCAGCCACCATCCCACAGCTGATACCTTTTTATTGGCTGTGTTTCAGAAACCTGTGGCCTGAACCTGGTTTCATCACTGCTGCTACAGCCTCTACCCTTCTGAGAGTGACCAGCTCCTGCATCCCACGTTTCCACTGCTGGAAGGGGAATCACAGCCTTCTGTAGCACAGCAAAATGCCTTTTCTGGAGGCATCTCAGTGCTCACAGGTGACCACACATCTTCACAGAATCACAGTGGCTTGGGTTGGAAGGGACCTTAAAGATCACCCAGTGCATCCTGTGCCATAGGGACACCTTTCAACAGACCAGGCTCTTCTGGGCCTGACTAAACACAGTGATTTTGGGAAACAAGTACTTCCCCAACCAATTCATCCTGTCTCTCTGCGGGCCAAATCCTGCCTGTTCCCCAGCCACTGCAGCTTCTAAGCCTCTTACACAAGTCACTGCCACATGAGCCCTGGTCCCAGGGCTGTCCCCAAGCTCAGTCACACAGAGGAGCACACCCCAGGGGTACACAGGCCTGCTGCCGGGCTGACATCGAGCCCAAGCGTTTTGCAGTGTGGCCTGTAAATTATTTCATCTTCAAACAGAAATAGCCCCTAAGCTGAGAGGTACCTACTAACAGGGAAGTAGGAAATGATTATTCAAAGCTTAACTTCATTTTTATGTGGTTTAAGTGAAAATGTTGTATCAGCCTATGAGCCAGGCTGTGAAACTGAAAAACACAGGTTAATGCTTGTATTCCTGATGGGTGACAGAACCTGTCTGAATCCCAGTCCTACTGGGATTCTGTCCTGTTTTGCTGAGAACAGGAGGGTCATGTGCATATGTGGTAAATTCTTTGATTGCAGTGTGACAGAAGAGGTTCAGCCTGGAGAACAGGAGGCTCAGGGGGGACCTTCTCACTCTACAACTCCATGACAGGAGTTTGAAGCCGGGTGAAGGCCGGGCTCTGCTCCCAGGGAACAAGGGACAGGACAAGAGGAAACAGCCTCAAGTTGTGCCAGAGGAGGTTTAGGTTGGATATTGGGGAAAATTTCTTTATGGGAAGGGTGGTCAGGCACTGGCACAGCTGCCCAGGGCAGTGGTGGAGCCCCCATCCCTGCAGGGATCTGGAAGCTGTGTGGATGTGGCACCTGGGAGCACAGGTTAGTGCTGGGGGAATGGTTGGGCTGGGTGGTCTCAGAGGGCTTTTCCCACCTAAACAACCCCAAAAATTCAGACAGGAACACATTGAACACAGAAACACAATGCCTGGCACATTCCAGCCCTGGCAGCACCACTGCACACACAACCTCCCACGGAGTGTGATGGCTGCAGGAGCCAGGACATCTTCCCACACCCCTCCTGCCAGGAGAGGCAAGAACAAAGCACAGAGCACCAAAAAAGAGGCCCTGCTCCAAAGGGCACAGGTTTACCTCTGTTTGGAGCACCAGAAGCGGGTGCCTTTAGCAGAGCTCCATTCAGAGTTGCAGGGTGGGAACTGCTGCTTCTCCTGCTCACTTGCTGCTTGGAATTTGAGAGCTTCCTCAATGGCAGCCTCAACCTCCCTCAGGGCTTCTGTCGGTGCCCCATTTTCATCGTAGAATCTGCCCACCAGCTTCCCTGGGAGAGGAGATCAATTAAGACCACGGTCTTTCCAGGCAATGAAAATGCATAGTTCTGGTGGGGTTTTATTTTTAATTTGTTATTTAAAAACAAATATAAAAGAGATGTCACCATGGCCCAATTTTAGAAACAAACTGAGCTTACATCCCTTCAACCCTTGGATCACACAGCCATTACCCATATTAATAAATCCATGCAGGATAAGCTTGGGCACAGACTTATTACAGATCTGAAAACCAAAGCCGGTTTCAGCTGCACAACCCAGAAGCCATTCCCACCCACGCACCTCATTCCCCAAAACAGCTTCCCTGCACTGCTGCTCCTACAGCCTCCCAGCCTGGTGATTTCAGGCTGGCTCCGTGCTTTTTGCTCAGCAGAGACAAAGCAGGACAACAGCCAGGTGGGAACACCATTAAGCTTTCCCTTGGAGGGAAGCAGACCTGGAAGGTCTGGCTTGGCAGGGTTCAGGACCTCGGGCTGCGCATCCCTGGTGTGAGCCCACCCACCCCACACCTACCCACGGGCTCGTAGTTGTCGCTGTAGAAGCTCAGCCAGCGGTGGATGGCGAGCAGCTCCGGCGGGGACAGCCCCGACACGTTGTCCACCAGCCCCGCCGGGGTGAAGTCACCGCTGGCAAACGCTCGGGTGGCATCTCTGCCTGCGGGGTGGTGAGAGAGACCCCCAGCCCCAGAGAGAACTGCTCAGCCAGGGAGTGAATTCCACAGCCAGGCAACGACCCCCAGGCACGGGGAGAATCCCCCAGCCTTGGAATGACAGCCCAGCCACGGAGCGGGCTCCCAAACAGGGCCTGAGATCTCCCTCCTCGCAGCCGGGGCTGAATGCCCCAGGCATGGAGCGAATGCCCCAGCCTTGGAATGACAGCCCAGCCACGGAGCGGGCTCCCAAACAGGGCCTGAGCTCCTCACAGCAGGGCACGGAGCGAATCCCCCAGGCAGCGGTGACACCCGGTGGCACGCACTCCCCTCAGCCAGGGGTGAATTCCCCCGCCGGGGGATGATCCCCTCCCCAGCCAGGCCTTGCCAGACCCACCCTCCCGCCGCACCGGAGGTACCTGCGAACCCGCTGTACGCGCCGCCGGGCCCATAGTGCTTGCGGCCCCGCTCCACATCGAAGACCCGTCCCAGCAGGGCGAGGTAGAGCCCGGGCTCGCCCGGCGCCCCGCGGTAGCGGCGCAGCTCGG
>WEIU01002544.1:57097-114538 GCA_013389925.1 Aegithalos caudatus | reverse complement strand
ATCCGGGGGAGGGCGGCGGGGGAACCTCCGGGGCGCGGCTGGGGCCGGGCTCCCCGAGCCCTCGGTGGGCGCTGGCACCGGGTCCGTGCCACCCACACCAACCTGGGGACCCCGGGCACGCGTCCTGGGACATGGGGAGAGGCCGGGCCAGAGGGTGCTGGAAAAGCGGCTGCCGCTGTTGATATACAGCCTGCCAGCTTCCAGATAGCCCTTTTAAAAACAACTTATGTCAGTTATCAGTGATCACGCTCAGCAACCTCTTAAGAATAAAGTGGGTATTTCCAGCAATATTTCTGCTGTTGCTGCTGCTGGTGCAGCTGAGAGCACAGGTGTGGTGAGAACACATAGAGGAAATCCTGCCTGAGGAATTCTGCTGATACTTACTAGCGCTATCAGCGAGTCAGAGTTTGCCACGCTTCTTTTTATTGTAACTTCTTAAAACCGGCAGCGAAGTTGTCAAGTATCTCTTTTGTTGTAAAGTAGGACTTCTGGAAAACTTGTAAGAAAGTAGTGTAACAGAGATCCCCTTCCACAGCCAGAAAGTGTTATGGTCAGCTTTTACTGGTAGAAGAGAGTAGTTTCCTTCCTGCTGGGATTTCCAGTTTTGCTCTTCTGTGGGAAAGGATATGGAAAATATAATGTCTAGAGCACTTCAGCTTTAGCTTTACTCTGTAGCAATCCAAAATGCAGCAGAATACCCTGTTGGGAATTCCACACTCACTTGAGAAAGTGGCTGTGTCTGAATTCCTTAGTGCACGCAGTTCCTGAGGCTCAGCAGTCACTTCCTGCTGTCTTTGTTTTGCTCCCGAGTAGCAGAATAACTGTGTAAACTGTTAAATCACACACACACACCTCAAATCCGTGCTGACAGGTGAACAAGGCTGCTGGAAACTGGAAGGAGATTCATTTTCATGTACAGATAGGTGTGTTTTTACCAGACTGGTTTAAATAGCTAGCTAAAATGCTGCCTCTACTTCTAGTTCCTTTACAAGAAGAGCCAGTAACAGGCACATCTTCATTTGTAGCAAGAGCGAGGGTGAAATTAATCCACTAGGGTTCTTCCTGCTGGCAGAAAGAGCTGAGCTTTGTGGGCTGCAGAAATATTTTGAGGATTGTCTGTATTTCTCGTCCTCCTCTGCGTGAAGAATCTGTTTGTTTTGGTTTCATATCCTGCTCTAGGGAGTGGGGAAAAAGCTTGTCACAGGATTTAGCATGGCACGGATTTGTGGTCACATCTGTGTGTCCTGCAAAGCCGAGAGGTTGAGAGTTCCGTGGAAAAGCTTGATGTCATCGTTTCTGTAGCTGGCACTGACCCATGAGCTGTGCTGCTTGAGCTTTCCTTTCACACTGAGGAGAAGTCACTTCAGGGCTGGAAGGCCAATAAGTTTCACTTTTTAAATATCTGTGGAGTCGTGTCTGGCACAGCCCAGGTTTGATCTGTCCTTTCAGTTTCTCTGTTCTCAGTGCAGGGCTTCGAGCACAGACTTCAAACGTTGAATGAGCAATGTTTAAATGCAAAATCTGTTTTCTAGATAAACTGAACCTCTGAATCCTCCTTAGTACTGCTTCAGAGGTTGTCGTGTCACGTATCCAGCTTTGGCTGGCAGCATCAGTGCTGCAGCTCTGCTGAGAGCAGAGGGTGAAATGTGAAGTTCTCCCAAGTCACCTTTCACATTCCCTCTTGTGCCGTCCAGCTCCTGAGCTGTGGGATGAGAGGCTGATTTTTGCATGTGCCATATTTCCAAGCAACCCTCTCAGCCATCATTTCCTATGAGATGCTCCTCACATGCTTCTTCACCTTCAGGGCTGAACTGTGTGGAGTCACTGCTTTTATTTAGGAGTACAGAGAGCTGGGTTGTGTAAGGCTGCTGCTGAATTGTATCATGTCCCAGGCCTGCACACAACTCAAAAATTCTTTGAGTACAAGTTGACACTCTCATTTTTCCCCCCACTTTTTTTTTTTTCTTTTCTTTTCCCTCATTACACAGTACAGCAGTGGAAATTGTGTATGTTTTTTTGTCTAATACAGAATGAAGTTATACTGAATGGTCAAAAAATAATTTTAGAGTTCTAGGTTTGGTGCAATCTCCTGAGGTCATAGGAAGAGTTTAAAAATAAAATAACAAAATACTGCATTTAGATGAGAAGAAAAGCATACATGTAGTAATCCCTCCTTACATGAGAGTATAAAAAATTGTTTGAAGTAAGTTTCAGCAGATTCAGCCTTGTCTCATTTTATTGTCACCAGTAGCATCACAAAACTTGTTCAATTTGTATTTTAGTAATTGTGCAGTTTGACTTCAAATATGAGGAAAAATGCTGAGAATGGTGTGGTGTGAAACTGTACATTGAGTTGTTTTGGCAACTGAGTCATGTCTATTAGAATTAATTCCCTCTGGCTTGTTGTCCTCAAGCAAAGGTGTTGGTTTTTGTTTTGGGATCTGCCCAGTGCCTGGGCTGGACTGGCTGTGGTGCCTGCTGGATGCTCAGCACCTGCTTTGCAGCTCCAAATGATTTTTTAAAGGTGATCATTATTAGCTTGGGTTCAGCTGTGTGTATAATAAGACTTTATAAAGCTTCCAAGCTAAAATCCAGCTCTGTGCCACAGAAGAGCCATGAGAGCTTTAGTCAGCTAAAACACTGTGTTTCAACTCTGTTGTCTTCTGAGGACTTTGCTCTCGTTTTACTGGTGTAATTATGTCATGGTTAATTGGCAGGTTATTTTGAGCTAATCATTTCAGGTTCCTGCTCTCTAGGATAGCACTGTTAATGGTACATCAAGTCTGATATTCAGGTAACAAACCAAGAGATTGAAGCAGGAGCTTCCTCCTGAGCAGCAGCAATCCCTTGACTCAGACTCCTGTGAGATCATCTGTTCTTAGAGACCAAATTTACTTGGCTTGTAATTTACTTGGAATACAAAGTTCAGGGCAGTGAGATTAAAGTCTTGCTTGTAAAGAAATATCTTTTGTAAGTGCATTCCCATTTTATATGTAAAAGGTGGATGCTCCTGATATACTGCATTTCTCTTTTGGAACAAGTTTTAGCAATTAAACAGAAGCTTGTTTTAAAATTAAATGTGATTGTGAAAATCTAGCCAGATTTTTAATAGTAGTGTGTCACTGGATTATGAGTTCTCTGAAATGACTAGCTAAAGTAAGTTACATTTATGAGCTTAGTTCTGTTTTATAGACTCAGCTGATTAAAGATACCTTGTACCTTTGTTAGTTCAAAGTTGTGAAATGCTGTGTGAGTTACTTTTAGTACCTGCTCAACACAACTTTTTATATTAAAAAATTTATTAAGGTCAAAGTTAATAAAGCCTCCAGTGGTTCTCTTCAATAAAAAATATCCCAACCCTTTTTCAACTCTCTGGGCTGTTTTCACAAATACTTAGACAAACTATATTAAACTGATACTTTGTGTAGGAAGACAGTTTATGGAAGCAAAAATCAAATGAAAAAATATTACTGTTCTTAGGACAATTTCTTAAATAAAGAAAATATGTAGACCCTGAAGGAATTTGAGTGGCTACAGTGAGAGAGGGATGCAGCAGTGATGAGTAATCGAGGCGTGGCCCTTGGAACCAAACCACCCTAAACCGAGGAGCTTTTGGTGAGCACCTTCCCTACAGTCCCAGCTATCCAGGGATGGATCCTGCTGATTCACTGCTGTGAACAATGATGGGCTGTCTCCACCTAAGCATGACTCCAGTTGACTTTTATGGGAAGGCAGTGCAAATATCTTCAAACTTGCTAAACACTGCAGATTTCCAGCCAGGCTGCTTCCTGTTACCATGAATTCAATACTTTGGGAAATGGATTCTTCTGATTTTGTTTTAGTAGTGTTACAATATTTGTTGCTATGGTTTCTGTGAAATACTTTGCTTTAAGGAAATATGCTGAAACAAATTTTCTTTTTTTGTTACTCTTCAGGCCTTTGCACAATTTGATGCTGAAGGAGATGGCACTGTAGATGTGGAGAATATGCTGGAGGCTCTCAAGAATTCTAGTGGAGCAAATCTTCAGGGGGAGCTGAGCCATGTAATCAGGCAACTGCAAGCTTGTTCACTGGTGCCAGGTATGAGAGCAGAGTACTGGAAGAAAGGGTTTCCCAAGCCCTGCCCCATAGGAGTGCTGCATCAATAAATTGCTTTAATAGCATTGCTTGTCCTAATCTTATCAAAACCATCCTCCAGAACGTTCTTGGTTCTTTAGTGTCAAGCAAGTGGATTTGCTGTAAATTAAACATTTCCCAGAATTACATGCAGAACTTCCTTTCACAAATAACCACTGTTTCCTTCTCTGTGTGACTAGGGAGTATCTTGCCCCTGTTTAATTTATCTCACAGACAGAAAAGTATACCTTGCAGAATTTTGGTGAGTGCCCAGCTAATGCAGTCTTGTACTTGGTAACTGGAAGAATAAATCCTCCATGGAGTCTGTTCCAGGGAATGAGTCACATATTTTATCATTATTATTATTATATTGTTATTCAGCATTTGAAATCCTGATAAAACATAATTCAGGCTTTATGGTTTATAGTTCAGAAATTGTCAGTTTCCAGAATTTGATTTCTGGGATAAGTGTCAATTACTGGCTTTCCTTCCAAGCATTTGATGATAAGTGGCTAATGGGGATTTGCCTTAAAGGATCAGACAAGAAACACTAGAATTGGCTACAGAGAAGTCAGAGGAGAGGACTTAGAGAGTACTGTTATATGCAGGTAAATGCACTGGGATTCAGAGTCCCAGTGTCCAGGAGCTGACATTTCTGAAGTGGTGGAAAGCATTAGGCACCTCTCTGGGAATAATCCACAATGCCAAAGGGAAGAGCTCTGTGTATTCAGGTTGAGTGATGAAAGCCCCTGAACTTGTTAACCAAGCAGCAACTGCTTCACTTAGATTTTGAAGGTAAGGGTTTGGGGCAGCAAAATAAACATAAGAATTTTGGTAATTGCTTTGAGCTCCTTCAGGCATTTCAAGTCACTGGCAAAAATATTTTCCTGCACTTTTCCCTGTAGAGGCTGGAGACTTGAGCTACATTCTCTAATAGTTTTATATCCTTCTTACATTGTGGTGCCTGAGGAAATGATGTCTCTTTCTAGGGTTTATTGATATATTTTCTGAATCAAAAGAGCGCCTGGGCCTTCATGCCTCCATGATCCTGAGATTCCTGCACCGGAACCGCATTTCCAGCACTGCCATCCCTTACCCAGTGCTGGAGTACTTCAACAACATCTGCACCATGCGCTCCTCCGTGCTGAAGGATTCCTTGGATCGACTTCTCCTCAAAGAGAGAGGTATGCAAGGAGGGTAGTGTGGCCATGGCTTGGGAAAAGGGACTACAGATAAAATGAAAAGCTTTCTTTACTGTGTCACCTCTGACAGGCCTTGTGTTTTATGAAGTTGAGCTGCACGCTTCTGTGGATTTTTGTTGTTTTTTTGAAGCGCATGAATTAATTTCCAAACTACCCAGCAGTCTGAGTAACGCTCTGGAATGTTCCTGTCTTTCTCCTGGCCTGTTTCACAATCGATGGTTACTCATATGTGATACTCTGTATTCAGTCAAATATCTCTACTAGTTGCTAGCAACTTAGTTTCCATGTGAAGTGGATGTTTTCTGAAGTTGACTGTTGGTACTAAAAGATACTTTATAATTTTAAACTGGAGTGATGAATCTTTTACTGTATCTCTGATGGAACTGGCCAGTTCCCTGCAGGGAGGGCTCATTTTCTTTGCAGCTTTACTAGGTATTTTCAGATTTCTGCACTTCTATTGAAATAGATCAAGTTACGTGGGAGAGACAGTGCTTTGTCCCTTCCCTAAAATACATGAATTGAAGTTTTCTCCATCATAATTTACTTTTCCCTTTCATCTGTTTGTCTTTGGGAACAAAAATAATAAAGCACTGGTGAGGCCAGTAATGAAAGGGGTAGATAAAAGCTCTTGAACTCCAGGGAATGGAGGTGTTTTCATACTGAGAGTGGTAGATGGAGATTATTGCAATTTCATCTGAAATGAAACTTTGCTGTCTCCTAGTTTCTGTCAGAAACAATCCTTCAGGGGCCGTGTTTTGTGCCAACAAGTTAATTTGTGCGAGATACTTCTTACAAAGCTATAACAATACACAAAACAAGCCAAAGAAAAATACTCTGAGTGATTTCTTTGCAGAATACCCCAGTGATCTGAATGGCAATCAGGAGTCAGACAAGCTGAAATCTGTCACAAAGTGCTACACACACATCGAGACCTCCTCCAACTCGGCTGATATCGACAAGATGACCAACGGGGAAACTTCCTCCTTCTGGCAGTCGGACGGGAGCGCCCGCTCCCACTGGATCCGGTGAGCTGGCCTTGGGCTGGCAGCCAGGGGGGCTGGCAGCCAGGGGGGCTGGCCTGGATTCATCCTGCCTGGATTGCCCCCAGGGCTGCCCCAGGACTCCCTCCTCAGCTGGGCAGGGGAGAGGAAATGTCATGAAAGGCTCTTGGGTCATGGGCAGGGAGAGCTCTCTCGGCAGCTGCTATCGCAGGCAAGACAGGCTCCATTCAGGGAGTTTAGTTCAGTTTATTAAATCAGGGTGGGGCTTGGAGAAACAAAACCAAATCTTCCTCCCCCTTCTTCCCAGGCTTAGAGAAAAACGGAAGAGAAGTGATCTCCTCCCCTCCAGAGGCACAGGGGGATGGGGAATGTGGGCTGCACTCAGTTCATCACATGCTGGCTCTGCCTCTCCTTCCTCCTCAGCAGAGGGCTCCTCACACGCTTCCCCTGCACCCATGGGAGACAGACCCCTCAAAGTGCTCCAGTGTGGGTCACCCATGGGATACAGACCCCTCAAAGTGCTCCAGTGTGAGTCACCCATGGGATACAGACCCCTCAAAGTGCTCCAGTGTGGGTCACCCATGGGATACAGACCCCTCAAAGTGCTCCAGTGTGGGTCCTTCCCATGGGGGGGCATTTACAGAAGCACAGAATATTGAGTTGGGGGGGACCCCCAAGGATTGTCAGTCCAGGTCTGAAGTGAATGGTCCCTGTGGGGATCAGTCCTTCAGGAAAAGGCTGCTCCAGCATGGATCCCCCATGGGCTCACACATCCTGCCAGCAAACCCCCTCCAGTGCATGCTGCTCTTCCCATGGGGACACAGGTCCAGCCTCCAGCAACTTCTCACACCCTGTAGCCCCCCACTGCTAAAACCTTGTCACATAAACCCAAACCAGGTGTAATTGAAAACAGCTGGAATTAATGAGGGGCAGATGAGTACAGATAAAAGCAGAAGTCACTAATCTCTGCATAAAATTTAAAAGCCTGACTGCCAAATAAAAGGTCACCTGTAAAATGCCTGTATCTGCTGTGGTGACACATAGCCTTGTTGTATAGTAAAGCTTTCCAAGCTGTGGTTGGTACTTGAATAGAAGCACTTTGCCACTGTCCAGGAAGTTCCACAAAACAAAAACACTCAATGAAACAGAAATGTTTGGTGTTGTTTTTCAGCTAGATCTAAGAATGTGTGCTTCCAAGAAAAAAAAAATCTCATTTTGGTCTATTGACATTGCATTTTTATTCCTGAGGAATGAATTCTCAGTTGAAAATATAAATAGAAAATTCTACAATCTCTCAAACAGAAGCAGCTGTTTTCTAAATCAAAATTTTTTAACTTGTTCCCATGGTATGGTGTTAAGAACACCTCTGAAGCAGTAGGTAAATTTCAAAGGATTTATTTGTGTTTGTAGAGGAGGAAAATGACTGAATAATACTTTATCTATTATAGATACATATGTATAACATTATGATATATAATAACAAAACCACGGTGCTTGACTTAACCTTCTCTTTGCAAGAACTGTTTGATCTTCTTTTACTTTGCAGTTTAAAGATGAAACCAGATGTGGTTTTGAGACACCTGTCCATTGCAGTGGCAGCTAATGACCAGAGTTACATGCCACAGCAAGTCACAGTGGCAGTGGGAAGGAATGCCAGCAGTCTCCAGGAGGTCCGAGATGTTCACATTCCAAGCAATATCACTGGCTACGTAACACTGTTGGAAAACGCTAACATTAGTCAGATGTGTGAGTCAATAAAGATACCATTGGGATACTGGCTTGGTGCTTTCTGGAAGGTGAAAGGTTGGGTCAGATCATGGAGAGATGTGTTGAAATATCAGTCACCAGGGGTGGAATTTTGGGCCTTCTCCTTGAGTCAGAGAAATTGTTTTAATTCTAGTTTAATTTCTAACCTGTAAGAGAGTCTTCTGAGACTTTCTCTTGGTCTCTGTAACATGGGCTAAGGGTTGAAGAAAAAAATTACTCAAGATGCAGTTTTAACCTTTCAGTGTGAAGACATGGGGCAGTTTTAAAATATCCTTGCTTGCAGAGTGAAAGCATATGTTGGCTGATAGTATCTAGCAAAAAAAATCTGCTTCTTTTTTGGTACTGAAACTCTGAAATTGGTCCAATGTAAGGCAGGTTTTATGCTTTTGAATAATGTTATTTTTGATTCTGGTAGCTCTGTGGGTGCTATATTGGAATCAATCAATCAATCAAGAAAAGCTGCTCCTTCCTAAGATGGTTTCTGCAGCTTCAGGAATTTTGTCCCTTCAGTTCCAAAAGATGCTGTTCCCTGAGAGGAGCTTTCACTGCCACAGAAGTGGGCAGCAAGGATGTTGTTCCTCAAAAGTAATCAGGACAATGCCATCTGTGCAAAATGGTCAAGAACTTGTGTGAAAATTTTTATGTAACTTTAAACTTTGCCTTTAGCTTTGCTCCTTTTGTCTCCACAACCACTTGTTACCAAGACGCTTCCTATGTATGTAGGTAGGAAGGTACTGGTGAGATAATCTACAACCTATTTTCCACTTTGAGGATATTTTATTCCAATTTTTCCTAGTTTCTAGCCATAGCACCTGTAATGGATCCACAGGCTGTCTATGCAAAGGCTGAATTTTCCAGATCAGAGGGTGCAGTGCGTGTGCTTGTCCATATCAGGCAGTGCTGTTCCATATCTGCCGTTACTTCTCTAAGAATTCCCACACTAATTTAACATTTGCAATATCTGGATTCTTCTAGCAGAAGAAATGGGAAAAAAATTCTATTTTGTGTTTTGACAGATGTACAGATCAACATCAAGCGTTGCCTTAGTGATGGATGTGACACCAGGATCCACGGGCTGCGGGCTGTGGGCTACCAGAGAGTGAAGAAGGTGGGAGTGTCCGTGTGCGACGCCTCGGCCATCTGGTACTGGTCCCTGCTGACCTCTCTGGTGACAGCTTCCATGGAAACAAACCCAGCATTTGTTCACACCATTTTACAGAATACTCAGTAAGTAACCAACTTACACGGGGTGTGATTTTTATCTACTTCTTAATTTTTTTAAGAGGTGTTTCTGGCTTTAGTAAGCAATCTGCCGTGTGTAACTGGTTCCCAGTCCCTCCGTTAAGGTGTTTAAACATCTTTTTCTGTCTCATTGTTCAGATTCTTGATGTTTTTCTTCTGTCCATTTGCACCTGCTAGAACAAGTGTAATTCTCCTGGCTGTTTCATCTAATCTAGTTGTAAAACCATGACTGAATGGATGCTGAAAAATAGATTTTTCACTGATCCATTTACTTGTAATGACTTTGAGGAACCTAAAATTAATTCATTTTTCTTGGCCAGTATTAATAATCAATAAAATTAACATCTTCCCCTTAGGACTGAAGCTTCATTTAGCTTAATTTTCAGTAGATTTCTACTTATGTAATGCCTTGTCATGCATTTTATGGGGATATAGTTGACTGTATGCACCATCTCCATACAAATGTTTGCTTGTGGTGATTGACCATTTTCTGTGTAAGTTTCCTTGTTTGATTGCCAAACACTTGTGCTCCGTGACTGAAAGGATTGGAATCCTACTAAAACCTCTCCACACCCACATGAGCTTTTGTAGAGCTCAGTTAGCACCATGTCACCACACTGAAGAGCAGGGCTGTCATTAGGTTAATGAATCCTGTAGGCTAAAGTCCACTAAGCCTATCTTTTAATTTATGTCATCTGGGAAATCTCTTTATTTTAGATAATTTCATACATGCTCACACCTTAGACAAGCCCATAGTTGCAAGCTTTGCTGAAACTGTTGCCCTTTGGTTTTGGTGAAGTTTAGATACTTTTTAGAAATCTAACATGAACACTGAGCTAATAAGGCATTAAAAATATATAATGGAGAAATCCTGACTAAAATTATGCTTTCAGGAATTAGATTCAGTGTTTAGAATTATAAAGCAAAAGCCCCAAACTTTAGAACTGGATGGAATAACTGTAATACTGAATGGGAACACTTTAGTATTGGATGGAATAACTTTGGTGAAACTTCTTAAGCATTCCTGATTTCGGGGGTTATCACATTATCTTTGGAAATAGAAAAAAATTCTCATTTGAGCTAACAAATGTCTCTTTTAGTTTCTCTAATTCTTCTGAGGGAATTTCAGGTCAGTTTTCCCTTTATTCATAGGCTCTTTCTCAATTCTAGACCAATTTAAAATGAAGCAGTGCTTGGACACTAAGCTATTTCTAATGCTGTCATAGATTTAATTTAAAACTGCTTGATATGTTTGTCTCATTAAATCTGAGACTAAGACTAGATTCAAGATTACCCAGCAGTCATTGAACTTTCCCTGCCTATTATGCAATACTGTTGTTCCCTTTTGAAGACATTCTCTGTGTAAATAGATTTTGTGCACTCAGAAGCAATTTGCAGAGACCTGCCCACACAAAGCATGAAGATTCAAGCATCTAATTCACATCAGGAGGCTCTTTTCTCCAGTTCTGCCTGGTTTTCCTGACATTATGTTTCATTTTTTTCCTAGGAAAGCACTGCAGCACATGCCACCTCTATCCCTAACACCAGGCTCCACAGATTTTTCAAGCTTCTTATCACCAAATGTTTTGGAAGAAGTAGATAGCTTCCTTATCAGAATAACAAGGTGAGCTTGCGTGGTTGATGCAGTGGGAAGTGGTTTAGAAGAGTCTGTAAATCAAATTTTTGCATCTTTACTCACATACTCTTTTTTAAGTATCTTGAAAAATACAAATACATCAAGAAACAGGCACCTGAGAGGTTCTGTGGCAGCTTGTCTTTACTGAAAAAAACCAAATTTTCTTTTCACACTGTTGTTGTTTTCCCTCACAGTTGTTGTACTACCCCAGAGGTGGAGCTGACACTCCTGGCCTTTGCCTTAGCCCGGGGGAGTGTTGCCAAAGTGCTGAGTTCCCTTTGTGCCATCACTGATCATCTGGACACTCCCTACAAGGCTTCCTCACTTATCTCTTCCATGGCAGCAGTCAGACAGAACCTGCTCTATAAATATGGTAATGGAACAGTCCTGGGTCCTGAGCTGTACAGCCTTCAGAGAATACACAGCTTTCAGTTGTTCCACTTGTTGGGTTTTAAAATTACCCAAATCTCCTTCGTTAAAAACTGTCCTGAAATCACAACCTAGCAGCTGAACTGCCTGAAAAGTTGGTGATTGATCAGCTTTCTGTGATAAAAAGAAAATCAAGTAGATCAAGAAAATCAAGAAAATCAAGTAGGATTTTCTCCAGAGAGGAAACATGTACTTAGTAGATGATGGCCCCTCTATCAGGATGGTGATGATGGTGTTTGTGTTGCTTAAAAGGCAAATTACAGGAAGTATTTTTCTTCTTCCAGTAAGGCATTTGTTTGTGTGAGTGAGTCTCAGTGAGTGCTCTCTCCTGCAGGCATGTACAAATTTAAGATGCATTTTAAATGTCATTAGCATCTCTTTAGGATTCATTTTTTTCACTTTTGTAAGATGAGTTAAAATTAAGTTTTTATAATCTGAGTATAGAGTAGTATAGTATTCATGGTCTGGCATCAGGTGATGATTCTGCTGTACTTGTTTGGTAAATCTGTATTTTCTCAAGTATCAACTTCTGAGATTCTCATTAGTCTCTCATGAAGAATTCTACCCTTTATTTGCCTTTTAGTATGGTTTTTCAGTACTTCTTGTCTTGTGCCAAAGAACACATGGATTATTTTATAATTATCAATGTTTACTTTTGAAAATTTTGAAAATTGGTTCAGTTTCCTTTGAGTAGCTAATGCCTTTTGTTAGACAAGTGGTATTTCATGGGTTGTGAATTCCAGAGTGTGGCAACAGTTGAAGGAACATGAATTGTTATGAATTTCTTTGTCCTTCTGACTGTATCTAAAGCTTTAACTGCTTTAGATTAATGTATCTCTCATATTCCAGTTTCCCTCCCCTTTTCTGGGTCTGACAGTGGTCAAAATCTCATAGCATTTTAATTTATTAATTTTTTTTCTGAATGAAGAACTTTGGAAATTATATTTTACCATTTTCAATGAATTTGATAAACCTGTTTTGTTGTTTTTTTTTAAATTTAGGAAAGCCTTTACGGCTCACTCTGCAAGCATGTGATGTAAAGGGAAAAGAAGATAAATCAGGGCCTGAAAACCTCCTTGTAGAGCCATGGACTGGGGATGGTAAGAGCCTGGACTTAAAATCCATAATATTACAATCATAAAATCATTTAAGTTAGATGATTCCACCAAACATAATGATTATTAACAATGGTGTTGCTAGTGTTCCATATTTACTTATATATATTTGATTCTTTATAGTTTTATGCTATGAAAGATTTGTAATTAAAAAAAAAAAGTTAAACTAACAAACAAAACCCCAAACCAAAACAATATATAAATTTGATTTTGCAACACTCTGCATAATATTTCTCATAAACCACTTTATTTCAAAACAAGCCAACCAAACAAAAAGATTGGATTTTAGAGAGAGTTATTAATATTCTATGTGGAAGTCAGCAGTGAGCTGTCACAGGGAATGTTCTACTAGAGCACACTTTGTAGGTTGAAGTCACTGTTAGTTTCCTAAATATTGATGGGGAGACAGTTTGTAGAAATCATTTAAATTCTCACTGCACATGCCCATTAATTCTCCCTTAAAGCCTCTCTTTGTTAATGCAATGCTTTTATGTACTGGATGCAACCTAAACAAAGAGATTTGTGTTTCTTGGCCTCCTTTTTAAGTGAAATGCCACCTAATCTTTTTTTTTTAATAGTTAATTGTCTTGTGCGGTGCTACTGGTAAATGAATGCCATTGTGACAGAAAATCAGGCACATTCTAAATGCTTATTTCACACCTCTGTTTGTTCATGTGTATCATTTGAGTTTATTCTTTAGTTATTTTGTGGCTTGTCTACTATTGTTGGGTAGGTCACACTTTGGGGGACTATTCACTGAGTTCAGTGAACAGAGCCACACACCTAAGTAATATTTGGGAATTACTAATAAACTTTAATAAGAAAATATTCTTGAAACTACTGCAAATATTGCAGTGCCCACAGAGATACTGCCTGGGGAGTTCTGTGTAAAATACGATCTTTTAAGTGGTCCCTTTTATTTGGAAACATTTGCTAATGAGCATTTAATTGGAAAAGTGTTGTGGTTTTCTTTCTTTCCCCCCTTCAGCCCACAATCCCAGTGTTCTCTTTCAAACACCTTGCACTAGCACTCACTCAAACTCCTTCTGTTCCCACTGCTGCTTTAGGTTTTCTTACTGAAACTGGGAAAACAAGAGCAAGTATCATTCTTTCTACTGGAACTGAATCTTCATTTCAAGTGACACAAATTAGAATAAAGGTAGGTAGTTGCTGTGAGCTTTTGAAGTAGAAGACTTAATATTTTTCCCCTAGTGGTGGAATTGTATTTGGATATTTTTATATGGTCTTTCATTATGAAGTACTATTATTTTAGAGTTTTTCTTCAGTGTAAATCAGGGAACTTCAGGAAAAGGAGGTCTTAAATTGTTCCGGGGAGCCACAAGCATGTAGTAAAGACATTTATTTTTTATTGATTTTATCTATATCTTTCAATACATATCTCAAGCCAGAGACTCTTTGGTTTCTGAAGTGTGTGGAGTTATATGCCAGGTCTTTTATGTTTAAAATACTTTTTTGACTCTGAATAGCAGATATCAAGATACAAAGCATGTGAGTTCAGATTAAATGGAGGTATTTCAAATTCTGTTTAGAGACACCAGTGTAATTTGAACATTTGGTGTGACTTATCTGGTTTCAAAGGAAGGTCTTGTGATTAAATCTCGTGGCCAAGATAAAACTTCAGTGAGGTTTCTGCAGCTGAATTGACTTATTTACTTAAGACAAAGCAATAGTATTATTTAATTCCCAGAGCAACAATGCATAGTTCTGTGTCAAAGAGATTTAAACATGCATGGACTTCTGGCAAGTAAATTCTCTAACTGGAGCTGGAGAGGCAGCTGAGTTGTTTTGCAGTGTAGTGATATTAATAGGGAAACATGATTTTAGTTTTATTTATTTTTTTAAAATGGAAAAAGAAAACAAAAATGCAATGGGAATTAACATGTGGAATTGCAGTTAATGTTAAAGTGCTGGCAGGGTGACAAACACAGTAAATAATAATAACTGAAATTACACGCACAATTTCAATTCAATGAATGACAGAAGTTTTCATATCACTCCTCTAACCCAATTTGACTTTCCTGTGCAATTCCAGAGAGCAGGCATGTGAGGGTTTTGCAGTTCCCACCCCTGCTCTCCCTCCCTGCTGCCCTGCCGCCGTGTTTCCCCCAGGTGCGGCGAGGCGCCATCGGGGCGCAGTGCGGGCTGGTGTTCGCCTACAGCGCCGCCTCGCCCAAGTTCCACGCCGAGGAGCACTTCCGGAGGTTTGAGAGCTACGACCGCTGGAAGCTCAGGGACTTCAAGCAGTTCTTAAAAACCAGGTATACGTCGATTTTTTTGCAATGTGTACATGGAAAAGAAATTTATACTTGTTTATTTTGCAATGCTGTTCAGACTAGAGAGGGTTGTTGCGAGCGGCTTACAAACGGTGCATCATTTAATTGTTATTGGTTGGATTTTAATGAGCCTCGATTTGATGTGTTGAACAAAATATGTACATGTTTACATACATTTTATATGTACATGTACGTAGCTCTTGTTTTCAGCCGCTTGATTTAAAGGCCTGGTATAAAAGGGATATAGCTAAACAAACCTTCTACTTGGGGTATAGGTCAGTGATAACAGCATTTTAATTAAGTTTTATTAAATCAGTTTTCAGAACTGTTACTTAGGAGTAAGGGGAGATTAAGGGGCCATAACAAAAAATATTTTCTTGACTTTTTTTAACCTTTTTAACCCTCCTTAATAAGCGTTTTGGGTTTGGGTGAAATTTTCTGTTGTCTTTCTTCATCTTTATAGTCATAACATGCTCTAAGTATTTTGGTAGAGTATCAACTGCTTTGCAACGTCTCTAAACTTCTTCTTTACAAAATGATGCATTTTTTATAAACAGAAGCAGTTGTTCATGTGATGATTTGGGAGATGATGATCCTATTGGCTGGTTTGAAGTAGAAGAAGAATGGGATGAAGTTGATGTCAAAATGCAGCAATGCAGAGTTTCCCAGGTAAGAACCCACAAAATCCCCTTGGCCCTGTCACAATGAACAGGGACTCTTTTCTGTGCCAACTGAAATAAACCTAATTCTATTTTGTGAGGGAGAGCTCTGCTGTATAGAGAATAAAATTAATAGGCTTCTAGTTAAATGAATAATTCAAATTTTTTCCTCTGAATTTTATTCCTTTTCTCTGTATGCACATACATATATATAGTTGTAGTTAAGTGGTGCTTCATGATCAAATTTAATACAAAGTTATGTGACAATGTGCAGATTACTGGTTTTAATTTGTTGCTTTATTCTAGTATCTAGACCATTTAACTACTGTGTAGTCATAGCATTTATTCTTTCAGAGCCAGGTTCTTCAATCCATGTTTCAGTGGGCAAACAATTACAAAGCCTTTCCCTCAGTTAGGCTGCTGTCCCTGTGGAATGGAGACTCTCATTTCCAGAATGGCAGAAGATACTTTTGATTTGTAGTGCTTGGTGCATTTGTAGGGAATGTTACACTTCAGATCATGGCTCTGGAATCAGCTGTTGTAGTTCCCCAGTCCATCTGCACCATGGGAATTAAGAGAATTGGTGGCATTGTTGTGTCAGCTGGGATTTTTCCTAACTCTGTTGCTGCTTGCTAAGTCACTGCTGCTGCAGAGTAACTGGGTACATGTGGTTGGCAGGACTTACTGTTCTTTCTGTTTTACACTTTGCACCTGACTGAGAACAGACTGATCAAAGTATGTTCGAAATATTACATATTGATCCTTGCTTGCTTTTAAATGCAGCTAATAATTCTTTAACCTGCAAGAATACTGTAGCTGTGGCAGGGCAGAGCAGTGTGTGCAGAATGAATGAACTGATAATGAATTAACTAACTTGGCAGGCACCTGTAGAGGTCATAAAACTGTCCCTGTGACTTTTTGAAAGCAGGAAAAGATCAAACTTAGCCTGAATCTCAGGCTTAGTATTTTAAACCTCTGGAGGTGACAGACAAAGGACTAAGGCTTCCCTCTCAATCCTCACCTACGAGCACTCATGCCTTTTAAAATCCCAATTTGTACCAGCTTTTAAACCCAAATCTTGTGCTGTTTTTATATCCATCTAGTACTTGATGATCAAGTTCTTGTGCACAAGACAAGACTCAGCAGAACGGCTCGGGGTGCAGGGGCTGAGTGTCCTGGGCTACCTGCGGCCCCCGCGGGACGAGCCCTGCAGGACCATGAGCTGCCTGCAGTGCAGGAAAACTGAGGATGACACAGTCTGTGGCACAACTCTGCTCCTCAAGACACTTCATTTCATCCAGCAGCTGGCACAGGACCTGGTATTTTCACTTCTTGGGTTGTTTTTTTTTTTTAAGGCTCTGTTTGCCAGGCTAAAAGGAATAAGGCTGTGCAAACAGCAGTTGTGAATGGGCAATGAGAAGTTGGGGTACTTTTAACAAAGGTTAAAAAATTATTTCTGAAAAATAGGATTCTCTGTATGTTTGCTGAAGGTTTATTACTTCCAATTAAATTGGATGGAGAGGTAGAGGTTATAAAGTCTTCTTGTGGAGGAGAAAAGGGATGGGATCCCAGAAATCCAGAAGGAGGGGAGGATTCTGTGAATAAGGAGGTTTCAGCATGAACTGTCACATTTAGACACCAGAGTATCCATGAGAGAACTTAAACTGGAGTTCATGCTAGCTGCAAATTTACAGGAAAGCTGGCTGTGCTTTCCTTTAAGCCCAGTGCTCAGGGATTTATGTTTTATAAGTACGTTCTGTATAGAGTTAACTTTCCAATCCTGCATTTTCTTTGCCTTTTTAAGGTTCAGCAGAAGGAGAGTGGATTAAAATACAAGTCATTTTTAGATTTCACAGGCCTTGATTTGCAGCTGTTCTGGAATTTTTACAATAAACTGCACCAAAAGTAAGTTTCTTCTTTAGTGTCTGCTGAAGCACTAATCAATGTATGTGTGTATAAATAAAATGTGCTTTGTTTAGTTACAGCAGTTTGTTCTTCCTAAACTACATCATTTACATAAATAACATTTTCCTACTGCTGCCATATGGACTTTTAACTATAAAGTTATGTTGAAGCTCAAGCTGTAGATTAACTGAGCTGGTAGCTACACTTCCTTTGGCTATGTCTCTCCACTCAGTGGTTTTTATCTAGCTGAAATGGTGACTTTCACAGCAACACCTATTTGGTGCAGAAGAGCTGCTTTTTTAGTTTTTGATTTTATTTGTTATATATCTTCTTACAGCCCAAGGGAAGAATGTATCTTTGCTCAAACACTGCTGTTGCAGCTTCTCCAGAGCTGCTTCTCTGTACTTACTGGAGATAATAAAACTGCTAAACCTCAAGAAACTCCTCAGAGCAAAACAGCTGGTCACACAGAAGCTGCAGAAGAGCTTTATAGACATTTGTGTGAAGGTAATTTTTATTCAATATATATTGACTGTTTTGTCTGTTAAAGTTTGGGAAAATGTATTCATTCCTAGAGGCCAAATCAGCTCCTGTTCTATGTTTCTCCTTCAGGTCAGTGTGTGCTAATTAGTCTATCACTAGAGAATTTCCTTGGCCCAAAGAAATGGTTTTGTAGACTTTCTGACAACATGGTCTGGAAACAGCTGCAATAGAAAACTCCTTTTGAATGTGTCACCTGCTTGTACCACCAGGGAATGTGACCCTTTGGCTATAACATTACTGGGGTTTATTTATTTCTGATATTGCATATCAGTAAAAATGAGCTCCTGAGTAGACTGTGAGGTTTACAGGAACACAGGGAAGCTTCTGGAGCCAGTGAGGAGAATGGGAATTACACATTAGAGTTCATTGGAAGTAGGGTGGCACGCTCTCTATTCAAACATAATTTGAAGAGTCTCCTGCCAGGCGAGCTAGAGGGAAAACACTTTAAATAGAATCTGTCACATCTTGAAAATTTTATTAGCTTTGATGGGTGTCAAGTTATAATCTTCCTAGAATTCATTTACTTGGTGAATAGATCTATTCTTTCTTAATATTAATCTTTCTTGCTGTAAGTTAAAAAGTTTCCCCTCATTTTCTGTGTGTATAATGGGATTGCAAGGGCTTGAAGTTGTGTAGACTAACATTGAATTCAGTTATGCCTCTAACATATTAGATGAGGTATTAATTAGAACTTGTAATTTTCTTTCCTTTTTGTGTGAGCAGTAGTGGATATGGGGGACAGTAACTTCATGCCAATGAAAATGCTGAAAGAGGAAGTTAAGAACACCTTACTCAGTGGAGCAGCAGTTTTTTTCCCAGATAGACAGACCAGGCGACACCAGCTCTTCACCATGATGGTAAACATTGAATGAGAAATTGTTTGTTTAGTGCCTGCTTTCTTTATGCAGAAAAGAGGACAAATCTGAGTTGTTATTCTCAAATAATACATACTTTGTCCCGTTCAAGTAAAAACTCTATTTTTTTTTCTTTGCTTCTTTTTACCCTTCCCCTTTTCTCTCTGCAGCTTATCCAAAGACAGAGGAGCTAACCCTGCCTTTCTTACCAAAAATGAATAATAGAACACAGAAATTAGAATTCTTTGTCACAGAGGAGGAAAACAGAATGTATCATAAAAATAAATCTTTTTCCTTTTCTAGAAAAACATCACAGAGCAAGAACATAAGCAATCTGTACATCTTGCCTTCAGGTCTTTGTGTACCCACTTCAGGTAAGGGGTCCTGAAACTGAAAATATTTGTCTGATACCCACATTTGTTAATAAGTTTGTATTTAATCCCTTTTAGAAACATTACTCCCTTGAACAATAATTCTCTGAAGTAATCAACTAATGTTGTTTAGAAAGGACATGCTACTACTCAATATTTTTATTAACTGAATGGCTCTATGAAATACTGGCCAAGGCTGGTGCTGAAATCACAGTATTGCTCTTAGGCTGCTCCTAGGCTGTCTTCCAATTTTTTAAGTAATTGTTTGTCAGTGCTGATGGTTGGTATTGATTTAATTAGTCTGAAGTCATCAGAACACAAACTTCTGATTTTCATTGTAATTATACAGTAGGATCTCTACAGATTTGACACAAAAAAGCACTAAAATTCTGGTTTGGAACTGTTTGGAGCTCCTTGCTGCTGGTTAGTAAGAATATCTTTGTTTTGTAGTGATCAAGATCCAGGTGGACTCTTATTATTACCAGAGAAAGGAGTTTCTGCAAATTTTGACATAAGTGAAGTATTATCAGTCATGGACACCCTTCTGCTTGTGGCAGCAAGAGAGGTAACTGGCTTTGCTCCTGCTTCTTTGTCATGAGTTTTGTAGGCACTCAAGCACAAGCTGCTTCCCTGCCATGGATACTTAGCACCAGCTTCCCTGCATACAACTGCTCATGGCTGTGCAAGTCAGTAGGATGAGCTTTTCCAACCAGTTGAGTGTTTTCCTTTAAGCATTAACATTTCATAATAGTGGAGTAGGAAATGAATAATATTTTTCCAGCATGAAATATGTAAGATGTGGTGTTTTTCCACAGCATTGAAAAGACTCTGTGGAGAGACACTGGGATACAGAAGGACTCATTCCATTTTGAGAGGATAGAATTGGGCATGTCACTAAGGGAGGTGGAAATGGAGGAGGGTTATTTACATATGCTGAAAAACTGTGCTGAGAACATCGAGTGACTCATATGTAGCTGTTCCTATTTAAAATTGTGATATATCAAAACAAAGCTCATCTCTTGCTACATGGTGTTACATGCTGCTTGTCATTTGCATTTCATCTTTTTCTGGGCTGAGTGGGATGATTGTGTCCATCCCAGTTTACTTGGTGCATACTGTGTGTCATGCTGCAGCAGAAGAGGCTCCATTACATTCATGAATGCTCCTTGTTTTTCAGTGTGAAATGATGATGCTGGATGTTGCACAGCAAGAGAGTGGCACAGTCTTGTCTTCCTTATTCTGGTCTGTTCAGGGCAGCCTCCTTTCCTGGTGCTATCTGCAGCTTAAAGGCACTGATAGTTCAGCCAAGGATCTTGCAGTAGAAATCCTTAAAAACTGTAAGTGCTGGGATTGAATACAGAATTAATTATGGTGCAATACAGATAAATATGGTGCAATACAGGACTTTAAAATGTGATTTTGCAAATTGCTGTGTAATTAGAGATCACCAAAGGTTGCCTGAGGCATACTCAGAACTGTCATAGCATTTTTAATCTCTCTAGGAAGTAATTAGTAGGCATATTAAGCAACTTGGAGTTTTAGCTGTACTGATAATCCTACATTGGGATAATCTACAGAAAGCATTTCAGTAAGTTTTGGGAGCCAAATACTGAAAGAAACCCCAAACAACAAATAGTTACAGGCTGTCATTTGAGCATTTTAATTTCTTATCATCCCTTATTTTGGTAAACTCCTTGGGTGGGGATGTGTGCTTTCTTGGATGTTTGTAATAGCAAGAAGAAAGGAATTTGGTTAAGAACTGGGTACATGTACAGGGTTTTGTTGGGTTTTTTGTGAGGTGGTTTGTTAGGGTTTTTTTTTTAATACAGCAGCTCAGTGTTGAGTTAATTGGGCCAAATACTTAACAAAGGGGTAATTTTATGTAAAATTACATCATATTTATGTTATTTGTGTATAAATAATTTTGATGTGTTCCTGTTCTACATTTAAAAATGCAGTAAGGCTGTAGCTAAAAATTCCTACCCTCACTTGTTACTTCAGCTGCATTGATTAGCAGTGTGT
The DNA here is from genome assembly GCA_013389925.1 of Aegithalos caudatus. NCBI lineage: Eukaryota > Metazoa > Chordata > Aves > Passeriformes > Aegithalidae > Aegithalos > Aegithalos caudatus. The sequence continues at coordinate 93,382 of WEIU01002544.1, read as the reverse complement.
GGAGACTACTGGATACATGGAGGTTGTTGAAACAATCTTGGGGTGTTTGATCAAATTGCTCAACACTCATTCTTTCAGTGCTATTGTTGATAAGCATAACTTGATTCCACAGTAGAAATATCACAGAAAGCTTCTCTGGAGTGTTGGGTGTTGCAGCTTTGGGGCAGCAGATCCTTTCCTGCTGTATTTGTACTTGTGCACGTCACCATGTACCTAATGTTTGATAAAGTGGATTGTAGGAGCAAATCCTTAAGGTAGCTATTAAGGATTCTTTTTTTTTTTTTTTTCTCTTTAGATGTGGGCCAGTTCCTGTCAAATATCAGAACAATTTTGCAGTCACTCTTATCTCAATACAGTGGCAAAACAATAGTAGAAAAAATAAGTAGCTCTGTCTTTGCTATGGCAACTCGTCAGCTGGTAAGTGACCTGTGGGATTTTATCCTGTTCCTGGGTGGCCTGGCTGTGAGGGTGGCATTTTCCTGACACCTGTGTTTGCTCCTAGGTCATCTTCTTGTTGGATTTTTGCACTTTAGACATTCCGTACTGTACTCTGCTACAGGGATTCAGCACTTTGATAGAACCACTGAAAAGCCTTTGTAGTGAACCTCATAAGGTAACTAAAGACACAGGCACTATTAAACATAGTGAAACAAATGGAAAATGGCAAGAAAGACATAGAAAACTCAGGTGTATCTGTTGCTGAGCATTGGAAAAGAGCTGGCAAGCTTCTAAAAGTGTAATGAAATGTTGAGTGAAGAATGAGAACCATACCTACTGATATGGGAGATGGGCAAAGTAGTCAAAAAGTGCAACTGGAATGAGCAGCCTGGAAGGTAGATAGGAAGGAGGGGATTCTGGGGGTGAAGAGGAAAACAAATTAAAAATAGTATATGCTTAACATTTTTAGCTTCACTGCTTGTGGTGATGCAAATAAAGTCTGTAGAGTAGATGTTTAAATCTGCATTAGTCATCCAGACTCCTTTTGTCATGCCTGCAGACTTGTAGTCACTTGTGGGTGAGAGTCTCCTCCTGAGCCTCCTCCTGCAGGAGACTGGGTGGGTTTTACTTTAGAAGTGCTTCCTTCTTGTGATTACCAAGGATATCTTCAGAACTAATCTCACTGCAAATCAACGCTGTAGCCTTTTAAATGCCATTTGTATGCACATCTGACAGCTTAAATGTACAGACACAAAAGTTTAGTGTGGTAATTTATTTTTTTCTTACCTTTGTATCTAAGAAAGCATTTTTGTTGTACAGATGGACATGGAAAGCTGGCAGCAGGAGCAGCCTGTAGTACTGCGAACCTGGACAATGGAATCACCTCATAACTATGAAAATAATTGCCATGAGGTCTCAGTCTTCCTGTGTCATGGGGCAACTTACTTTGAGGTGGAATTTGATGAAAAATGTGAAACTGAAAGGAGGTAATTTAATCTTGTGCCATGTTAAATTCCAGTGTCTGTTTGCAGAGGGGCAGTTCATGTTCCAATGTGCACTCCACACATGCCATTTCAATTTCTGCATTGTCCAGAGCAATGTGTATTTTTGAATGACCTTGTGCTGAAAGCTAGCTCTCCTGGCAAATTTACAGACATGCTATTCATATGAATTTTGCTTCCTTTGGCCTTGATCTGTTGGATAATAATGCTCTGACCACCACAGTTTGTGTCCATGGCATTTATTTTGCCCTCTTTCTTTTGGCTTGGTTTCTCTTGGTAACACATCAGGCTACTGCTTAGTTAAAGCATTTGCCAGGTGTTAGATTTGGCATCTGATTCCAAAGTCCTGCAGGACAGCAGATCTGTGTTTGCTGGGACTTCTGTATTGAAACATGAAATAAATTCCTTAGCAGTCACATGAAGGTGTGGTTCAGAAGGAAGTGACAGGGTGCACTTAGATACAGCACTTGTGAAAATCCAAAAGCAAAACCATTCTCCCCCAAAACTTAAAAAGTAAATTTGGAATTAATGAATTGCAATTTTCACAGGTATGATTACCTGGAGTTTACTGATGCCAGAGGGGCAAAAACTCGTTATGATACAAAGGTTGGCACTGAGAAATGGCCTAAGGTGAGCACCTTTAAAATTCTGAACCAAATTATTTATCCAGTCTTAGGAAGTCCTTATGATTCTTGTGCAAACCTATTATGTAAAAGGATGTGTGTTTTTGTGCATGGGTGTGGTTATTAGGGTTCTTAGGTGAGGGGCAGGAGATGGGAAAGAAAGTCTGAAATGCTGCAAATGAAAGGAGTGAATGAGTGAAGAATGCCTCTTTGCTTCTGTTATCAGTTAAAGTGAAAAGGAATAATCGTGTTTAACTGCCACTAATACATGGGTAAAACTTGCTCTGCCCTTGCAAGTTTTTATATCATAAGACAAGTGTGGCCCTTCTTGAGGCTGTGCTCTGTCCTTAAATGGGATGCTGCTCTTCTGTTTTGTGGCTCTGACTTTTAAAGCTCAATCATCTATAAAGTTGCTAATTAAGCTCTCGAATAGAAATTTTACCTGCTTAGTTCTCATGGAGATAGTGGGGGAAATTAGCTCTGTTATGCCAGAACATAATACTGAAACCCCAGAGTTGCTGAAGGGAAATCATTACCCTGAAACGTTCTCCTGTCATGAACATTTGGCAAAATGACTGTTTTGTTGCTCTGTAGAAAGTGACCTTTAAGGCTGGCCCACGGCTGCAGTTTCTCTTTCACTCTGACAGCAGTAATAATGAGTGGGGCTACAAGTTTTCTGTCACTGCTTACGGCCTCCCAGACGTTGCCGTGTCTTGGGGCTTGGATTTACAGCTGCTTGTCTCCCGGCTGATGGGGCGCTTGGCTTCCCGGAGCATGGCCCTCAAATCCCTGCGAGGTGAGTGCCTCCCTTCCTCGTCCTGGGAATCCCATGGGAAAGTCAAGTTCCTTTTGTATTGCCCTCACATGAATGTGGAAGGCTTGGAATTCTGGAGGCTTAGATTTTGGGGTTTTAGTGTGTAGTGATGCATGTGAGTCAAGATGGAGGGGTTTGGGTGTTGTCTGAGATCTTCCTTCTCCTCCTTCTCCTCCTTCTCCTCCTTCTCCTCCTTCTCCTCCTTCTCCTCCTTCTCCTCCTTCTCCTCCTTCTCCTCCTTCTCCTCCTCCTTCTCTTCTTCCTTTCTTAATATAAGCATGCTTGCATATAACAAATTAGGTTTTAGTAGGAGAGATAGCCTTTAAACTCTTTTAAATCAGAAAATTGCTGTAGTTATAATACACTGAAAATGTTTAATTTAAAACCTTCCATATTGTAACATTGTCACTCTAAGATAATATATTGATTCTGCCATTAATGAAAAGGGTACATCAGTTTTCTGTACCATGTTAGAAAAATAGAGAACATTGTTAAATTACTTGTTCAGTCTATTTGCATTAACTTTTTGTTGTATATCAGTTTTTTCCCCCTGCTGGATATTTAACATTATTTTAATTGATCTGTAAAAATGAAGACTATTATTTAGTAACTGAAGGGTCTGTTCTGAATTTCTTGCAGAATTAGGTAGTGAAGCAGACTTGCCTCCTTTGAAAGTAACATCGGTTCTTAATTCTCCTCTGTGGAAACCTGTCTTCAGGCATCAGATGTGTCCTGAGGCACTCCCGGGAGCCAGGCAAAACAGTGCCAAGCACCAAGACAAAAACGAGGTACTTGTGTTCCCCTGGCATGAAATCCCCGTGCATCACACTGCTTCACTGGGCTTTGTGCACTTGGAATGTCCTGAAGCACACATTGCTGTGCTAAACTCGTCATCATTCCCGCTGTTGGATTCAAATCTCAAGGAGGAAAGTGTTGTTCTGTGCCCTTTGTTAGTTTCCATCCTCATGGAATCATGAAATGCTTTGGAGAGACTTCAGATAGATCATGTTTGCTCAAGTGCAGTGGATAAACTGCCAGTTGACTCGGGGTTGCAGCTCATGGTGGGTTTTTTCTCAGGCAGGGTTGAAGCTGATGTGTTGTGCCCTTCTCTGCAGGCTCGGAGCTCTCCCCACGACGTCTGCCGTAACTTTCTTATCGACTTTGCAAAATCAGATCCTGCCCAGGACTTCAGTGGGCAAAAATCTGAGCTTTTCAAAGGACTCATACAGGCATGTAAAAAACAGACCCCAAAGACACATATAGTTGCTGGTTCTACTGTTGATCAAGCTGTGAACTCAACATTTGCTGCTTTGGTGTATCTCACTCCAGATTTATTTGAGAAGCTTCAAAGATATGGTAACTCTAATATTATTAGATTATCTTAATAATGAGGACTTAAAATTTGTAGAAGGCTCTCTTACAGCTGAGTTTATAACATTTAAAAATCAGTTTAGTGGGGCAGTTTAAAGAAGATGTTCTGTAGAAAGTTATCATTTAGGCAGACTAGGTAATCTTTCTCTCTAGTGTTTATTTTTTATTAATATATGTTTTTGTCTTTGGAGCACTGCCAAAATATTTATAACCATCAGAAGCTACTAATTCTGCAAAGCTATACCTAAAGAGGGTAGTGATGTCCTCTGGGGCTTTAATTCAGAACAATATGGCTCCAGTTATTAGAGGTTCTTGGATCATTTTCTACATTGTACCTTTTCTAAAAAGCCAGCAACAACTTCTGTTATTAACTGTTGGGATTGGAGGAGGTGTGAATTATCTCCAAGAATACCATTCTGTGGAAATCAACCCTGCTATCCTCAGAATATATACTTAATTTTTTTTTCAATAGAAGATAATGTTTTGGTAAAATGAACAACTTTCTGACTTACAGCATCCTTTCATTAAGTTTATTGATATGTTTGATGTATTGGATAATAAGATGTTACTTGCTTTTGAAGTATTTCATTTTAGGTTTCACTTTTTGTCATAATTTTGACACTAAACATTTTACATTTTCATAGAATGATTGAGCTATTTTTTGAGCTGTGAAGTTATGAGTAAAAATGACTGACACAGAGACTGACTTGATGACTAATGTGTTACTGCCTTTAGTCATTTTGTCTGTGTCTGACAATTGAGCTAATTTTCTGAGTGACATTGAAAACTGGACAAATATTAATGAGTGTTTAAGAAATCCATCCCACTGTTCTGTCAGTGTCTACATCTGCTGCTCCTGCTGGGGCAGACAAATTTCAGGAGCTGTATTCACCTGTGCTATGGGAAGTTTGGAGAAGGGATGCTGAAGAGAATACAGGAAAAAAATTAGAAAGGGAGAATGGAAGAGAGAAGACTGAATAAGAATCTCTTTTTCTCCATAGTCATTGTCAGGGCAGTTTGAGTAGAAACTGATTTGTTGGGTTTTTAATCTTTGCAAATTGGACTTGAAATTCCATTCCAAAAATTCATAGTGTAAAACAGTAGAGAAAACAAATACATATACAGATTTTTAAGTTACTACTAAGCATTTGTTGATTTTTCTGATAAATTTGCATCAGTGTTATTGCATGCATAGAGAAGGATTTTATTTTCCATGGCTTCAGGCATCAGTTTTGTGAAGAGATGAGAAAGATACTCGTAAATTAACTTTGTAAGTAAATCAGTCAAGGTGCAGTTCATGTATTTAGGATGTATGAAAGTTGGCAGGTTTATTCTCTATTTTTCTTACAGGTATAATTCCAAGTATTGACTAAGAGATGAAGGAAAGGCTATAGCATAATTCTAGTTAAGTAGTTGTATAAAAATGGAGCTGTAAATAAACAGGACTTTCTTCTTTCTCTCATTTTCAGTCAACAGTGAAGGCAAGGTGCCTTTGAGTGATGAGTTTGCACAAGTATATTCCCTGGCTGATTCCATTAGAATATGGATGGTAAGAACACTCAGGAGGATCTCTATTAATGTCATTTACTTCAGTACTTTACAATGCAATGTTAAGGTCTAGGGTGGAACAATTTTCCTTCAGTTACTCTACATCAACTGTTTTCACTTCAAAAGAGCATGTGTTTACTTTGAAACTTTGGAGTTAAATGTTTAAGTGCATCCTTACACTCCTCTCCTTCCCTCAACTCCAGATGTGTCATCATGGGTAGCTAGGACTGAATTTGACTGAAAAATTAAATTTGTGTTATATTTTACCAAGAATGTATGTTGTAAATTAGAAAGACCCTTACATTGCAGCTGGAGTTCTCTGGAGGTGTATCATAGAAAGAAGTGTCTTAAACATTATTCCATTGTCTTGTGACTTTCTCCCTCTTCTTTTCTGCCTAAGAATTCTTGGCAGGTTGATGTACTAGAGTTACAATGGGTGCAGATGCTTGTTAAGATGAGTAATTGCCTTTACCCATTGCATGGCAGGTGATGTTTGCATCTGACAGAGCTTGCTAGTGGGGTGACATGTTTTTGGAGGACTTTATCTCACAGTTAGATGTACATATTTTCCTGAGTGCTGAGGGTAAATGAGAAGCCTTCTTTTCCTTGGAGAACTGATGCACATCAAATCACAAGACAGGGAATGGTCTCAGCCTACAAAGCTCAAGCAGCTCGGGGTGAGGCTGTTACTGCTCTGACAGTTCAGGAGCTGCTCTTTGAGGCTCCAGTTGGGAATAGTAACTACTGTCATCTATTCCTGAGAGTAAATTCCTTCCAGTCATTACAGTCTTCATCCTGCCTTGGTGTATAGATACACAGACAGAATCATATTGTAACTATATTAACGTCCTGTCTACAGTTGGAAATGAAGCAGAAATCCCTGATGGGGAGGGGAAATGATGCTGAGGAGAAGCAGAGCACAGAAGCAAGTGAGGTGAACCCAGAAACTCTTGGTGAGTATTGCCTTGTATGTTTGAGCATTTCAGGTAGTTTAGGAAAGCATTGCCTTGTAAACCTGGAGACATTATTTTTGCTGTGAAAGGTAACTTAGCAAGAGGGGTTACTTTTTCATACCTTAAGAGATAACCTAGTGTACATTGGATTAATTATCTGGGATTGTGTTCTGCTCTTCTTTGCAGAAAACAGTAAGAAAATTCTGCAGGGAGTGACCTTTCACTTGGGTCATATGGTTCTGAACTTACGTTCATCTGTTTTTGTAAATACTTCTTACCACATTTAACTGATGTTAGAACAGCAGCTGGTTGGTATTAGAACAAAATGTGTTCTCACTGACTACCCTGTACTTCACATGGTTCAGTGAGATTATTCAGATTTAGCATTTGGAAATCTGAACCTAAGCAACCAGTAGCATCACAATCAATACAACAAGAAAAACAGTATTTTCTAGCTGTCTCAACTGAGAAGAAATAAGAAAAACCACTTTCTTCCTAAACATAAGACAGCAAATTTGTTGTTCTATTGTTGTGATTTTAACTCTTCCAATTTTTATGGTGCAGCAAAACTCTGTGTGCAGAAGAGCCTTTTGTTACTGAATTTTTTGCCTATAAGAGCAAAGACGAAAGATTCTGCCTCAGACAGTTTGGAAGCCCAAGACATGGATGATCCCCAGCAGTATGTGAGTGATAAATGCCAAAGACAAGGATCAGCTGTGGACATGGACTTCCAGGCAGCACAGTCGGTGTCATCCAGTGCAGGAATTCACCCTGTTCCCAAAGAGGGGGGTCAAACATTACAGTCTGATCTGAAAGTTAAACAAATTCCAGACCTCCACCAAGCAGAAGCTGCATCTGCATTTCATAGCAAGCCTGTTGAAAATACAGTTTCACAGCAAGAAGATGTGTCATCACCTCCTTCCACTCCTACAAGGAAGTCTCAGCTCGGCCGTGGAAGACTGAGGCTGCTGTCCTTCAGGTCAATGGAAGAGCCAAGAGCTCTGCCCACTGTCAAGGAAAAATATCCTATTTTGAAGAACATATTAGACTTTATTAAGGATCAGTCACTTTCACATGAAAGGTAAGTAAATTGAAAATGTTGTCAGTTATAATACACAGAAGCTTGTCTTCACACCTCTTCAGGTAGAATCAAATATTTTAGCAGCAAGATAATGTGGCAGAATATTTTGTATATAAACAGTTGTCAGACTTATGTATCAAACCAGTTATTCACAAGGGTGTAGAGATTCAGAGAGTAGTATTTCATTTCATTTGCTTCTATCACATAGAAAATAATATAAAAAACAGTCACTTGGCAATTTATTGCCTTGCTTCCTTAGATGTGTTTGCAGAGGTATTTTGCTTTTTTATCTACAATAGCAAAGGCATAGTGTATCAGTATTACCAGTCCTTGGTACCAAATAGAGATGAGTTGCATCTCTCATTAAATTACGTGGTATTCTGAAAACATAAATCAAAAGAGAGATTTCCTATTCTCAAATTGTCTGTTTTGGGCTCTAGAACATGGAGTGGTGCAGGAAGAGCTGGATTCTGTTTGAAGCTTTATCACTCACTCCAACTAATATACTGAAACACAGTTGAAAATTCAGATACAAAGCAATTGTATAACCACACTTCTTGAATTGTTCTGTTGTGTTTTGAAGTTTTCATTGATATTTTTGGCTTTCAGTGTTTTAAAGGTTCTTGCTTTGAGGAAATCCCAAGGGCAGAGTATTATGGAAGTGCTCAGGACCATCCGCCAGTGCCTGGACTCGCTGGGGCAGCCACACTGCTTTCACCCACCCTGTGTGCTTTTTCTCCTAGAACTTCTAGCCTGTCAGAAAGATTTTACAAAGTAAGTAATTGTTTAGGCAAATCTCAGCCATGTGATTTACTGTCTTAGTCCTCCAGGCATGTGTATTGACAAGAGTAGAAAGTTCTGAGTTTTAATCCGTGTGGGTAATAAAAATGACTTGGGGTTTAGTTTTCAGGCTAGTAGGCATATCTTGTGTACTTCATTAAAAAAAAAAAACAAACAAAAATTAATAATTATTTTCAAGTGGGACTTAGTTGCACAGCTGTTGATGCCATTAACATGTTTAGGTCTGATTTCTATATTGTGTCTGGCCAGTGCTGTCACTCACTTGGCTTCTCACTTGTCAGGAGCTTTCTGTGGTCATCTTGCAATGCACTGATTTCCTTTAAGACCTTGATTAGATTTTTGTAAAGCAACTTTTTAATTTAAAGAAATGTTCTCAATGCTATGAGAATATTCTCTTTGCCTATTTAGTTTCTTCACTTCTGATTCCTGGTATAGGACTCTTCATTTTTGTTTGAAACTTCTAGACTGCGTTTTTAAATAAAACTAACATCCTTCCCACTTGTGGAGAGGGGTTAAAAAGGGCCTGTTTGTAAAATTTGCCCAAACCATTCTACCTAAAATATCACAGTGAATTCTAGGCTACTAAACTGACTCTTTAATTTGCAGCTACTTTGGAAACTTGGAAGGCTGTGGTGCTGAGCTGCACAAAGAGATTCGAGAGTCCTACTATCAGCTTGTTTTGTTCCTGGTAAATTCTGTGAAGGGATTTAGTTCAATTAATGACAGGTATAGTACATTGCTTGCTTTATTTATTTTTTTTTTTTTGGTTTTTTTTCATTCTTCCACACCTCCTCCCTTGTAATTTGTTATTTGTCATTTAATGTCTTACTTAATTTTGTCTATACTTTCCTTCATTTACAGAACTAAATTGAGGAGCCTTGATTTTGTGATCAAAAGGGCCAGTTAGCTTTTTATTCCTAAAGGAATAAAAGAAAGCACAAAAACTTATCAGTGTTAAAAACTTGACTTACTGCATTTTGCAGTTAAATTCTGCAGTGTGTCTCTGAAGCTTAGTAGTAAAATACTGGAAGTAGCAAATTTATCGTGGAATACTGGGGAAGGGTAATGCCACAAGAAACATGGCAATTCTGCAGCCATGCTTTAATGGTAAAACTCATGTGTTGGTGACATTCTGGTTAGAATTTGGAGGATTTATAGCCAGGTCTCCCAAAGAAAGGAGAATTTTATGGCTATAATGTCAGTCTCTCTGACAATAACTTTCAAATCCTTTGTTCAGTTTCAAATGAAAATGTCAAAAAGTTTCAAACAGAATAAATTCCTGCAAAGACCAAGAAAATGCTGTATTGCAGAGAAGAGACAAATCCTATTGCTAATGCTCAGACAACAGCATTAGCTTGATCTTTACTGAATCCAGAAAGAAAACTGTCTTTATTTTGAATTCCATGATCTGTACTTGCTAAATTGTGTAAGTTGAATACTTTGATAAACCTGAGCTCCTGCCACAGTTCCTTTAATGCATAGTAAAACCTGAAAATCAGCATGTAGAGGTTTTCCTACCCTTCCTCCCCACACACAGTTTCAACTCTAGGTCTGTCAGCTTTAGGTCAGCTTTAGAGCTGTCATGTTTTACTCTCTTTTGATTTTATTTAGGTCATTGCTTCCTGCCTTGTCCTGTGTGCAGACAGCTCTCCTCCACCTCTTGGACATGAGCTGGGAGCCCAGTGATCTCTCCTTCTTTGTTGAGATCCAGCTGCCACAGCTCCTCATGACAACCTCACAGGAGAACATCAGTATCCATGACAGTGTCATTTGGTGAGTCAGGAAGAATGCAGCTTTCACATGCTGCTAAATACTGATTCCATTTAACCCAGAAAGGTTCCTGAGCTTTGTGCTGGAACAAGCAGTAAGGGTGCTGTTAACAAGTATGGCACAATTCTGCTCAGTATCCAAGGGCTCAACTGAAGTATTTCAATTTGTTTTGTTGGTCCAAAAATGATTGGAATTTTATGTCTAACCTGATAACTACTGGGACACTTGACTTGTTTAGCAGTGTAGCAGGATGTGTACAATACTATTTCTTGCCTTGATAAATGTCAAATGTTTTTAACACATAGCAGTTGTATAGTAGTTGTCCTTGCACCTGAGCAAGTGTAAAGTCCAGAAAACCTTAAAATATCTGATCTGCCAGCATTCCAAAAGCTGTTTTATAAGAGTAGATTGTCCTGATTTTTGCATTATGGTCCCCATGTGTATTTAAGAACATGCCACAAAAGCAAGAAACAGGTGTCTGTATGGTCATTTATTAACTCTGTGAATGGGATTTCTCACAATTCTGTTTTTATTAGCTTGTTCTGGCACTCTGTTTTTCATTTAAAAGTAAAGCTTTATTAAAGGGAAGCCTGATAACATTCAAACTTAATTTTAAGCTTGCTTTTCTTTTAGTCAGTGGAGTGAAGAAGATGAAATTGCAGACTACAAGCAAAACTGTGAATGGATGGATGAATGTCAGGATGTAATGTTTGAGACCTGGTATGAAAAGATAGCTCAAGCTGACCCAGAGAAGCAGAGAAAGGTGACCTCATGTTTTGTATATTTATCTGCAGAAGGGGTAAATAAGAGATCTTTAAAAGCCTAAAGGGGAGAAAGGAATCTAGTTTATAACTAATTTTTATTAGTTGGATCTCTGTAGACTTTCAAGAGTCTAAAACAATTAAAAGATCCCCATTCGTTTTTTGGCAGGGGAAATGCTCTGCTTCCTGTGTGAAGCTTTCTCCAAGTCAGAAAACCATCCTCAAGTAACTTGTGTTGCTTTATTGCTGTAGATGCACATGTTTGTTGCTCGTTACTGTGACCTGTTAAACGTGGACATATCCTGTGATGGCTGTGATGAGATTGCGCCGTGGCACCGCTACCGCTGTCTGCAGTGCAATGACATGGATCTGTGCAAGACCTGTTTCCTTGGTAAGAACCATTGAACAACCCTCAAAACCCTGTCTTTGAAGCCACAACGTTGTAAATTATACACAAAATAAAGTCAAACGCATTTCTCCTGGCTTCTTTGGAAATGTTTAACTGTTCTTTCTCTGAACTTGAAATTAGGAAAGGTGTTTTGTCAAAAAGATTTACAGGGAAATCTTTCTTTACAGGTGGAGTTAAACCTGAAGGACATGAGGATGACCATGAAATGGTGAACATGGAATATGCCTGTGATCACTGCCAAGGAGTTATCATAGGTCGGAGAATGAACTGCAATGTTTGTGATGACTTTGACCTTTGCTATGGATGCTATCATGCAAAGAAATACTCTGACAGGTATTAAAATTGTGATTTGCTTTCCCCCATGTGGCAGAGACAATATTTAGTAGCTAAATACAGTCAGCCATTCTCATGGTGCTTCCTATAAAGCTGTGTCTGACATCAGAACATCTCCTTGGTGTCCTTGAGGGAAACAAAGATAGGACCAGTTTGGCAGCAATGTCTGGAAACCTGCCTCAACCTCTGAAGTCACTTGGTAGCAATTGTTTTCTGGATGTGGCTAGGAAAGCTGCAGGAGTTACCAGTCCTGTATGACAGGACAGGAGAGACAATCACTGCTGAGGAAAACAACAGTTTTCAGTGCTCGACACCAGAGGTCATAAAAACCAGGTCCACAGTTTAAACCTCTGGAATGTGTTGTGTTTTAAGTGGCTTCCTGAGCAGGTGTTTTGTGTTGACTGACTGTTAGTTAGTAAAAAAACCAGCTGCATTCCTAAAGGATGTCCCCTTCCCTTGCAGCCACTTGCCCACCCACAGCATCACGGTGTATCCCATGGTGACCATCCGGATCAGCGACCGGCAGCGCCTCATCCAGCCCTACGTCCATAACTATTCCTGGCTGCTCTTTGCTGCCCTGACTCTCTACAGTGCAGATCTGGCAAATGGGGAGGAAGTAGAAGGAGAGAAGCTGGATCCCCAGGTCCTCAGTCATGCCAGGGTCCTGCAGCATCAGTGCATTCAGCTCATTGGGGACTGCCTGATGAAAGCACAGCACGGAAAAGGTGAGTCAGCTCCTCCTGCTCTGAACAATGCTTCCTACAAGTGTCAGAAATGTCTGTGGTTACTGACTTGAAAGTTTCCAAAGGAAAGGGGAAGCTACTGTGTACTTCACTGAGAATAACTGTTTATGTTGAAAGCAAATGTAGAACAAGTGTCTTTCAGGGTCGTTGGAACGTGGAAAATAGAGTGCTTGAGAAAACTAATTTTATGCTTACATAAACATTGGAGACAACTTGGCAAGTCTCTGGTTGTTTTTTTTTCCATCTTAGCTGTTGTAAAGGGATCAGTCAATACAGCTTCATGTTCTTTTAGTAATGAATCACTGACAGCTGAAGGACAGCACATAACTTGGTGGAAAAAGTTTTTTGTTCTGTATCTCTTGGGAAGAGATTTTTAACCGTGTTTGTGGTATAAATTTCTGGCAGTGGTGTTCATTTGCCTGGAAATGAGGATTTCTGTGCACAAAGACCTACAGAAAACAGGGTCATACAATAGGGACCTATTTTGAATGTATCAAAAAGTCTACACTAAAATTCAAGTAAGTTCACTGGTAGTTTTTGTGAGCAGCTCTAATACAACTGAAACACCACCACCACCAAATACTTATGCATATTCATTAATCTGTTTACAATATACAGTTCCATTGTGCAAGTGGTCAGAAGATTGAAAAATAAGACAGTGAAAAATAAGACAAATGTAATTTGCTATTCATAATTTACACTCTACTGCTTTATTAAATTAAGACCTCTACCCCAATGCCATCTTTGAGGTGGAAAATGTCACCATCTGTCCATCACTAGTATTTAATGGGACTACATAATTATATGAGCTTGATAGAAAACATGTTTTTGGTGGAGTTAATGTTCAAAAGAAGTGTGTAAGAAGTTTGTGGTTCTCTTTTAAAGTGTTTCAGTTCTGCATTCTGTCTGTCTTGCCACTCAACAGCTGAATGACTTCCACAACTTTTTTTCTCCCAGGACTGAAAAATTTAGCTCTCCTCTGCATGTTACCAGAAGATGAGTCCTTCTCAGAGAATGACACTGTTTCAGGCAGTCCTCCCACAGACAGTGCTCCAAAAAGTCATCCTGGTGATAGAGCAGGGAAGGGAAGAGATGAGAAACGCAGCACAGGCTCTTTGGTGAGGCGCACTGTGAGTACCTGGTATTTCCAGCACCCCAGATATCAGATGTGTGATCTGATAAGAAACATCTCCAGATGCTTAAACAGCCTCTTCTGAGTGTGGGACTGAAATAAGGGATAGTAATGATTTCATTTGTAGGTAAAAACTGGAGGGGCAAGGGGACAGTTGTTTTTTTTACTTAAATCTGGCTGATGAAAACCTTCATGTTCTGAACTGATTCACAAAAGTGCTGCAGGAGAGGAGCATGTCTTGTTCCTTGTGAAAGGGCTGTCATTTCTCCTGGTTGTTAGCACTCTGAGTAGGAGTATGAGTTTCCTACAGTTTTATAGAGTGTTTAAAACTATTGTAGTGTAATAATTTTATGCAGGGAGATATAAGCTAATTAATTTAATTTTATGGAAACTTAAGACATGAATACATCAAGAAATTCTTCAGGAGAAGGTTTTGATACTCAAAGAAAAATGTTTGTCAAGTGCAGATGACTGAATTCTTTCCATGTTTGTTCCTGCAGGTATTACATTTTGTTTTAATCTTTTAATACTTCTGTTTTATTTTTAGGGGAAAGGAGATACTCACAAGGAAACCCAGTCTCCTGCAGAAGATAAAGTAGGAAAACAAGAAATTGAAATCAAAGCTGTCTCTGCAAAGAAAGCTGTTGTGAGACAAGAGTCAGAGTCATCTGTGGATGGGAATGTTCCTGCAACAGGTAAAAAATGATTTCTCATTTTCCTTGTCACAGAAATATCCACTCATCTGCAAACAAACAGCTGTCCTTTTTATTCCCAATCCAGTTTTGCATATTTTCAAATGTCTATGTCTGCTTTGTGAAAACCTGCCAGACATTGCTTTGAACAAATGCCTTGCAGTCTGTTTAAAGGAGTCTGGAAATCAGGGTAGATTTCCACAAATATTTATCCATGCATGGAGATTATAGTCTCTGTTGGTCTAACACAACACTTGTGTGTTCTGATGCACTTGGAATCAGAAAATAAGTGTCTTATCCTGTTAAAGACTGGGACTGTAAGAATTGTGATAGTTAAATGGATCTGTCTGTAGCACTTTATGTGTTTTTACTAGATGGTATAAATTTCTTTACCTTCTGTTTCCACACACTTTTATAAAGACTTTATTTTCAATTTGTAATACTTATTTTTATAATTTCTATTTACTTTAAGATTTGGATTATAAAAATTAAGCTATCACTTATTTTTTTATTTTAATGTCGCTTATGAGTTTTTCTTCTTTTTATTTACCAAACAGGTGACTCCCTCTCAGAGGATTCCACCCAAAAACCAACAGAGAAGGTTATAATCCCTAGCCAGGAGCAAGTTTTTGCTGAATGCTCTCAGAAGAGGATTTTGGGGTTGCTGGCAGCTATGTTACCACCTTTCAAATCAGTTAGTTCTTTTTACTTCCATCTGGGTAGTTTTCTAGATGCACAAATAACATAAATAAAATGCATAGGAATTAAATGTGGGATATGGGCCCATGTTGCTTACATGTTATGAAATGTGAATTAGAATGTCTTCTGACATTGACATCACTGAGGAAAGTAAGGGCTTGTTCCTGGGTGTGGGGAGAGGGAAGGGAATTCTAATGTGTCTGTGAAGTAGTGTCTTAACTGCTTAGCAGAGTTTAAATCTTCAGTTTAGCTTCACGTGTCAGGTCACACTAACAGGCCAAGAACCAAAGTAGGAATGTAATTTCTCATTCCTTCTGTCCCATTTGAAAGACAGAAGAACAGAAGCCTTAGAACAGAAGCTTTTGCATGCGCTGACTTTGACTAAAAATCTTGTTTTCTTTCCCTGCCTCACTGAGATTTTTCCCTCTCCACAGGGCTCCACAATGTCTCTGATCAACCTGGAACAAATACTTCCACTGATGTTTCATGTTGTAATCTCAAATGCTGGCCACCTGAATGAAACTTATCATTTAACCTTGGGACTCCTGGGCCAGTTAATCCTCAGGCTTATGCCTGCAGAAGTGGATGCTGCTGTGACTAAAATCCTTTCAGCCAAACATAATTTGTTTGTACCAGGAGATGGGTCTACAGTGCCAGAAGGATGGAAGACAACTCATCTTCTGTTCAGTCTGGGAGCTGTGTGTTTAGACAGGTGCTTCTTACCTTAACCCAATTAGTTTATCTCTGCTGAACAGTGATTTTCTTTCATGTGTGCCTCGTGCACAGAGGCTTTTTAATAGAAAGGTAATTAAACCTGTACCCTGGTCATGGAAGGGGCTTAGCATCTGCAGCCTTTGTTGCAGTGGGAATCTTAATTTCCTTCTAGAAGAAGGCTGGCTGCTGAAGAGTGGCCTAATTTCCTGTGCTCACCTACACAGCATGTCATGGAGGAGGAAGTGAGGTTTGGAAACTACAAGGAAAACCAAAAAATACAGTCCTTTATTTTTTGTGTAACACTAATTCTCTCACATTGTTACAAATCTCTGGTATAACTTGGGAAAGGAGGAGAGTGTGTCACATAACTATCATCAGTGCTGAGTTCAGGATCTGGCCCTTCTTTGTAAAAATATTTGGGAGGGAGGGTTTTTATAGTAAAATTGCACTGGAAACAGGAGGCAGGGACAGATTTTAAAGATCCTGAGGAAGCGCTCAAGCATTCTGAGATTAATGTCATGCTTGTTAAATGTGACTTATTTTTTATTGTAGCTCTGTTTTACAGGGAGGGTTCATAAACAAATAGAAAAGCATATGAAATTTAAAGGCAGAATATCCAGAGCATAAGCTGAGGGAAAGGATTTTCTCAAAAACTAACTTGAGTGTGAGAAATCCCTGTAGGTTATTTGTGTGATCCAGAGTGAGCAGGTGGTCACATACATGGGGAATAAACCTCTTGCTGCCATGCAAACAGAAACTTCTGAGTTCTAAACTAAAATTCAGAGTTAACAGTGGCAATGTTCAGGCACACTTTGATTTGGGACTGTAGACTCTCTCAGAGAACAATAGTATTTATGCTCTATGGAAAACAAAGCAGAATTCATGTGTCAGCTGGCATGAAAGCTTCAAGTATTCAGAAGAACAGTTCTGTAATAATTTGAAAGCTGCAGCTGTGACAGATTATTACCAGTGATGGGCTGTCTTGAGTCAGAAGAGCTTCAGGTGGGTGAGCAGTCAGCCCTCCTAACTCAGCCTGCTCTGCTTTGCAGCCGTGTGGGGCTGGACTGGGCCAGCTCCATGGCAGACATCCTGCGCTCCCTGAACGCCTCTGCTCAGTGGCACCACGTCATTGCTGCTTTCACTGACCACTGCATCAAGCAGCTGCCCTTCCAGCTAAAGCACACCAACATCTTCACTTTGTTGGTGCTGGTTGGCTTTCCTGAGGTAAGTGGCTGTTGGTCCTAAAGGAAAGAAAATTGGTTAAAGCTTTTTAGGGATCTATTTCTAAATGCTACAGATTCCATCAGTTGGGGACAACCTTTATAAACTCTCAAAACCTGGTGTGTGTCAGTTCACATCTTTCCACTTGTGCACAGTTAAGATTGATCTAATGAAGAATAATGAGCTGGTTCTGTCTTGCATTTCTTCAGATGCTACTTAAAACTGCTACAAGCAAACCAGCTCCATTTGTTTCAGTATTTAAAAGGACTTCTGTACAAGCAAAACCATCCATTCTCCATCTTGATGTTCATAACTGATACATTGCCTATGTAGCATTAAGTTGGTTGTTGTAGACATCTCTTTTATAGACTCAAACTTGCATTTTCTAAAGATCAGCAAATACCAGACATCAAGCAGTGGTTCAGCTCAAAAATACAATAGCAAGAATAAGCAAATATAACCAATATAAGACATGAGTGTGTATCTGTAAATAAGTATTCCAAATCCTCACTGAAGTTGTGCTGTTCCAGGTGCTGTGTATGGGCACTCGTTCTGTGTACATGGACAATGCCAACGAGCCTCATAACGTGATCATCCTGAAGCACTTCACTGAGAAAAACAGGGCAGTGGTTGTGGACATCAAAACAAGAAAGAGAAAAACAGGTTCTGTGACATTTTTGTTTTCTCAGAGAATCACAGAGTATTTCCTTACAGTTTGTTACAGATGCCCAAAAGCAAATGTTAGCTAGACCACTGTGCAGGTTTGCAAAGTTTGAATTCCTGACTCTCTGCTCATAGGTTACCAAATTCTGTTTGCAGATCACTGACAAATAGTGAAGCTTCTGCAGTAATTATTTCAATTATCTTTATTCAGAAGAGGATTTAGAAAACTGTTGAGCCCATTCTGTTAATTGAGAAATCTCAGAAATAAGCTTTTGATGAAGATGAAGCAGTTATTTCTGTATCAAGATTTGTGTAGGGCTTGTGTCTTGTCCTTTACAGACCTGTGCTTAATGTTTTAGAACAATTGCTAGTTTAAAAACAGTTTGGATATCCCTAAAATTTGAGACCAAGTGAAACATTTAATATATAACAAATCATTTGGGTTTCTAGGAGCAAGGGCTTTTCTCTTTGTATGACCTAATATTGGGAAGTTAATAAAGCAAAGGTTGTCCTAAGATTTGACTACTGAAGTTGCATAAAAGACATTTGGAAAAATCAACAGACTAAACTGCTTTTTGATATTGAAGGAAGATTTGAATCTAAAAGCTTTTCTTTTTGTTTAACTGTTGACATTTTAAACAGTAATATCAGCAATATTTATTTCATATTATCAACTGCAGATCAGAATTTTCCCAGTTTTAATTGTAAAATACAACGTGTGCTGCTTTGTGTGCTGTACTGCTAATGTGCAAATGCATGCTATTGCCAGAGGGGATCCGGGGATTTTTAACTTGTACTGAAAAATTAAATAATTTCTTGACTGTTGAGGGAATCTGAGTTAATTTATGTAAAAAAGACCTTCATTAGAACATAATTGATGTAATAATGTCTCATGTCTCAACCTACTCATATCTACTGACAGATGACTCTACAACATTTTAAGGTGAACCAAATGAATTTTGTATTATCTCTCTTGTAGTGAAAGACTATCAGTTGATTCAGAAATGTGGGCAAGAGGGCAGTGATTCCCAGACCCAGCTGAGACAGTACCTGCAGCATTTTGTCCTCATCTCCACCCACCTCCTGCAGACCAGCATGGACAGCAGCTATGCTGAGGCAGTGGAAACAACTTGGGTCTTGTCACTCGCTCTAAAGGGGCTTTACAGAACCCTGAAGGTACCTGACACAGAATATGAGAGAAATAAAAATTCATGTCCTGCCCTGTGCTACAGGAACTTGGGTTTTCACTGAGCACACTGGGGAATTACCACAAGGGCATTTCTGTCACAGCTGGGTCCCTTTATTCCTGGTCTGTAGGGGGTTGAAGATATTGCTGGGCTTTAAATAGCTTTTGTGAGTCTGAGCTGGAAGTTGTTTTGCTTCCCCTCTGTGGGGCCCAGCCATTCAGGAGAGCTCAGGAAGAAATTCCCAGAGATAACATTTTGTGGAGTGAAGCTCACTTTTCTCACTCCTGAAGTATTTGAAGAGGAAATTTTTCTTTTTTTTTTTTGGCTATCAGATCAAATCAGATACTCAGTTACTACTCTGTGCATGTCATAAATGATATCCTTAAGGGATTTGAAGTGGGGATTTTTATTTTAGTGAAATGAAAGACAAAGATTCCCAGTGTAATTCATCTGGCAGGAAATTCACCCAAGGATGTGTGACAAGGCCTCTCAAGCACTGTGATGCATTGTTCCTTTTTCAGTTATTTGTGTGTGTGTGTCTATGTGTGCAGATTCATGGCTTTAAGGAGATCCAGTCTGCCTTTCTTCAGTCTGGTTTACTCAAGCTTCTAGTGAAGAAGTGTAGCAAAGGAACTGGCTTCAGTAAGACTTGGCTTCTCCGAGACTTGGAGGTAAGAAATGTGACATTTTGGAAAAAGTCAGGCTTCACACATGGCATGAAGGGTTCTGGCAGTACACTGCCCTCCTGGGGACCCAAGATTATTTCTAATTAGTCTCTAAAAACATGTTCACTTAACTGAATCTGCCTCCTTCTGCCCATCACAATCGTGTGGATAATAGACTAAATTCTTTAAAGCAGGAGCTGATTTTCACTTATCTGATTTTATTTGGAAAAAAATTTGCAGGATGAGACATTACTCACCTACTCAGATTGTTTTATGGATTTTATTTAGGCTGTTCTTGAAAATTCCATTCTTCAATTTAGAAAACAATCTCAAAGAAAAGCACGACTTGCACAAGGTTTTGCTGCAGTGCAGGTGGGGAGATCAATGCACACGTGGGCTTATTCTTTCACAGTTGTTAATTGCTGAAAGATAAAAGTATGGTTCAGCTGTTAGTTATGTTTTATCTTAGGCTGGAGTTGTGTTAATTCATTTTTAGGACTATGATGAAGCCAAAGGGCTGTTCTCAAAGGAGAAGGGTGTATAGGGGCATCACAGAACCTTTGTTCTGTTTCTGTCTTGGAATCTTCAAATCTTTGATGTACTGAAATAGTTAAATAATTACTTTCTCCACTTCCTTTGCACTTTCAGCTAATCACTGAAGTTGTCTTTGCAGCAACATGGAAGGTGTAACTCAGTGAAGAAGGAAATGGTTTTGTTTTGTGTTTTGGTGGGTTTTTTTATATTTTAGGTGTGCTTCTTTGTAAAATAGCATGTGTTAAGCACTGTCTAGGTCTGATAATGTTCCTCTAAGATGCTGATAGCAAATTAACTAATAATACCTACAGCTGTCACACCATATGCTACCTTTTTTCTGTGTAGATTTTGTCAATAATGCTGTATTCCTCAAAGCAAGATATCAGTTCCCTGGCTGAACAGGAGGATACTGAACTGGAAGACAGGGAACAAGATCAAGATGTGGAGCAGCCTGTTGTTGGTCCTGTTGACTCAGAACAGAACAAACTGGATCCTCTGGAGGGCCTGGATGAAGCCACCAAAATATGTTTCTTGGTATTTAAATTAGATTACCTCCTTTTGGGTAAAAGTGCATTTGCTAGTTGCATAAAACATTTGGTACTTCCTTTGGTAATTTGGTTGTTTTCCTTTTAAACTTATTGAGTATAGGTCTATGATTTCAATGCATCATTCTTTAAAGAAAATAAAAATGAGCTACAGTAATGAATGCTACAAAATCATTATAAAGGGTTTTGCTAAATTGCTTCTCATTATTATTA
Source organism: Aegithalos caudatus (assembly GCA_013389925.1). Classification (NCBI taxonomy): domain Eukaryota; kingdom Metazoa; phylum Chordata; class Aves; order Passeriformes; family Aegithalidae; genus Aegithalos; species Aegithalos caudatus. The sequence continues at coordinate 72,471 of WEIU01002544.1, read as the reverse complement.
ATGTAGATACTGAGTTCATTAATTCTCTACCTACAAAGTGGAGAATAATTCCTAGGTCATCCTTAAAGAAATTCAATCTTTCTTTTCCCCCTCTAATGTTTTTGGGTTTTTTTTTTCATTTCTTTTTGCTCTTTGCTCAGATGACACACGATGCACTTAATGCACCTCTCCACATTCTTCGAGCCATGTATGAGCTGCAGATGAAAAGAACAGATTCTTTTTTCCTGGAAGTTCAAAAGAGGTAAGTGAAAGTCTGGGTCCAGCAGAGAGACAGTGGTGGGGGAAAATCTGAAATCTTGGTGCTGAATAGCAATTCTTCCAAGGATAAGATTTGGTTTTCATGTGTGAAAAAGTAAGGAAATAAAGTCCTGCTAACTTGTATTTATGGAAGCAAGTCACCACCTTCTGAAACACATCACATGCTCTTTTCTGTGTGTTAGCTCCCATATGAAGATCCACTATGGCTCTGAATTCTGTGAACTGAGGAAGAGTCAAGAGCCTACATGTGGCTTCTGGTACTCAAAACATCTCACAGAGACACCATGTTCTCACAGAAATAAGTGATTTTGTAACATTTAAATCCTTTGGCTTGCTAGAACAGGAGAACACTTAACATGATAAAAATAGGAAGAGTTTAATCTTTCCAAAACAGAAGGTGGGAAGATTTAATTTGCATTTAACTGCCCTAATTGATTCTGCATTACTTTGGAAACACATTTGTGTATTTTGGAATTCCTTTTGCCTCTGTTAAGGTTTGATGGGGATGTGATCACCACGGATGAGAGGATCCGGACCCTGGCTCAGAAGTGGCAGCCCAGCAAACGCCTGAGGCTGGAGGAGCAGAGCTCCAAGGCAGTGGATACAGATATGATCATCCTACCCTGTTTGGTATGGGCACCTCTACTAAAAATAATGAATTTTGGCATTCAGTAGCTTCTGTTTAGTAATGTCAAACCTGAGGAATTTTTTAAATACATCTGAAGTAATTGCTATCAATGTTTTATGTCAAAATGAGTGAGCAGGTACAAGAAGCAAGTATTTCTTCCTTGTTATTCCTTCCCTAAGGAAGTGAAAGAACTTGATTCCTGGGTCAGGAGAACAAATTGTGGTTGCAGGCTGTAATTTCCTCCCCTTACACGAGAGAGATTGTATCTCACTGCTTATGCCATGCTACCGTTTTAGCATATCATTGTTATCTTACTGTAAACTCAGCAGAACAAGGAAGCAAAGAATTTATCTTGTAAAGTAGACACTACACTTGCAAGCTTTAGGTTTTCCATTCAATAGCAGGGTCCCACAGCTCTGCTTTATTTTGAGGGCTCACTCCTGGCCATGTGGTGTCATCAGCACAACTGTTTATTAGTTGCATAGCAAAGGGGAAGGAGCTTCCTGAAGCAGTTTCACGTAATTATAAGGAAAAAAATAGGCCTTTCAACACCTTATACAGAGGCTGTGAAATATCCATGCCTGGAAATTGTCCAAACTTAACTGGACAAAGCCCTGATTTTGAAGTTATCTCAGTCTTAAGTCAAATTTGGACCAAGTGATCTCCAAAAGTCCCTCCCCACTTGCCGTATTTCAGGGCATTTGGTAACTTTACCTGTGTAGGTGAGCTTCAGTTAACACTTCTGATTAGAATTCTAACTGCTGTTTCCACAAATGCATCAGAGTATAGACATAAAGAGTGTTTCTCAGGAAATCTGAAGCTGTGTGAGAGATCCCACTTCTGTAGAGTTTTTGCCAAATTCATTTGTAAATTCACCTTGCGGTTTGACTGCTCAGATATCCAAACATAAGGCAGCAAATTACTGCCAGCCTGTTTTCAAACTTGCACTTCTCTCCTTGCAGTCAAAGCCTGTCCTGTGTGATAAAGCAACAGAAGAAACCAATCCTGTTGCCCAGAAACTCATCACCAACACTGAGAGTGACCTGCAGCTCAGCTACGCCAAGCAGCGGCGCACCAAGAGTTCCATTCTCCTGCACAAGGAGCTGGACTCCAGGAGCAAAAAGGCTGTCAGGGATTACCTGTATCGTGTCAACGAGGCAATTGCAGTTCTGTATGCCAGGCATGTGCTGGCATCCTTGTTAGCTGAGTGGCCTGATGATGTGGCAATAAATGAGGAAATCCTAGACCTCAGTGGCCCGGCCCATATGACATACATCCTGGACATGCTGATGCAGCTAGAGGAGAAGCAGCTGTGGGAAAAAGTAAGTGGATTTCACTTAGACATGTGAACAAAACCTGTGCCTACGTGCCATGAGACTCTGACTAACAAAAATACTTGCAGTTCCTTTTTTTCAACTAAATTGAAACTCCAAAATTTAAATGAGTTCTGAAAGAACAGTTGGAATCTGTCAGTGTCTTGATGTGCTGATCTTGTTAACAGAAAATGGAAAAACTAGCTGTGTAGAGAGAACTCCTTCAGTTATGAAAGAGAAATTGGTAAAATAGGCAGTCTGTTTTGAAAATAGACAATCTAAATGGTAATCTAGAAAAGCTGGTAAAATAGGCAGTGCCTTTTAAAAGCTGCTTTTTCTTAGATCTCAATGTGCATATTGTAATACCTGCTACTCCACTGATGAGCTGCTGGTGGAAGTGATCTTGGAATTACAATAGAATGTTGTAATGAAAGTGTCAGCTCAAGGCTTCACAGCAGTCAAAGCAAATCAAGTGCTGGGAATCTTCAAAGAGGGAATGAAAAATAAAGCAGAAAGCATTGATGTGCCACTGAACCAATACTGTGCTCTGTTTTGGACTGCAGTGACTCCCTCATCTCATTAAAAAATTAAAATAAGATGGCAGTACAAGAGGAAGAGGCCTAGAGAAGAATGGCAGGGATTATTACAGCCCTGGAATAACTTTAGTATGAGGAACCAACTGGTTTTCTTCATTCTGGATCCTTCCCCCGTGGGGCTTTGAGGGAGAAGGAGTAATGGAAAACTCTGTTCCTCTGTCTGTGGATTTAAAGCAGTAAATAGCATGCAAAAGTTAAGAGCAAGTATTATTCACTGGCCCTCCCAGTAAAAAAACAAAGGAGTGTCAGATTAAGGTAATAAGTGGCAGGTCCAAAACAAACCAAAAGAACAGGTTCTTGACACAGTAAGTCATGGAAATTGTTGCCCCAGGGTGTTTTTATGGGTTCAGAAAAGGGCAGGATGAACTGATAGAATAAAATCTATTAAGGGATATTAAATGCAAAAGCCTTGCCTTTGTGTTAGGCTGTTCTTGCCTTCAGGGAACTGCTACATGCTGCCTTTGTTTTTTAAACTCCTTTTCCCAAGAAGTCCATTTTTGGCTGATTTGGAGATGAACCTGCTGGCCTGAGTGGTGTGTTACATTTTATAGGAGGAGTTAGGAGATGCAGGTGAAGACATGGAATGAGTTGCTCTGATGATCTGAAAGGGCCTCAAGTAACAGAATTCCTGATTCGGGGCTTTTGTGCACTGTTATAAAAAACAAGAAAAGGAGACTCAGGTGGTTCTGAATTATATTTAGTGTGTCCTGATAGATTAAAGGGAATTTTTGGGTAGTTTTAAATGCACTGGACTTGCATCTGCTGCTTTCAAAACTTCAGCCATCTAATTGATACTTTATCATCATTTCTTCCTATGCACAGAGTTGCACTTTTCTTTTTAAGGCTGAAATATATGATATATTCTATTCAAATCAAAACCTGTAGGTATAGGAGGTAAAGGTGCCTGTTTAGTATGTTAACGAAGTTGTTTATCTCACTTGATTACAGCTTTTTGTTTCCTGTTAATTACTTTATGGATTAGCCTTGATTCCAGCAGTTGAAGAGCCGTAGCCAATATCTGTCATGTTTTTATCAAGTAGAGTGAAAGATTTAGAACAGAGGACACAGTGAAATCTTTTGACATTCAGAATGAAATGGAGATAACATTTGTAGGCATCATTTATGAATTTATCTTGTTTCTTGCTGGTACCTCGATTCCCTCTTCCAAAATACTCTGTGGCTGGACATGACTCGTGTCAGCCACTGTGTACAGTTGTAAATGTTCTTGTGACAGTAAATTGTATTTACCTGATGTTCCTTCTCCCCAGATTCTCCAGAAAGTGCTGCATGGCTGCAAGGAGAACATGCTGGGGACCATGGCCCTGACAGCCTGTCAGTTCATGGAGGAGCCAGGGATGGCAGTGCAGATGAGGGAATCTCAACATCCTTACAACAACAACACGAACTTTGAGGTAAGGCAGGCATGGATTGCAGTGCAGGGCTTGAAGCTGAAATCACCCAGGGCTTGGAGCAGAAGCCTCTCAAAGTTCCACGTGGGAATCTGTGGGACTTCTGTGCTTGAAGTGCCTGTGGAGTCTTTTGTGTCTTGCTTGGAAAAGGCTGATGTCAGATAGCTCAGGCCTTGCCCTGCAAAGAAAGGTGTTCAATCAGGCACTTCAATGTAATTCTAATCAATCATATGAAAAGTGCATGACTTGCATGGGTTTACTCTGCATGTATTTGAAGCAGATCAGATTTGTAAATGATTTCAAGGCCTTAATGATCAAATGTTTCTACCCTTCCTTCCAAATATTTGTTTCAGTTGGCCTGTTACTCCTTTGTGCTGTTAGATGAAAGTAGAAGTGGTGACTTTTTTCTTGTATTTCTCATTTTAGACTCTTTCCCTGACACAAACAGTTTCTGATTTTCTTATCTTGATACTGTTTGAAAAATTTTTTTTTTCTGATACAGTTTGCAAGTAATTATTGCCTCTGGGCAGTCTTGGGATTTTTTATTTCCCTGCTCCTCTGACTCTTCTGGTTTTTATTTTTTAAATGCATATAACGCCTTAGGTTCTGGCAGTGAGATCAATATCAGCAACAATTACTGCTTTTGAAAAAGGAAAGCATTGCTGGCAATTCACTTTACATGCTTAACAGCTAATGTGAATAATAAGCCATGCTTTACATTTATTAAATTAGCTCTGGGTAAAAATATCAAAGAGATTTTTATTCACGGAGATGCTGTAATATTTTTTTTTCTATATCCCTTGTTTGTGTGGTGCAAGTGCAGTGGGTTCTGGGCAGTACAGTGTGCAAAGCTCCTGTGTTTATTCCTCAGGATAAAGTTCACATTCCTGGTGCTATCTACCTCTCCATCAAGTTTGACTCCCAGTGTAACACAGAGGAGGGCTGTGATGAGCTGCTCATGTCCAGCAGCAGCGATTTCCAGCAGGACCGGCACAGCTTCAGTGGCTCCCCACAGAAATGGACTGACTTCGAGCTTCCAGGTGAATATCCACTCACTCAGGGTTATAGCAGGATATTGCTGGGACTCCTGAGAGAAACTCCTGATGGATTAAATGTGGATGTTCCTGAGATGTGTAGGAAAAGAGCCAATCCCTTCCTTGTCCCACTCTGTTTGCTCTGGCGTGCTGCTCCTGCATTTGTTTCTGAAACGTGGCTTATCTGTTGTCATGCTGTGACCTTTTCTTTCCACCCCTCAGTCAAAGCATGCACTCAGCTACTGGAAACAAATTTGATCTTGATTCTTTTCCAACACAGTCCTTGTTCTGCACGATATTCACTTACATTGTTTATGTCTTTTCTTACTTTCCACAGGAAGCACATTTTTTAATTAAAAAAAAAAAATTACAAATATGCTTATCTTTGTTTCTGTGCTTTGCTGCTGCTCTGAGCAAAGAGAGCCAGTGCCAGTGCCTTGGCTCCAGCTGGTGCCACAGAGCACAGCTGGAAAAATCCCAGGGTTTGACTGCCAGCTGCACTCTGGTTTCTCTAAGTACATTTGGAGAGCACAGTGAGGAGCAAATGCCAGGGAGCTCAAGGACTGCATGGTCCCTGCTTCTGATTTTAAACTGTTTTAATCCACATAGCATTGGGGCACTGCAGGAAGCTCTTGACTTCAAGGACTGTCAGCACCTGTAAAGAGATTTAGGAACTTTCTTAGCAAACTAGTTTGGGTTACAAGGTGCTGGGTTTGGGTTACAAGGTGCTAGTTAAAAGCAGATGTGTGATATGTAGAAATATTTTAGATTTTTGTGAACTTCTACGTGTCTTCTTTTTCCTCCCTAAGACTTACTGAGGAGCTGAACTTGGAAGCCCATTGTTCAGAGCAGCCTTGGCTGTGAAACTTGAGTTTCACCTTGTGGAAGTTCATTTCCAACCAAGGCTGTCTGGAGTAAGGCTCTTGATTCCAGCAGGTTTTAGCTGAAACCAGACATTTAAAGGCTTCTGGGCTTTTCATTTGCTTGAAGGGCTTTCTTTTATGAGTAGGAGAGAACACTGTCTCCATTTCATGATTAAAAGGGAAAGTCTTTTATAGATATTTCCTTTTAAATCCTAAAAATAATTTTCAAAATTTCCTTTGTTCATGAAACTTTGAAAATCTTACTTCCCAGTGAAATCTAGCCTGCCTGTCCCAGGGTTTTTCATGGGGCAGAAAGATCCTTTAAGTTTTAACAGATCTAGTATTATAGAGCATAGTAGATAAGAAGATGTTTTGTGTAGTGTTACAGCCAACTACCAGGATTTATATCTGAAGGTGTAGATGCTACAATGGCAAAAAACTTTAGAGTTTGTAAAATCTGATTGTAAAATGATCAAAATGTTTTCTTTTCTTCTTCAAATAGTCCTTCTATTTTTAAGTGATTAAGTTTAAAAGTTTTCTTCCTTAGAGTAAAAATGTTTAATTTCATTTTCTGACATGTTAAAATTTTACTTTCAAATAATTTTAAACCTTTTGTCCCATGAATTCAAGTGTTGTTGTAAAGAACTTGGCTGCCTGTATAGGGCTTCTTGTTTCATAAATCATAACTGATCCAGTAATGCAATTGGAAAAGTGAAGTTACATGTGCAGAATATGGAGTTTCTTTAATTTCCTCTATTTAGGTGTCAAAAGTGTAAAAGACATTATCCTTCCTATCCAGTATCCTTAGACAAGGGAAACCACTGTGGGTTTTGCTTCAGCCTCTTCTTTGTCACCTGTTCTTTGTGTTTCATAGTTACCAAAAAATAAAAGACCATCTCTCTTGAATGAAGACATCTAGGATTAATTCATTTCAGACTTTTAATTTAAATTGTATTTGAGATTGCAAAGCTAACTTAGTGGTGTGGGCTTTCTTCCTTCCCTGCACACAGGAGACACACTCTACTACAGATTTACTTCTGACATGAGCAACACTGAGTGGGGCTATAAGTTTACAGTGACAGCAGGTCATCTGGGAAGGTTTCAGACAGGTAAGAGATGCTCAGATTTTATTGAAAAGGGCCTTTTTTAGTCATTTTGCTGACCTTTGAGAGACTTATGGTTATCCCTTTTTCTTGACTTAGAATTTTCATTCAGTGTCTTAGAAATAATGTGATCAGTTTTGTTCAAGTTGAAACTCAGCTGATGTCTCTTGCTATCTTTGGGGTAGAAACACAAAATTTTCACAGAGACTTGGAGATTACAATTATAATAATGTAATTTTCATCCAAAATCTCATTATATGAGAATAATTACAGAGTATTTAGTAAACACTCCGGGATGCCATAATTGGAAACAGAAATAATGGTAATTGCATTTTTCAAAAATGGTTATCCATTAAAATAGGATGGTTCTGGGTCTAATTTTTAGCATAAGAGGTTTTGTTAGTTTATTTCAGAGTTTAAATATTTTAATGAAATTGAGGCTGGTGAATAATTTGCTATCAGCAAAACTCTATTGCATATCATATAATAGAAAGGGCCTATGTTTTGTTTGCCTTATTTGGGCAAAAATTTAATTTTGGCTATGATTCTTTCTAATGTTTATATAAGTTTTGCCTCAGAAAAGAATTGCCATGTCAGGATGTAATCTAGAGTTATCTCAGAGTTTGGTTTGGTATTTTAATTCAATATTCCTGGCTGGCAACACTTGATGCATGAAGAAAACTGACGATATGAACAGAACGTATCCCTGCAAAACTGAACAGCTGTTTGAATTTTCATCTTTTCCCCAGGGTTTGAAATTCTGAAGCAGATGCTGTCTGAGGAAAGGGTCATCCCTCACCTTCCCCTGGCCAAAATCTGGGAGTGGCAGGTGGGGGTGGCGTGTCGCCAGACCGGGCACCAGCGCCTCAAGGCCATCCACCTGCTGCTGAGGATAGTGCAGTGCAGCAGCCAGGGGTGAGTGCTCTGCCCCAGCCCTGCACCAGTGCCACGGGGAAAGGGAGCAAAAGGCACTAAACTGCTCTGTGGAAGCAAAAAAAAATCCCCTGTGATTTGAGGCAGGTGGTGTTAATTTGTCTGTCAGGTGCAGTTTACAGTGCTCTGAAAGCAAAAATGTCTTACTCTCTCCTGGCCTTTAAAGAAGTCTAATCAATTCAAATGTCATTGTAAAGGAAAAAAAAATCATCACAAAACAGAACAAAGGTAGATTGCAATTAATTTTCTAGAAATTTATTCTCTTTGTATTAGTTATACTGCAGAATTAAGGTAAGGATGAAATAACGATGTGGTGAGGTGATGATCTGATTCTCTGTAAAGTAAATAGCTTTCAAATGATTATTTTTAGTTGTACCACTAAACCTGTAATTGAGTTTTAGAAGGAATATGGATGTATGGCATGAGTATTTCTAGATACAAGACCATTTAGCAAAGGGGATATTTTTTATTTTTAGTTGTCACAAATGTGTGGTTTTGTTCTCTTAAATTTGATTTGGTTTTGGTTCCCCCTCCTTCCCCATTCCCAGAAATGGGCATGGTGATTACTCACTATTTCATCATAATTTCATTTAAATTACTTTTTTTTCAGGGACTGTGACCTCACCTTATTGAAGCCACTTTGGCAGCTTTTCACCCATATGGAAAACAACTCTTGTAACGACACAGCCAAGCCTGGTATTCTCCTTCCTCTTCATCGTGCACTGGCAGAACTCTTCTTTGTGACAGAAAACAGAGTTACTGTAAGCAACTCCTGTGTTCCTATCCCTCCTTTCCTCAGTGCTGGGAGTGACAGAGAATTCAGTCTTACACTAAATGCAGTTTTCCTTTATCCCTCAGAGGGAAACAAACATGAACAACTTCCACTTATGGAGTGTGGCAGCAAATTCTAATTAGAGGGAAATTCTGTTACCTTATCCATCATTGTACTTTAATTAATAGTCATGACTATTAAGGCCCTAAAGCCACTGTTTATTCTGAGAGGAATTCTGGTTTAATAATTAATTTAAAGGTATTTGCATGTGGGTTTTGTTGAGTTGGTTTTGAACTTTAAATATGAACAGTGACGTGAGCTCACTTCTGTGATCACAAACTGTTCTAGTCTGGGAGACTCAGTGTGCAGTTCTGACACCTTTGGTTCTTGGGGACTGCTCTAATGATCAGCATTTTAATGTTAATTAGCAGAATGTTACCTTTGGTGGAAACTTTGGTGTTCATTGCATGTTTTCTGGCCATAGGAGCTTGGATCTCTACAGGAGTATTTGCTTGCCTTAAATACTGAAGATCATCTTCATCGCTGCACAGCACAGGTAGGACTGCACAGCCCCAGGGCTGGCTGGGTCTGGGACCTTTGTGGCAGACACTGAGTGATTCTCATTGCCCAGTGCAGTTTATAAAAGAGATATTGATGTACTTGGTCATTGCAGTACCTTGACAGACCTCTGAAAGTTGTGAGTGAACTAGGCACAAATGTTTTTCTAGGATATTGAAAAGAAATTCTTCCCGTGAGGGTGGTGAGGCTCTGGCACAGGGTGCCCAGAGCAGTTGTGGCTGCCCCATCCCTGGAATTGTCCAAGGCCAGGTTGGACAGGGCTTGGAGCAATCTGGGATTGTGGAGTGTCCCTGTCCATGGCAGGGGTAGAATGAAATGATCTTTAAGGTCCCTCCCAACCCAAACCATTCCATGATTCTAGGTTTCTATTTCTGTTTAATTTCATACGATTTCTTTACACTTTGGACTTGAGGAGAATATTTGGTGTGACTTTGTTTTTCCTTTTCTCTTCTAGGCCCTGAAAAACATTGCTGCTATCAGTCTTGCCATTAACTATCCAAACAAATCAACAAGTTTCTGGAATGTTTAATACTGGCTCAGGCCGGAGTGCATGGGATAGAGTAGTTTGTCCATAGGACATTGGAACAAACATCTTAACTCCGTTCAGGAGAAGTTCCTTCAGCTTCAGTGTATGAGCACTCTGCAGCCTTCCTTCCTTCCACCTTGATGTAGAATTTGTAAAAGTAACAGCGCACTTCAATGAAAAAGCACATCCTGAAGTAACTCATGCGTCGCCTACAGTTATGTATGCACATATTGTAGCATGTTAGAGTAAACAGAACAATATTGTTTTTTATTCAGAGGAAGTAAAGGAAAGAAGGTAGCTGAAGTATGAGAATGGAAGGCCCCACCATGTTTGTGTCATCTGCTCCTGAGGAAACTTGATCCATGGAAGGTGTCAGAGAATACTGCTGATCTCGGGGTGATGCCATCAGCAGCATCTCTTGTACATCTTGAGAGTGAAACGGGCAAACCACAATCTGATGGCTGCTGCAGCAATGGTCCTCGCTTGAATCCTGTCATTTTTGCTTTGGAGGCTACTTCCCAAGGAAAAGGATTGCAATTCTTACTAAACTACAGGTTGTAAACCAAATTGTGGGTGATTTGCAAAGCAGGTGAAGGATTCCAGTTTCACAGCATCCTCGTGCAAGAGCTTTGTATTTCTCCTGTTCTTTGATTCATTCATCTGGGTCACCTGTTCTTACCTTGCTTTATCTCCAATGTCTTATTTCAAATAGCCCATTATGTAGTGCAGAGAGCAAAGGCTGGCCTTCAGTCACAAGGCAGTGGTGATATGAAGACCTGAAAAACGTACATGTTTCTCAAAAATCGCATCTTAACAAGAAATTACGAGGCTTTTTTTCCTTCAGTTATTTCAATATTAGTGGCTTAGGAGCTCCTTGGCAATGTTGGGAACCTGGACTCCCAGCACTCAGGGTGGGGTTAATGATCAATCCACTCTTATCTTACAGAGCAATAACCACATTTCTCATAGTGAACATGGAGTGAATTGCAGACCTTCTATGCTGAAATAAATTGGCTTTCTTCCTGCACAGCTACATTGGTTATTCCCTTTCCAAAGAGTTAGAAAGAACACAGAAAGTTTTGGGGGTCTGTTTTTTGTACCATTGCACAGTTTGTAGAGCTGATCTTGTCAAATATAAATTCAGACAACTTTTAATGCTAATTATTTTCTTCTTCACTTCTTCACCCCAGCACTGGAGTATGGAACAAAAAGGCAGCCAAAAGCTCTAGTAGTTAACTGAATGCAAGTTGTGTAAAGCAGTGGCTCTGTCAGAAGGAAATATATTTATTGACCCTGTTTGTCCAAAATTTAAGTGGTGCCCAAATACCAGTGCACAGGAGCCCTGCTTTGGGAAGTACTGATGGTCTTATCAGCTGAGGCTGGATTTTAAGGGTGGCCCAATCTCCCTCTGAGAGGGAAACATTCAGTAATGCATCCCTTGGATTTTTTTTTTTTGATGGCCTCTAGTGCTTTAGAGTTTTGTTTTGACTTCTGCTTAGCCAAGTGAGTGCACAGTGAGTGCTTGAATCAGAATGTGATTATTCTGCCTGAAAGATTGAAACTGAAGACCAAGAAGCACCATGCAGAAGCCATTGCCTTCAGGAATGGAGTGGCTCTCTTAGCAAGTGAGAATGCCAGGATTCAGGAAAATTGTTGTATTTGTGAAAGACTGAAAGGAAGGAGAGAGATGCTGCTCTGAAAGCCCTCCTTGAGCATCCTGCTTGATTTCCTTCAAGACATCAGGATGGGAAGGGAATCACCAAGATTGTGATGTACCTTTGATGCACAGATCACTCTGTTCCCACTTCCACACGAGGTGTTTGAGCCTCCCTGCAGGGCTGTCAGAGATCCCTGGGGAACCAACTGCTTCACACCTTGGAATTGTCTGAACAGATTCTGGGCACAGGGAGCTGCTCCACCAAAAGATATTCCTAAACTGAAGTTAGGGAGTCACGTGGATGGGGCTGGTGAGCATTTGGGAATTGCTTCTCTGGAGCAGTAGGACTTCTTCTCCACTGCCTCTGTGGGCATCCATGGCCGAGGAATCACGGATATGCAATGGGCTGCTGAGCCGTGCAGCTGCTGGGAGCTGCCTGTTCAGTCAAAGAAGGCTTTTTCTTTTTTCACATCAGGGATGAAGACTGTAAATAAACCATTCATAGAACCTGTCACAGCTCTGTCATAGTCACGTTTGGTTTTTTTCTGTTGGACTGTCCTTTTGCTTTCTGGATGAAGACATGAGGCTGCAAGGATGACACAGAAGTGGCCAGAATTCCTTGCTAGGCATTACCACTCAACTTACTCTACCAGCAGTGACTGGCCTCATGAGTCAGTCGTCTTGCCCTGAAGGAACTGTCTAGGAACAGTGTCCACTAAATATAATTTCTACCCACTAGATGGAACTGAAGGACTGTGACCTGAGTTGACACTGAATCTGTTGCTGCCTTATAACTCAAATCATTAATTATGGATTTTTTAACAGACAAAAAAACACTGATTATTTTTTTTTTCTTCTGGTAGCTCTAAAGGAAGAGGAATAGAATACCAATAATGAATATTCATGATCAATCACATTTTGAAAATTATGCAGAAGTTCCAAGTGGATGTGAATGATGCTATTGAATTGTATAAAACTGTCTGGAAAACAGGTATGCTGAAAAAAATGTGCCTAATATAAGAAAAACTAAAAGAGTTGTCCTGCCTGAATCACCTATGATGTGTTTAAAACAAACCATATTGTTCCTAATGATACATTTGACTTGCTTTCATTAAACACTTAAAAACGAGAGTTTTATAATTTCTTTTCTTACGGGTTTACTACTTTGCAATTTTTATCAGTTGTTTAAAATATATCAGACCTTTAGATTTATTCCAGTTCAGTTCAACATGTAAAAAGAAAGCTACAGATGTGGGTAAAATATGCAAATGAAGAGAAATATATTGTAAAAATTCTATAAAATCAAAAAAAAGTACAACATGGTGTCTGTTTTTTGTTTGTTTTTCTCCTCTCCTCACTGAATGTTTAGTGCTGGAGTTTGCAGTGAGATCCAGGGTTTTTCTTTCTTAGGAATCCTCATTTTCCATGCCTGTAAGCAAACCTGCTCGTCCTCCTGTGGTTGGTAAATATCTGATGTTACATCGAGCTATGCAGGAACCAGACTTCTGGAGTCATCTCTTAAATTCCAGCCCTGCTGTTTACATTCCAGTGGCCTTACCCTAAAAATTCAGTTTTCCCATGGATATCCATTGGTTGCAGTGCCTGTGTACATTTACTTTGAGATCTGAAACACACATCTGGAAGCCCCAAATGTCTCCTGTAAAGCTGAGATTTGTATTAGTAGGTGTTGATTCTAATTAGTGATGTTTATCAGCAGAGGTGCTTGTGCCTACCAGGGCCAGTGGGTTTAATGGAAAAGGTTGTTTGCCTTGGGTTTGGCTGGAGGAAAGGGCTGTGTCCAACCCAACATCTTCCTGTATTTGCCTAAAGCTGCAAGTTGTTTCCTTGGAGAATGGTCTAATTAGGTAATTTCATTAAACACAAATAAATAATAGGATTGGGAGGGTGTGGGAGAGCGAGGACTGTTCCCTGAGGTTTGAGGTTTCAGCTGATAAACCCGAGAAAATTCAGTGTAATTGCTCTGAAATGCAGTGTTGTGCCAGGCACTGGAATGTAACAGAGGGCACCTCCACAGCACTTTGGAGCTGCTTTTCAGGTCAAGTTCATTAAGACTCTTTTTCTTCCAAGAGATCAAAAGTAGGCTGCAAAGTAGCTCAGTGGTGGGTGACTTTTGAAAAATCCACTTTTAGGAGAAGGCTGAGCTGTGTTTAAAGCAGAACTTGCCCAATCCCTGTGTTTTCACAGCCCAGCTCAGGTGTTTCCAGTGGGTTTCATACTTCACAAACATGAAGGCAGCCCCTGCCTGTTTATACCATTTTAAACGTGAAATAGACTGCAACTCCCTGGAATACCCTGCTATAAAATCTGGGCACCCTGGGGCAGAAAAAGGCCCAATAATCTGATTTAGTCCTTCCCTTTTGCAATGGTGAATCCCCCTGGAGTGAACTGTGTTGGGTCTGCTGGGGAGGCACCAGGACAAGCATTGTTCCTGTTTCCAGGGGACAAAACCACAACTTGGGAGCCTTGAAAAGCATGAGCTGGCCTTTAGGGACAGCTCTAGAATGTTGGAAAACACATCAGTATGTGTAAAGAGGTTGGTTTTCAGCACTGGACCAGGTCAGGCTGCATAATAACTGGAACAAAGAATGTCTGTTGGTAACATGGCCTGGAAAAACAGGAACTGTACTGGGGTTTTAGGGGGAAACTGAAGTCTGGCCCACCTCACCTTTGCATTTAAAGCAAAGTAGTCAACTCTGGTTCAAGTGAATAAGAGAGAAATCCACTGTGAATAAGTAAGGGGTGAAGGAAGTGAGATTAAAGCTCATTCTTTCCATGACGGTCAGGTCTAATGTAATCAGGTCTATTCTGCAGTAAAATCTTTCCTGATTTTTACCTAAGAAAGAACAAATAATAAAAAGCTGGTACCCAGCTCCAGCCCAGACTGCAGTGAGCCTCACAGACTCCTTTTTCCTCCAGCTGGAAACATCCACAAGTATTCCTGATAAACAGATGGAAATCTTGGGCAGTTTTGTAGTGGTACTTGGCATTTAGAACTTTCCATTCCTTGAATATAAAAAGGATCAATGTTTGGATTTAGGGAGCATGGGAAAAGAGGGGGAGAAGAGATAACAGGTCTGTGTCAACAATGGGGTCTTTCCTCTCAAGTGCTGAGCAGTTGGCTGGGGAGTTGTTCCTACTAATCCCTTTCTGACAACACCAATGAATTTTTTTTCAGCTGGTTTCTTCTTTCCATTCCCCACTCTACTGTCTGACTTTCCATAATCTTACTGCATAAATCTTATTGCATTTTGGAGTTGTTGTTGTTTTTTTTTTTTTTTCTTAACATTTGCAGTGCAAATAACAAATATTTAAACTTGTGTTGCATGGAAAAAGTCAGTTTTATGAAACCTAAGGAAATGTGAATTGAAGTGCCTGCAAATGTTTGTCTGGTAGCTTCTCTTACAGCCTCATTTCCAAAATACTTTGCTGGCATCTCTCACAGCTGGATCATCACATCCAGTAGGTGTTGGTAAGGCCACACTAAATTCTTTCTTGTCTTGGTTTGGAAAGACAGGTGTCTGCTAAGGAAGGCCGAAGCCTCCCTTGAAGGTGTAAATCCCCTCCCTCCAATTTGCTATAATTTTGAAATTAAGGGGCTCTCAGACAAAGATATGGGAATAGGAATAACAGTTCTTTACTAGGAAAATTAAAATAAAAATATAGTAGTACAAAAAAAATAAAC
>WEIU01002544.1:38300-56907 GCA_013389925.1 Aegithalos caudatus | reverse complement strand
TGGTGCTGAGATGGGTCTGGTTTTCCTCTGGGAATGCAGTGCACACAGGCTGTGCTGCTGTTCTGGACCCCAGCTTTTCTCCAGCTGGGAATGCTGGGCTCCTCCCCTGGGGTGCTGGAATTGTCTCAGGCCTGCAGTGAGCCTGGCTGGCCCCTGAACAGCAGAGATCCCTGCAGGGAGGGTGGGTCCTGGTAGGGATAAAGAACAGGGCCCCAGCTGGTTTTAATGGATGGTAACAGAACACACACTGCTGGGGACATCCTGCATTGCAGCCCAAGACATTTATAGCTCTGTATAATTCCCTTTTCACTGGCACAGGGTGCCCACAGCAGCTGTGGCTGCCCCATCCCTGGAAGTGTCCAAGGTCAGGTTGGATGGGGCTTGGAGCAACCTGGGATAGTGGAAGGTGTCCCTGCCTGTGGCAGGGGTGGAATGGGATGGGCTTTAAAGTCCTTTCCAATCCTATTCCATGATTCTCTGATCTTTTACACACCTTTGTGTTGTGGGCTGGACCTCCATTCTCACCTCACTGCCTTTCAGACACCCAAAGGTTTAAACTTCCTCAACCACATAAGAACCAACAAAATGCCTGAGGAATCACAGGAAATGCTTCCCCTTAGGATTTTATACTTTCTAATCAGGAAAAGCATCCTGTGCAGATTTCCCTCCCCAATAAGTCATCTATGATAAGACTTTGAAGTGCGTATGTAGGTAGACATTTACTGGGGCTTCAGTTCATCACTGTGCTTATCTTGGATCAAGTTAAATACGGAATTAAGGTGTAATCTTAAGCACATCTAGTTCAGCTTTTAAAGGTAGGCTTTAAATTGGGTTTGTTGCCTTGGAGCCTAAACAGACCGTGCTGTTGATGGGAAGTGCGCAAATCGCGTGGCTTTCCCTCGCATCCAGCAGAATCTGCAAAGGCAGAAAACAAAAAAGATGAATTCTTGAGTCAGGAGAAGTGTTGAGTCAGGAGACCTTTAGTCTCATCATTTTGCTTGAGAATAAATCATGTCTGCGTTTCTTACCCTTCTCCTCTACATCAACCACCCACAGAGAGCTCATTCATCAAAAATGTCAATGGTTTCCCAGAAATCTCCCCACTCACACCTTGGGGTTTTTATTCCTCTGAGCAGCAGGCTGGGCTCTTTTCTCCCCACATATGTTTTTTTCTTCAGGGGGGAGCGAAGCAGGAGGTTGTTTGTTTGCTTGTTTTGGTTTCTGGTTTTGTTCCTTCCTACTGTGACTGTTAATATTTAAAAAGAACATTTCATCCTCTGTGGGGTCAGTATTGGATACACTACTGGATTTTAAATGACATCATTTTTTCCCCCCTCTCAATTGCCAGTTTCAAAATACACCATGATGTGTTTGATCTTTTGCCACCTTATTTTTCTGCTGAAGATGGCTCAGCCTCTTCAGAGGTAATGGCATCTGGAAGGCTGTGCTCAGTGCTCACTGCTCTGGCTCCTGCCTTTTCCTTAGGTCGAGGCAGGCAATCCTGTGGGGGCAGGACCTGAAAAGAGTTGCTTTATTTACCAGAAACTCAAAGCCTCTCTCATGCTAAAGCCTCTCATCACTTTTGCACTAATAATGCTTAGTACTAGCAAAGCTTGTCTTTAATTAAGCCAGCATAGAATTGAGGGGGGATATCCATGGATGAGGAGCATGGCCTGATGTCCAGGAGGTCCCAGTGCCTGTCCCCTGTGCTTGTGCTTGCCGTGCACTGGAGGAACTACTCTGCTCCACCAGGCTTCCTCACAGCCAAAACCAGTTAGAGAGGCACAAGAAAGATCCCTCCAGATCCTTTTCCCCTGCTTTTTTCCAATGCTTGATGCCCTTTTGTGGGGTCCAGCAAAGGCTCAGGGCAGCTGTGGTGCCACTGCTGTCCAGGCTGAGTGGCTGCTGCTCTTTGAGAGTTTTTTTTCTGCACCAAAATTGTCACCAGTGATGTGACACAAACCAGACCAGCCAGGGTGGTAATTGAAAATAGGGATGGGAACGATTGAGTAAGCCCAAAAAATAACTTTAATAAATAGCCTGAGCCAACAAAAGAACATAAGGCAAATGTAGTATGGGGCAACCTCAAAAGACCCAACAATGGGGCAAACATAACAATGTATAGACTTTATCCCAGATAGCACAAACCAATGAACATTAACATTACCTTATATGTAAAACATTGTTAACCAATCCTAGACAAGGATTGGTTATATGGTGCTACTTCATTAACATAATTATACCCACAATCCCATTTTTCTCTCCATAATGAGATATTTCCCTTCCTAGCATTTCATTTCCAATGGCCTTACACTGATGCCAACTTCATTGTCGTCTTCATTGTGGACTTCACTGCCAAGGCCAACTCACTGCCAGTCCCAGCCAGTCCAACTCCCACATAAAATCCCATTTTCTCCCCGGCTCATTGCCTCAAGCACACCCTGAGCCCTCACCAGGCAGCTGAACACAGAGCTTCCCCAGCTGGGACCGGTGTGTCCCGGCCGGGAGAGCCTGTTCCACACAGCCATGGCCAAAATTAGAGCTATGGCCAAAATCACAGCCTGGCCAAAATCAGAGCCATGGCCAAAATCACAATTACAGCCAAAATCACAGCCTGGTCAAAATCACAGCCATGGCCAAAATCAGAGCCACGGCCACAATGAGAGCCATGGCCAAGCAATGGCCACAATCACAGCCACAGCCATGACCATGGCCACAACCCCAGCCACAATCACAGCCACAATCACAGCCACAATCACAATCACAGCCACAATCACAGCCACAATCACAATCACAGCCACAATCACAGCCACAATCACAATCACAGCCACAGCCACAGTCCCAGCCACAATCCCAGCCACAATCACGGCTGCAGCCGCTCAGCCCCGGCACTGCCCATGGTTAGCAGGGCCCAGCCGGGCTCTGTGGGCCAGGGCAGCTGCAGATGCATCACCTTCCCTGGCTGAAAGCAGCTCAGAGTCTTCTCTGCCAGCTCTGTGTGTGACCTCATGTATAGCCACTCCACTCCACAGCAAGGAGGAAAAGTCTTGAAAGGAAAAAGCCCAAGATTGCCTTGGGCAGAGGATGGGTCTTCTGCACTGGCAGCCCATGGTGGCATCGTTGTGTGTCCACCAGAGTTACAAAGGGCTGGTGTGGCCACAAGCCACATTCTGAGGAGGGAACAAACTGGACACAAACCAGGGAGGCCAGGGCTGCCTCAGAGCACTGGTCCCGGGCTGAGAGACAGGGTGCTGCTCTCTGGGGGAAATCCAGAATTCCCTCAGGGAATGCAAACTCCTCTTTGGCAGGAGGCAATACCATGTGATGGGTATTGGGGTGTTTGATTTGTATTGACCTGCTGGTGTTCATGGGTTTGCTTTAGGTGCTGTCATCAGGGCTCTTGCAACAGCTTCACAACCCAGCAGCAGCATTTCACCTCTGCCATTGTGCCTGGGATGGGAGCAAGGGAAGCTTGAGAGTGGTGTCCAGCTAAAGCCCTGGACAGGGCACCTGCACTCCCCACCCAAACCCTGGACACCTCCACAAGCCAGAGAGCAGCAGCCCCAGGCTGCAGCTGCTGGGGGTAACACAGGAAAAGCAGCATTTGGCATGAAGAGCTGGATGATGCCCGAAATGAACCATAATAAACCATAATAAACCATAATAAACCATCCCATTGGGGTGCCTGCTGCAGAGCTGGGACCCTGCCGTGCTGCTGGGAGCAGTGGAGCTGCCCTGTGCTCAACCACACATTTCCCTGAGCTGCTGAGAAACCCCACCCTGGCTCCGGCCCCGGGGGATGCTGCAGGAGGCAGATTTGTGCTCAGTGCATGCCCCCGTCCTGATTTTTCAACAATTGCCTTCCAGGGCCGTGATCCAGCCTCGGCGCCTTCCCGGGAAACCCTGCCAGCTCATAAAGCACCTCTAATCTCTCAAGAAGGTCCTTTGTGCAGCCTTTTGTCAACAGGGCTGTCCCATTGCTATAGCTACGGCCCCTTTGCTGCCGGACACACCTGTTTGTTTTTCCAGCTCCTTTCTGTTGCGGTCGGATTTCTCTGCCATCTAAATAAAAATCCTGAGAAAAGCCCTGCCCTGGTCCTGTGCCCTTGCTGATTAAGGAAACTCCTTGCTCCCCTGGGATCAGTTTTCTGCAGGCAGTGGGCTCAAAGCAGCCTGCTCAGCCAGGGCCCCTTGGTGTGGCTTTGTTTTCTGGTTATTACCCTTAAAATCACTGTGTAGAGCAGAGCTGGGATGGTGTTTGCAGCCAGGCCACAGATGAAGCACATTCCTTGGAAAGGGTCGGGAGAGGTGATGTCCCCGTGGCCCCTCCTCAGAGATTTTGCAGATACATCCTGGGGTTTTCTCACTGAATGCTTCTCTCCTCATGCATAAAACTCCACCAAATTAGTGGATATCAACCTCAGGTGTCCACTCGGGCAGCTGGAAGTGCCCCAGCCCCTGGGTGTGGGGAAAGGCTTTTCCTCCAATGGACTCTGCTTTCCCTGGCACCAGGAGTCATCCCAAGGGTTTGCACTGCCTTTTAGAGACACTTGAGAAAGGAAAATATTCCACATTCATGGGTTGTGGTTGTTGTGTTCCCAGAAAAAAAACCACCCAGAGGTGGAAACTCTCCAGGGGAAGTTTCCCTTCATTTGCAAGGTGTTTTTCCTGCACCAGGTTTGGATGGGGATGGGTTTCAAGAGCAATTCCCTGAGCAAAGAGGGCTTACTGTGACTTTTAGGGGTGAGTTGAGCACAGGAATCCTTCTTTGTCTTTGTGTTTAATTTCTTCCCCTCCCAGCTGTAGCTGAGGTTTGATCCCATCACAAACACCGCAGGATCCACTCTTTGTGCCTCCTCTCTGCCCCTGGGCATGACTGAGTCACCCAGAGCCCCGGGACATCCCCGGGACAGCTCTGGAGCCAGGCAGGGAAAGGAGAACCCAGCCCCGGGCTGCAGGGCTTCATCCCCCTGAGCCAAACCTCCAGTGCTGCCTCCTGGCATCCCCAGTGATGCTGACAAAAAGCAGGGAGACGCCTCGGGATGCACAACTCCAGCCAGGCAGAGACACTTGAAGGTGTTAGGGCAAGGAGCAGTTCCCAGGATTTGGCCCTACTTTTGTGCAACAAAATGATTAAATGACACCTCATTTTATGTTATTGCTCTTTGTTGTCCTGCTGCTTTGGCAGAGCTCCTAAATATTTAATGTGTTGGAAATTGTATTTCTGATTAATGGGATGTGTTTGGTGTGTGGGTTAGAGTTTTAAAAGGGGAAAAAAAAAGATGACCTTTAATGCTCTTAATAAAATAAGACTGGATTTGGCAACACCACATCTGCCCCTGTGCTGGGCAGTCCCCATGCACGCTCTGACCCCTGGCACTGTGTTCCAGCTGCCAGGTCTTGCCTGAAATTCAAGATATCACATGAGTCATGTCCCCAGTTCCAGCTCTGTGGGGACACACTGCCGCAGCCCTGCAGTGATGCTGCACATCTGGAGCACAGGCACATCTGGGCATGCCCCAGGAGGGCGTGTGGAGCAGGAAGGGCAGGGGAGCAGCTGGAGGATTTCAGAGATGTCCCAGCTCTCCCCCTGCTCATTGGCCCACAGGCAGACAAAACCAGGCTGCTGCGGGGTGGAAAATGAGCTTTTCCAGGAGAAAGGGGTCACACACAGCTGGAGGTTCCTGTAACCCCGGGGGCTGCAGGGAGCAGCGTGTGGCTGCCCTGAGCACGGGCCCGTTTGCCTTGGAGGAAAACATCCAGGTCTGATATTTAAGATTTCCAGCAGTGGAAAATCCGCAGCAGGCGCGGGCTGGGGAGCCAGGCGCTAATTGGCGGAACTTGTAGGAAGAGTGTCCCTCCAGCTCTTTTCCACTGGAAAATCCAAAACCTTTCTCCAACTGTTGATTCCTTGTAAAAACTAAAGCAAAACACACTGGGTGGGGAAGTAGGAGGTAGGGAAGATCTTGAAAGTGTTGGAGCAGCCCTTTTCACTCCTTCAGTACAAATATTTACATTTTTTTATTGTAAAGTTACTCTTGTTTGGAAATAATTTGTTTTATTTTGTGCTCTGCTACCAGCTTTGACAAATCACAAAGAAAACAAAGTGACTTTGCAGAAATATGATGTTTTGGCTAAAGAAGAACAACTGGTTTTATTCCTTAATTTTTCCTGGGAACGTTGACATTTTGGGGCCTTTTCCAGCTTGGAAATTTTGGAGCGGGCTCTCGTCCCTGTTCCTCCAGCTGTATCATAGAATAGTAATTCTTGAAGGGTTAATAAATCTTATAATAATTTTTTAAATCCATCCTGTACTGCCTGGTTCTGGGGACTGGAGCCATCTGCAACACTTCCTATTGCCGTGCTCAAACCCACCCGGAGCATCTGCTGCTCCTGCCTGCAGCACTGCTGGGATTGAGTAAATCAATCAGAAATCATTAACTAACCAGTGCTGCAGGTCACACCTTGAGATCATGCAAATAGCATTTGAAAAGAAAATCTCCTCCTATTGCAAACCCATCTCTGGCTGGGTGAGCACAGGTGTGTTTTCCTCCTGTAACATCTCTCCAGCTGTGGGAATCACTCCAGGGGTTTTCCCTGCCCTGGAGGGGATGGAGTGGTTCAGGTAATTAGTGCTGGGAATATGACCACAGCTAATGGGGCCAGGGGAGGGCTGGGGAATCCCTGCCCATGGTGGGAGAAACACAGAAGAGGAGGGGTGGGAGAGGTCCCAGGAAGGCTGCAGGCTCACAAGTTGCTCTTCATCACCCATGTGGCCACATCCAGTCTGATCTCAGGGTTTTCCTTTGGGATTAAAGACACATCAAAGCTCTGCTGTCCCCACAGCTCCTCTGTGGGTTGCAGCAAGGTGGACACAAGCACTTTGCATCCCAAAGTTGGTGCCACCACACTGGGAATGTCCCCAGGGCAGTGGCTCCAGAGTCACAATGCTTGTCATCCCTTTCCTTCCCCAAATCTCCTTTGACTCCTGCACAAACTCCTCCCACCCCAACCACTCTCCTGCTGCAGGCAGAGCCTGTTGTGATGTGTCCTGGCACCCGTGGGTGTGCAGAGGCTCCGTCCCTTTCATCCTGCAGAGCTGCTCCCATCGGGAGCTTTGCTGCAGGAGCCTGGGGGTGATGCCAGCCCCTTCCCAGCAGCACGAGCCTCCCTTGGGCATGTGCCTGGGAACAGCTGACATTGAGGTGCTGGGCCCATCCCATGGTGAGCAATCAGCACAGCTGGGAGCTCTGGCCAGGGGTGTCCTCTGTCCCAGCCATGGAGAAACTGGTCCTGATGGCATCCCAGGCTCACAGCTCATCCCTCACCCAGGGCTGGAAGGTTTGCAGGGGGTGGATTGTGGGACAAACACCTCAGTAGCCATGAGCTTTCTGCTGGAAACCTTCCCTTTTTGTGCCACCATGTACAGCATGGTACAGCAGTGTGCCCTGTACAGCGGTGAGGGAAATGAGTCCAGGCTTGCAGGTGTAGGGAGCTGGTTCAGGTGTGTCAACAGGACTGAGCTCTGCCTTGTCAGTCGGGATGGGAAAGGGCCAGCCCCTCCTTTAAAGCCCTTTGCAGGTGCCCACAGCCCTGGTGAGGTGTGATGTCCTGCCCAGGACTGTGCACAGGATGCTGTGGATGCACAGGATGCACAGGGCATCAAGATGATGCCCAGGGTGTGCAGCATTTCTTGTGTGAGACCTTCCTCTGTTTCCAGCAGGTCCAGAATCTCCCCATACCCTGCATCTCCTGCTCTCAGCTCTGCTGATGAGCAGGTTTGCTGGTCCCCTGGGCCAGGATTTCTGTTGTGCTCCCCTTGACTGCTGTGGGACCCCCTCTTGTCCTGGTCCCTGGTGTGAGCTGGGTACCAGTGCTTGGGACAGGAGAATGGGCACCCTCTTCTGCACTGGTTTTGGGATGCTCCAGGGAAGAGGCTCAGCAAAGCCCAGGGAGGCTGCTGGGGGTCACTGCTGTGCCTTGGCAGTGCTGGAGGGTCCTGGCTCACACAGAGCCCCATGGTGCTGCCTGTTCCCTGTTCCCTCTGGCCCATCCTCTCGCTCAATCACTTCCTTCCTCCCATCCCGTTTTTCCAGCAGTGCTCCTGCTGCTGTCTCTTGTCCCAACAGCTGTTTTATAGCACTGGCTATTTTGACTACTCAGTTAACTATTTATCCAGATGGAGCAGCTCTGGTGTCATGCTCCTGGCATGTTTTTTCCATATACAAATTCTGTGTCAGAGCGGAGGCGACAAATCCCAACCATCTCCTGAAGTGTCCGGGCCATTTGCTTTGGCCACCTTCAGCATCCCCAGGTCCCAGCCCACCTCCAGCCCCCTTCAGACCAAATTTGGGGGTTCTGTCCTCCCTATCCCTGCTCTTTCCCTCACACAGATCCCACCATGGGACCTCGCCCTGGCCCAGCTGCAGTAAGGAACTGGCTGCCTTTATTTTCCTAACACTTAATTTTAATCAAATGCAAATCCCGAATGCTTTGCACACCCGGTGACCTGTGCAGATGTCAATTGCCCTGGCTGGGGATGCTGTTTGCTGCCCTGGGAAGGACACCCTCACCCTGCTGGGAGTGGTGGGAGGGGGACTCCATGGCCATTCCTGGCTCTGCCCACCCCTGAGGACACACAGCATCCCCAGCCCCCAGTGAAGGAGCTCAGGGAGGATTCTGTGACCTGTGCATCCCCCCAGGGCCCAAACGCTTCCCTGGGACTTTGAAGCTGGATCTCTGCAAGCCCCAATGAGAGCAAAACCCACTGCAGAGCTCAGCTCCCAAACATGCTGCTTTTTCTCCCTCTTCTGTTGCTTGCAGCTGCCTTTTCCCCAGCAGGGTGGTGTGATCACCTCTGTAGCCCTCATATCTCCACTAGGGATGAGAAACAGCTTCATCTGAACACCTCCTGGAGCAAATTCCCCCGAGGATTTTCACCTCCAGCTGGACTGAGGATTTCTCCAGGAGCCAAACCTGTGGCAGATCCCAGCAGAGCACAGGGTGCTCCTATCCCTAAGATCCCCTGGAACATTCCAGAGGCCCAATTTGGCTGTTCAACAGCATTTGCATTGAAAATCCCAACTTTGAAATGCAAAAAGTGATGAGATGGAAGCAATTGCAGCAGGGAGTTTAGAGAAAAGCCTAAATATTTATTTAGAAACACTGTGTTTTTCCTCTGCTCCTGAATTTCACATTTATTTCCTTTGCTCCATCCTGGGCTGGGGGTGAGCAAAGGCTGCCTCAGCTTAGCCATACTGGAAGGGACCTTTCTCACCATGTTACAGCAAAACTAGCTGAAATTCAGAAAAAAAACATTCCAAAACTCTCTCCTCCAACATTTCTTTTTCTTCCAGGTCTTTTCTTTGCAGAGAGCCTGAAGTTTCCAAGCACACTTGTCACTCAGTGCGTGAAAGGAAAGTTGGCAGCTCTCCAGCCTATTGTCACAGCCCCTTATGAAACTCAAGGATTTCAGCTACATTTCCTCCCTGCTGACCTTATCGAGGTCCTGCATGTTTTTGGCATTTCTTCATGCACTTGCAGGGTGCAAAACACCAAAGGCACCAAGCACCTCGCCCCGAGGTGCCTCCAGCACCTTGTAGGGATGCATTGCCAGTGTGGGGGTATTTTAATGAAGGTAAATTACCCCCAGCACAATTTATTTAGCAAATTCCCTGTTGTTCGGTTCATGAGTTGTCAGACAAAGTTTGCTGAGGGGCTCGAGCTTATTTGTGGCTGATGGTTGGTTTCTGAAGGGTTTGGGGGAGCACCTTGGGGTGCATCACTGTATCCTGGGACCAAAAGCATCCCATCCCCTTCACAGGGCTGGGATTTATGGCAAGAACGTGTTCATGAGGGGCTGGGTGATGTAGGAGTGAAATGGGGTCAGAAATGTTTATTTTCAGTCTGTGCTGGTCTCAGGACATGCTGCCACCCTCGGCTGCCGCCAGCTGAGCTCGGCAGGTTGTCCCCAGGGCAGGAGGGACCAGCCCTGCTGTGTTTCTGTGGAACACAAGTGCACCCTTGGCCAGCAGCCACCGAGCCACAGCACCAGGGTGTTGGGCTTCCTCGAGCTGCCTGGCCACGGAGATAAGCAGTGGAGCAGGAAATGTCTCACTCCAGGCTGGGATGGAGGAGCTTGGGCCGGGGCTGGGAGCTGCAGGGCAGCACCTGAGCCCCTCAGCACTGCTGGGGGTATCCCTGGGGTTTGTTTCTTGCTTTCCTGTGAGGTTCCCTGCTGGGAATAGTCCCAGTGTGGCTGTGGTGGGGTTGGAGGGTGCAGGAGGCAGCAGGAGGTGGGGCAGCACCTGCCAACATCCCCATCCTGCAGGCACGTAACCATCCTGGCTGTGACACTGCAGGTGACACCACGAGCACACCCACACTCAGCCCAGAAAGGCAGGCTGGAGCTGATAAGGGGGAATGAGTTAAACTGGAAGAGGAGAGATTTAGATTGGATATTAGGAGTGAATTACCAATGAGGGTGGTGAGGCCCTGGCACAGGGTGCCCAGAGAAGCTGTGGCTGCCCCTGGAAGTGTCCAAGGCCAGATTGGATGAGACTTGGAGCAGCCTGGGATAGTGGAAGGTGTCCCTGCACTTGGATAGGAGAGTTGGAATGAGATGATCTTTAAGGTGCATTCCAAGCCTAATCATTCCATGACTGAATGAAGCCTCCCCATTTCCCAGGGGAATGCAGCATGGCTCTGACCAGACACAGAAACAAGGACACCTCCACATGCTCCACATCCACAGCATCACTGTAAGAGCCAATCTGCCCGAGGAAAGGGAGCTTTTTGCAGGCTCTGCACAAGCACTCAGGGATCTGCTCAAGGTGGGCACAGAAAACCCCTCAGCCCCAGTGACTGTGTCAGAGCAGGATGCTGCACCCTCCCCTGAGTGCTGGGAGCTGCATCCAGCACGGCCACTGAGGCTTGTGGTGGGCTTGTCCTTTGCCAGCAGCAATTAGCAAACAGCCCTGCCCACGGTGCCTAAGGAGGTTTCCAGTCTGTCTCCAAAAAAGCAAATCAACCCGAAGTTCTCTGCACAGACCCAGCCTGGAAAGGCAGGAAGGATTCCCGCCCCCTCTGCCAACAGCGTCTGCCCTCCTCCTGCCGGGGATAATTGCTCCATCTACCAGCAGGCTGCTCCTGGCACTGCTGGGTTGGGACACGGTGTTCCAGGCTGCCTCCCTGGGGCCCTGAGTGCTGGCACAGCCACCAGGTGCTTGCTGCCTGCTCTCTCCTGAGATCAACCTTTGGAGCAAGGCAGGCAGGGAGTGGGATCAGTGGCTGGGGCTGAAGGCTGCTGGAGGGTTTGCACAATAACAGCTCTTGCTAAGAGACCCTGATATTTTATAGAATCCTAGAATCCCAGGCTGGAAGGAACCTTAAGGATCATCTGGTCCAATCTTTCTTGGCAAAAGCATGGTCTAGACGAGATGGCCCAGCACCACATGCAGCCAAATCTTAAGAGTCCAACGTTGGGGAAACCACCACTTCCCTGGGGAAATTATTCCAATGGCTGATTGTTCTCATTGTGAAAAATTTTCCTCTTGTGTCCAATTGGAATCTCCCCAGGAATAACTTGTACCCAGTGCAGGGTGTGATTTTTTCCTAAAGGGCTCTTGCACACAAGCTTTTCCTGGAGGGAGGAAAAAAAATCATCAGAGTCAAAAGAAAATAACTGGAGATATAAAATGGGGGTGCACATAGGGCTGAGCATCAGCAAATGCAGCAAGTCCTCCAACAGCAGCTCTGAATCCTCAATTTCCTTTATTGCAGTGAATACAGGAGAGAGCAATGGTTTGGCTCAGTACAGCCAGAATGATTCCAGTTGTGCCTGGGATTGGGTCTGTGGTGAGCTCGAGGAGAGGGACCTGACTCAACCAGTCACTAGCAGGTCATTTGGGAGTTTTATTTCTTTATTGGTGATTAATGGCAGTGCTTCATTTCTAATGGAAGGAAATAGGGAGGAAATGGTTTCTTGCCTTCATTTGTCAGGGATTTGTTTAAAAGGGCACTCGCCTTCCCTGGAAATAGGTCAGGGTTGTGTATTTCCAGGGATGAGCAGCTGGTCAGGCTGAGGCTGGATGTCAGATGTTTGGATGATGGAGGAGCCCAGGCTTTCCTGTGTGAGGCCATTCCCCTCTCCCTCCCCATCCCTGTCCCCTGGGCCCTGTGCCAGGGACACCCTGTGTCCTGCTCCTGCTGCATGAGAGGAGAGGGTTTGAAGTTCCCAGCTGAAGCAGCCTCTGGCTGCACAGAAAATCAGCAGTTAATTGGGTGGAAATGAATTTTCCTGGTGTGTCCCTGCAGCAGGGCTCTGCTGCAGGCAGAGTGAGCTGTGCAAGGAAGGTGCATCAGCCCTGGGAGCTCTGTGCCTCCCTGAGGGGTTTTGGAGCAGGTAGTCACAGACTCATAGATTCCTGGATTGATGTGGGTTGGAAAAGCCCTCTGGGATCACAGGTCTGACTGTTCCCCCTGACTGCCAAGGCCACCACTAACCCATGTCTCCAAGTGCCACAAACCCCTCCAGGGCTGGTGACTGCACCACTGCCCTGGCAGCCTGTACCAGGGCTGGACAACCCTTTAGGTGAAGATATTGTCCCTAATATCCAACTGAAACCTCCCCTGTTCCAGCCTGAGGCTGTTCCCTCTCCTCCTGTCCCTGTTCCCTGGGAGCAGAGCCTGACCCCCTGGCTGCCCCCTCCTGTCAGGAGTTGTGGGGAGTGAGAAGGTTCCCCCTGAGCCTCCTGTTCTCCTTCACCTGCTCCTTTGTGCTCCAGACTCTTCCCCAGCCCCACTTGCCCTTCTTGGGCACACAAATGCATTGGGCACAGAGCCTTCAAAAGAAAAATCTTGGTTTTGAGTGTAGTGAATGTATTGCCCACAATTCCCCATGGAAAACAGGGACTAGGAGGCATCACTGGGCCAACCCCAGGGGAAGAAGATGGCAAAGCCACTGTCCCATGTCCTTGCTGCTGCCAGAGCAGAAAAGCTGGGATGGAGTCACTGCCACTGGAACCTCTGCCTTGTGCCATGACTTGAGTGTCAGCCACATGGTGGGATGCAGTGGGAAGATGTGGAAGGGTTCAACAGGGCTTCACCCCCCTGGCATTGTGCTCAGTGTGGCACTGGGGGAGAGTTTCAGAGGTAAATAACAATGTCTGGTGTTTGATAAATGCCAGTTTCTGGTCAGTTTGTGCATTGAGGTTGAGATGTTTCCATGAGCCCAGAGCTCAGGGCTGAGCAGACCCAGGGCACTGGGTCACTTGAGGTGACTCTTGCCACCATCCCAAGCCCCACAGCAGGGACACTTTGATGTCCTGGAGACCTACAGGAGCCAAAAGTGTTATTGACAATCTGAGCCATTGAAAAAATTCTTTTGTGCACTGAAAGGACCCAAGCTTTGGGAAAGTTCCTCACATTCCTCTTCAGCTGCAATAACACCATTCCTGGGGCTGTCCCTGCCCAGCCCTGCCGTGGGCTCTCAGCCTGGCCAGGCAGTCAGAGCCCGACAATCCTAGCAACAATGACATTGTCAGCTACATTTGCATCACTGAAGCCTGAGCAGAGCCGGTGACACACCGTGGAGCTGGCACTGGAGCCGGTATTGCTGCCATCTGCGGAGAGCCGCCTCCACACCCGCTTCAGAATCAGATTTTCTGAACTCTTTGGTTTGTGCTTGCCCAGGGCCAGAGTTCAGGGTGCTCGTGGTGGGCACCACAGAGCCTGGCCAGGAGCCCGGGGTGGCCCCAGATGGAGGATGCTCTTTGCATCTCTCTGAGATGGATGCAGAGATGTCACATCTCGTCCCTTTCCTTGGCACACGTTGTGTTCACAGGCTCCTTCCAGACATCCCGCCCTCCCCACGAGCAGTTCCAGCAGCAAATGTTCTTGTGATTTTTCTTATTTGATTTTTTTTAAAAATCTTTTTATCCCAGGCTGTTTCTGATGTAGGAGACAAGGGCTCAGTTCTGCTCCATCTTCAGAGAAGTGCAGCTGGGTGGCTTGTAAACCCGCTTAGTTTTTATGCACCTGGGGACTCTTGTGTTTTAAATGTCAGTTTGGCTCTTTGTATTTTACTTAAAGTGCACTTGGGGACTCATGAGCTTGTGTGATCAGGTTGACTGAGGGGAGAGAATTTCTGGCTTCACAGGGAAGCTGGAAAACAGCACGTGTCATTTCACAGGGTGGGAGGAAGGAAGCCAAGTCCTACAGTTGCATCCCACCAGTACCAGGAGCTGCCCTGCGTGGTCCTTCCTCCAGAGCTGTGAATTTAGACCTCAAACAAAAACTCAACCAAACCATGTTTTTAAAGAAATGCTGGCTTCTAAATATATGCATCCTGGGGTTTACATTTGGAGAGAAATCGCTGCATGTCTACAGCTTCAAACTTGGATTGTAAAAATAGCATAAAAGCCAAGACTGGTGTGAGAGACTCCAGGAGAAGAGGCAGGCACAGCACATGCCAGCTCACATGAAACCACTTGTCCCCACACAGGGGACATGGTGCAGCTCTGAAAGGCTGTGGGGGCTGTGGAGAAGGGGACAGAGACAGCAAAAAGCAGCTGGGAGGGGTGAGTGAGCAGTGAGGGAGGAGGTTTAGGTCACCTCTGTTGAATCACTGGGGTCGTGCTTGGGCACTGCAACCCTGCTGGCACAAGGTGAGCCTGAAAATTGCTGACTGCTCCTTGCTGCCAGGAAGGGAAGCCAGGCCAGCCAAGGGAGGATTTCCCTACCTCTAATAGGGCTGCTTGTACCTAGTACATGGTGAAGACTTGCAGATACTAAAAATAATCCATGTAGACCAAAACCATGCTGGGCCAGACGGCCCCTGAGCAGGCAGCCCTATAAAAAGCCAGCCCCAAAGGAGCCCATTTTCCTTTGACAGTGTCTTTTCTCATTTCCCAATGCAGTACCAATGCTGTCATACCCACTGGACTGTTGTTCCTGCCATTCCTCTTCACAGCTTTGTCAGCAATAAGAGAAATGGCTTTGGGAGATGGGTTATCCCAAGGGGCTCATTGTTTTCCCTGGAGCCATGGGGTTTATTTTCCTCTATGTGCCTACACCTGCTGAGCCCAGCACAGCCATGGGTTTATGGCAGCATTTCCCACAGCCACCACTGGAATTAGAGGCCACCCCATGGCACCAGCATTCCAAAGGCCATTGTGTTTGGCTTTCCCACCCCACCACATCTCTACCCAGCAGTGGAGCTGCTCAGCATCCTCAGTCCCACAGGGATTTGGGGCTGGGTGGGAGCAGGGGGGCCCCAGGGGGATGGAGAAGGTGTTGTTGGCAGTGGGTGCTCCTGCCACATGGGCTGAGCATGGAGGAAGCCCCTGGCTGTGTTTGCACTGCCAGTGGCAGCTTAGCCCCAAGAGCCCCAGTGTGATGAATAAGTAAAAGTTGGTTGTTCCCGTTGTTGATTGAAGTCCTGAAAATGATGTTGTGGTTTACACCAGCCCTGTCCTTGCTGCCAGAGCCCACGAGGCAAGACTGAGAGAGGAGTTCCACCAGAAAGGAAGCAGCTCCAGCTACCCAGGGAAAGAAGGACAACCAGGCTTAGAGGGGCCCTGCCTCTAGCCAGGTAGAGTCCAAGGAAAACCATGGTTTTTGGACTGTGTGGATTTGTTGGCCTGGCACATCTGAACCACAAATACATAAGGCCTTGGTGCACATTAATCCCATCAAGACATGCAGGGGCAGAATGTGTTTCTATTGCTGGTGTGACTGGGGGATCACAGGATTTTACTTTGGTGGAAGCTGAGGTGATCCTGACTGGAAATGAGTGGAAGAAACACCCTATTGTGAGTGGCCCTGAGGCCCCTTGCATTTTGGGCATAGACTTCCTCCGAAATGGGTATTTCAAAGACCCAAAGGGACTCAGGTGGGAATTTGGCATAGCAGCTGTAGAGACAGAGGGTGTCAAGCAATTGAACACCTTGTCTGGATTATCAGAGAACCCATCTGCAGCAGGACACCTGAAGGGGGAAGAACAATGAGTGCCAATTGTCCCTTCAGGAGTGCACTGCTGACAGTGCTCCCTTGGCGAGGGCAGGAGCCAGGAGAAAGCTCCGTGTCCATGCCAGGGCTGAGTCAGCCTGGTCGTGAGGAAAGGAGCTGTGTGTGCGTGTGGGGAATTAGACAGTCAATCATGCTTTCAGCAAGCCTGAAATCATCTGTGATATTTTTATTTCCAGATTTTTGTGGGAAGGTTGTTCCCGACGTCCCGGCCGCGGCGACGCCGCGCCGAGGGCAGCCCCGGCACGCTGGTGGTGAGCCAAGCCTGCCTCCATCCCATCCATCCCACAGCTCCCCTCGTGCCTGCCCCACAAGCTGGGCACTGGGGGCAAATTTCAGCAGTGAATTTGCTTTTCAGCCCCTTGATGGCCCGGGGGAAGGCAGGCACATCTCCTCCTTGGCTGGCAGCTCTTCCCTTCCAGCCACGCACATCTCAGGGATTGTGGCACCTCAGAGGCCCCTTGGAGCCTCCTGCCATGGCAGGGAATGGTGTGCAAGTGAGAACAGTCTGGGAATAGAAGGAGCCTGCTGGTGATGCCTAGAGAAGCTACCTGGAACAGAGAATAGACAGAGTGAAAGGAATAAATAGGTATTTATTAAAG
Source organism: Aegithalos caudatus (assembly GCA_013389925.1). Taxonomy (NCBI): domain Eukaryota; kingdom Metazoa; phylum Chordata; class Aves; order Passeriformes; family Aegithalidae; genus Aegithalos; species Aegithalos caudatus. The sequence goes on along the minus strand of WEIU01002544.1, from coordinate 40,279 downwards.
GCCTTAAAGGATATACCTTAGGTGGTACAAGAGCCCAGCCATGGCTCCACCCAAGATGGATCCAAGACAGACCCAGGATGGACCCAAGCCTACACCCAAGATGGACACCCAGTCACCAGTTTTCACACTTTTATAAGTTTTGGTCCATTTCCATATTGGGGTTAATTGTCCAATTACAGCTCCAGGTTATGCAGTCCCATCCTCCCAGTTTGCCCTCCTCAATTTGCTGTTGTTTGCACTTTTTGGGCCTGAAGCTGCAGCGGTGTCCTTGGTTCTGGGGCTGGAAAAGGATTGTTTTGTCTGACTGAGCTGTGAGGAGAGCTTGCTAACACTTTATATGAAGTTCTGAGTCATGCACTAAGGCAGTACAGAATCTGAAAAATATGAAAGCTAAGACTTAAGGCATCAGAGGGATGGAGCAGCCATATGAGCCTTTGTACTTAGGTGAGGAGAGAAAAGCAAGCTGTGCCTTTATAAAAGAATATACAAAATAAATAAAAGCAAGTGGGTAGTCCTTGGTTTCAGGAGGATGAGATGTGACATCTCCCTGGAAGTGTCCATGGCCAGCTTAGATGGGGTTTGGAGCAACTTGTTCTAGTGGAAGGTGTCCCTGCTCATGGCAGGGGGATTGGAATTGATGGTCCCTTCTAACCCAAACTATTCCATGATTCTCTGATCTCAGGAATGTGTTTTCTCCCAAAGCCTCAGTCCCTGGGGCAATGTAAAGGGGAGAATTTCAAAAGGTTGTTTTTTTCTGTTTGGTTTTTCTGGGTTGATTTCTTAATTTTTTGCCTCTCTGGTCCCTGGATCCTGGCCACAGGCACAGCCTGAACCTGCCTGGGCCAAGCCCAGCAAGAACAACTAAAGCAACTTGATTTTGAGGGATGCTCATGAGTGATGCTTGGAGCTGGGAAACCATCACCAATTCCTCAAGTTGGAAGGAAAAAATGGTGGAAAAAAAGCTTTACATCTCCCACAAAAGCCTTGGTGTGAACAGCAGTCGGCGATTCCAGGCTCAGAATCCAAACCAAAACTGAGCAGTCACACACATTTTTTTTCCTTGTGGAGCCAAAAGCTGTTCCTGTCAGGCTATATATTTGCTCTCTGATTAATATAGGAGATTATTTTTTTTTTCAGGGAAGAGAAATGGAGAAGCTGACAGCAGCATGTGAAGTATTTGGCAAAGGGTGTCTTTTATGTTGCGTGTAGGTAGTGCTGGGTATATCTGCAAGCTATAAATAGCCCCATACTTATATACCTCCCTCCACATATTGTTTCCACTTCTTTTGCAGACTACCTGCAAAACACAGACACCCTCTGAAGCTGTAAATACAGCCATTACACTGACTGACAGCCCATTCTGCAAAGTTTTGATGCAAAACACCTTTGTGTTTTCTGGGGGATGGTGCAGGGATGTGGCCCATGTGTCTCGGGGTATCAATACACCCAGGAGAATAAGATGTCCTGGAGCTGTAGCAGTGTGTTGGATAATTCATGGCAAATTTTCAAATGGTTGAGAAATTTTCTTGGTGTGGGTGTCAAATTGGGGTGGTGGTGACTTGACTTCTCCTTTCAAGACGAAAAATACAGTCAAAATTTTTGTTAAAAGGGAACTACAGTAAATAAAACCTTTTGTTTTGGTCCCTCCAACCCAAACAGTCCTATGTTTTTTATCATTGGGGATTCCCCCCCTTCTCATACAGAGCTTTAAAGGCAAGAATTCCCATTTATTTTTCCTTAAGTGCTGGAACAAGATCCTGGGACATTTTTAGGAAAAAAAAAAAAATGCTGTTGCCTTTTATTTTTCCCCGCTTTTCCCAGCTTGATTTCTCAATCAATCCAGCTCCTTTTACACCCAGTTGCATTTTTTTGGCTACAGACACATCCGTACAGTCACCGCCGTGTTTTCCCAATCCTGCGCCCGAACCATCCGTCCTAACACTGCACAGAAATCTGCTGGGTTGCCTTCTTTTTTTTTT
>WEIU01002544.1:0-24213 GCA_013389925.1 Aegithalos caudatus | reverse complement strand
TCAGTGGAGCTGCTGTTGGTACCAGTTACCTCACTGGAAAACAGGTAGCAGAGATCTGGGCTGGAAGTGTAGAAATGTTGAAAAAAAACCGAGCCAAAAAGCAGTAGAGAAAATTGTGGTTACTCCAGTATTTCCATGACGTGAGCGTGCACCGGAGGCTGCTCCGTGGGCGGTTTAACCCCTGGCAAGCCGGGCTGCAGGCTGCTCCCCCGCAGCCCAGCGCTGCCCCTGGGGACACAGCTGCTCGGGAGGCTCCTCATTCCCATCAGGATTCCTGCTGGTGGCTTCCTCTCCACGCTCTGGCTCGGTGGGGGACTTGGCTCACTCGTGCCAGGTCACATCTGAGTCCAGAGTGTTGCTCTTTTGAAGGGATGCTGAATTAATCCTTGCCAGCAATTAGCCTCGTGTCTATAACAAGCATTTGCTGGTTTGCTGTGGGAACCTCCCGGTTTTTGAGGTTTGGCTGCTCGTTATCACCCTGTAAAAACCTTTTCTCTTCCTCACCCGCAGAGGTGGCGAGTGTGTGGTCAGGCTGTGGTTTGGTGGTGATCCCATCTGCCCTGTGCCGCCTGGTCCAGCACATCCCTGGACACTCGGGACATGTGGTGGCATCCATTTGTGACCTGTGGTGGCTGAAATCTGAAATGTACCTCTCGTTAAAGTCTAGATCTGGGATAGCCCTAAAACTAACTGCCACTGCTCTGATCATCAAAATCCTCCTAAAATTTAAATGCTCAGAAATCTTCTGGATGTGCTGATGCAGGTCCTGGCTTTGGGCCCTCTGGTCCTACATGAACCCACTTGAGATTATATACACACTTCTACATCCCATCTGAGAATTTATATACATGTTTTTCATTTGAGATTGTACATGTGTGTCCCATTTGAGATTATACATATGTGCTCCATTTGAGAGTAACATGTCCAGTCTGAGATTTTTATATATACATATATATCTCAGTTGAGATTTTATTATGTATGTCTATCATTTCCCATTTGAGATTATATATATGTGTCTTATTTGATAACCAGCTCATATAACTTATTAACCCACTGATAACTTATATATATACATATATCCCATTTAAGATGTTATATATGTATATCATTTCCCATTTGAGACTATATATGTGCCTTATTTGATAACCAACTAACATAACTTATTAACCCACTGATAACTTATATATATACATATATCCCACACGAGATTTTATACATGTATATAATTTCCCATTTGAGACTATATATATGTATATAATTTCCCACTTGAGATTATAGATGTGCCTTATTTGATAACCAGCTAATATAATTTACTAACCCACTGATAACATATATATATCCCATTTGAGACTATATATATATAATTTCCCATTTGAGATTATATGTGTCTTATTTGATAACCAGCTCATATAACTTATTAACCCACTGATAACTTATATATATACACACATATATCCCATTTAGGCTGTTATATATGTATATAATTTCCCATTTGAGATTATATGTGTCTCATTTGATAACCAGCTAATACAACTTATTAACCCACTGATAACTTATATATATACATATATTCCACTTGAGATTTTATATATGTCTGTCATTTCCCATTTGAGACTACATATACATATATAATTTACCATTTGAGACTATATATGTGCCTTATTTGGTAACCAGTTATTATAACTTATTAACCCACTGATAACTTTTACATATGCGTATACACACATATATATACATATACACCACACATGTACATATACATACTTATACATATATACATACCTATACATGCTTATACATATATATACACACATATATCTATACATGCACACACATAATTATATATATATAAAAGTATACATAAACGATCTAAAAGTATATATAAACTATAGTACCCCCCCCCCCCTCCCCACTAACATTTACAAGTCACCGTGTGACCCCTTTGAACAAAAGACCCCTTTATGGGGGGAAACCCCAGCACAGACAGTAAAAATCTGTGTGTCCCCACTGGCAGGTCCGTGCCCAAGGGTGAGGACACTCAGTGACAGCCCGGACCCGGCGCTGGGTCGCGGTCCCCGGCGGAGCTGCGATGTTTTGGGGAGGAAATCCGCTCCTTGCTCTTGCGCGTCCCCTGTGCCCCTGGGTTCCTGCCCGCGGTATTTTTGCTTCGGGTGTTTCCTGCTATTTAAACCTCTCGGTGTGTTTGCCGGCGGCGGGGGGAGGGCTGGCAGCTCCTGCGGGAGAAGGGCTGGGCTGTGCCGGGGGCTCGGAGCTCCCCGGGGTCCCCAAAGCCACCCGGAGCTGGCTGGGACAGCTGTGCCTTGTGCTGGGACCGGTCCCTGCAGCTGCTCCGTGTCCTCCTGCCGTGATGAATAGCAAGAACGCCTTCTTCTCCTTGGGGTGGTTTTCTTGTTTTGTTTTTTTTTTTGTTTATTTGTTTGTTTTTTCCCTTGTCTTTCTGGAGAAAACCCCCGTGGAGCGCTTGCAGAGCCGTCCTCAGAGCAAATAGAAGGCTCCGGTTTTTTTGTGTTAGATGTGTGCTTTATTATACAGGGTTTGGGGGGGGTTGTTTTATTTTTTAGGGGGTGTTGTTGTTGTTGTTTTGTTGTTTTGTTTGGTTTGGTTTTGTTTGTTTTGGGGGTTTTGTTTGTTTGTTGTTTGGTTTTGGTCTTCGTCTTCATCTTCTTCGTCTTCTTCGTCTTATTATTATTATTAATATTGATATTTCTTCTTCTGGTTTGGAGGCAGTTTTCCTTGCATCGCTTGGCGATAACAACAGCTGTTTTTTGGGAAGGCTGTGTGGGTGGGGGAGATTCTCTCCTCTCTTCCTTTGGCCTCGGGCAGTGAAAGCTCAGAGATGCCGGGGCAGGAACTGAGCGGTGCCTCCGGGCTCTGGCGTGGCCCAATCCCCCGGGATTTGGGATTTGCCCAGCCGGAGTTGAGCAGGAGCCGGGCAGCCGAGGTCGGGATAACCCTCCCTTCACCTGCCTGTTTGCACTTTCCTTTTTCCATTCTGCAACATCCCGAGTCAACAGGAGGGCTAAATTAAGGAGTATGTGGGGAGAGAGTGGAAAAGTCAAAATGAGAAAGGCTGGCTCAGCAGTGCAGGGAGGGAGAGAGGAAGGGATGGAGCTCTGGTCCTGCCCCGCCTGCTCCGGTTCCCCTCGGGTCATCTTTGGGGTGTCCTTTGGGATTTTTCTGGGCTTTTCCATGCTTTGAGAGCCAGGGATCTTCTCTGCTCCCCTCCGGAGGGGACTCCTGCAGTGACCCAGGTGAAGGGGCTGCTCTGCAGTGCTGGCTCAGGCCCATTCTGAGGCTCCTCTTCTGTTTATAAAGCCTAATTCAAAATATTCTTCCCTTTTTCACACAAGCATATTTAGATATCCCTGTATAGAGGTGTATATATATATAAGATTTAATCCTTATGCACAAATATGGTTTATACCATATATGTGTATATATATGTGTATTTCATCTTTATAGTCATGCACACAGATATAATACATATTTGGAAGGAGATTATGAAAAAAAACCCTAGAAGGGACTCATATTTCCAGGGATTTCTGAGTATCTCATTCCAGGAAAGGAACTCCTTCAACTACACAAAAATGTGTGATCCTCAGAGAGTTCATCCATGAAAAGTATTAATTGTCCAACTTGTCTCTTTTTCCCATCCAGAAAAACAGATCTTTTCTATCCTACAGAAATTTTTTTCTTCTGATATAATCCAAACTAAGGGCCGGGTAGACTTCATTTTCCATGAAAACCCATCCAAGAGGATTGCTGAAAATAGACTGTTCTCTGAGAACAGATACCAGAAAAAGCAAAGGGAGGGGTGGGGGCAGGCCATCTGGGGCAAGGAGTTCTGCAAAATAAATTAATGATTGATAATCTCAGTTTGAGTTAAAAGCAGCCCATAAGCACCTGTGTGGGTCAGGGGATGCACCACCCTGCAGGTACACTGGATGTATTTTATCATCCTGATTTCATTTATCATGGGAGATGGGTTGGGATGGGATGTCATGGTCAATATTCCCCACAGGTTTGCCATGATGGAAACATTTCCTCCAGAAAACAAACAAATGGAAAAAATACTCCAACAAAATCCCTCCAGATCCACACTGAGGATGGAGTTGAGTCCATGCAGCCCCGAGTTGGGGCAGGGAACATTTCCACCCCAGGGTTCACAGTCGGGGTTTTCAAGCTCCATAAATGCACAGTTTGTGCCCTGGGGCTTGGCTGCGGGATTGATTAAAACATTTGGATTAAAACATAGCAATTAAAACATAGGAATTAAAACAAACATCAGCTTTTGGAGGGGTCAGGGAGAGCAGGTTCCTCATCTTGGCAGGGAAGGGGAAAAGATGCGGTTTGGATTTAAAAGCAATATCCTGTAGTTCTTCTTGTTTGTTTTTTTTCTTCCCTTTTTAAAACTGGGTTTGGGGCTTTGTTTCAGTAACTTTAGTTATATTTGTAATGTAATTTATTATTTTTGTTTCTTACTTATTATTTGTTGGTTTATTTTCCAAGACATGCAGATGTGATATCCTTAATGGCTTACAGCCTCATGGAAGTTGCTTGTCTCAGTGTAAAGGGACATTGGAGCTGTTACCCCCCTGAGCACAGCAGCATTTGCTGTGTTCTGAGCAGCATCTCTCCTCCAGAATCACATACATCCCTTTGGAAAATGCATCCTACTCTCATTTTCTTACCTGGAGCCTTTTCAGCTCAAATATTTTTAGGATAAAATAGGATTTTTCTTAAATCCTTTGGGATTTTTTAGAAAAAAAAAATCCCAAATATGATCCCACCTTGTTCTTTCCCAATTCTTGCAGAATTCAGCTGAAAGGCTCAGCCCAATTTTGGCTCCTCCCCTGGGGCATTTGAATCTTCCTGGGGCTGGGCACTCTCTGAGCTGACCTGGCAGCAGGGGCATCACTGGGACTCTTGGCACTGTGCAGCTCCCTGTGCTTGGTTTCCTAAACTGCTTCCCAGCACTGCCAGGAAAATGTTATGAAGGTTTTTTTTTAATGAATTGCAAGTGGGCAAGTTCAGTGTGCCTGGAGTGGGTACAAATCCCCCACTGCCCTGTCCCCTGGCCTGGCTGGGGCTTTTTGCTCCCTGTGCTGGCTCTGGGTGGCAACTGAGCATCCCAGGGATGTGGGGAGCAGCCAAGGGCAGGAGGCTGCAGCAGAGCCCAAAACAGTGAGAAAACATTACTGTCCAAAAATTCCCAATTTACTTAACACTTAGCTGAAAAAATTAGGTTTAATGTGATAAAGAAGGAAATAAAATGATATTTCTAGTGTGGAAGAAGAGATTATATTGAAGTTGCAGCATGTCCCTTGATTTGGGTTGTAGTAATTTTGGCAGAAGTTTCCCAGGTGAGGCAGAGTCATTCCCTTGCCTTTCCCTGCAGTTATGGAGAGGGTTTGCTTGGAGCAGAGGTCAGAAGAAGCAAAAAATACCCAATGTGACCCCAAAACTAAAAAAATCCACCGAACCTTTAGCTTTATTTTCTTCAAGCTCCTGTAGTGGTTGTGGGGGTTTTGGTTTGTTTTCTTCTTTTTCCAAAACCGTTACTATTTAAATGCAGATTTTTAGCTTTTCCACCCGGGAGCCGGAGCTGGAAATTCTTTCCACTGCGTTGGTGCAGGAGAGAACAAACCGCTGCTTTTACTTTGCTCAAATAATCCATCCCTGCCTGGAGCCACGGGTTTCCTCCTCCCTGCTCCCTCCCACTCCCAGAGTGATCCCAGGATCTGCTGCGGGTGCTGATGGGGACAGGGGTGAGGAGGCATCACCCTTAAGTGCCATTTCCCTAAGGGTTTTTCCTTTCAATTTCTCCAAGATTTTATTCTTGCTAACGCCACATGGGCGCTGGAGTGGCGAGCCCAAGTGGCAGCTTCATTTTTCAGAGCAAAATGGGCAAAATCTCCTGTCCTTACTTTGCTGGCATTAAGGAAAGGAGGTGGGATATTGGCAGGGAACCAATTTGCTTTTCACTGTGGCATGGGAGGAGGATGCTCAGGGCTGGGCAGGACCCCTGAACTGCAGTGAGGGGAACCTTGTGCTGCCCAGTATTTTGGGGATGAGCCATTTCCAAGAATAAACGGAGTTAAAAGTGGGGTGGGTGAGGCTTTCTTATTTATTTCATGTGGCTTCTTGGACCATTGGTCTGATGCCACACTCCCTCCTGCATTGCTGATTCCCTCTCCCTGGGCAGTGGGGCATGGTGGTGGTGGTGGCTTTTCCTCCAGCACAGGAATGCCAGCTCTGATTTTCTGGGGAGAAGGAGACAGCGTTGGGCTGGGTTTGCTTGGTGCTTTGCTGCTCTTGGGGGGCACATCCAGGATAACTGCACTTCCTAGTCCCTGACCTGCTGAGATCAGCTCAGCTGGCCAAAAAAGGAACAAATGAGCCTTTCAGCTTTCCCTTTCCAGCTGCAGCAGTGGGGCTGTGGGTGCCTGGTACCCCCAGTTCCCCCCAGGGCCCCATCACTGTCCTGGGTTCAGAACCTGTGAGTTTGGAAGAGCAGTGTGAGGGTGGGATGAGCAGCTGATCTGGAGCTCTGTCTGCCCCAGGAAGCCTTGTGACCCAGACCAGAAATTTTTGGGGCTGAATTTTTTGCCAGCCATTGACAGCGTCCAGGTGCCGGTGAGGAAAACGGTTGGATCATTTTACCCTAAAGCATTGCCTGGAAAACAGCAAGGGTGTTTTTGGCCCTTAAACCTCTGCTATCCATCTCATGTGCTACTCACCCACCCTGGGGTGCTGCCATCCCCACCTGGCCTGAATTTTCTTATTTTTGGGGTGGTGGATCCCCCAACCAGAAGGGTTCTGTGCTTTTGCAAAGTGCAGGGCACAGCTGGAGCAGGGATGAATGCTGAGGAATTACAGGAACAGCAAAGCAGTGGTGTTTGCCATGGGAGGGGGGTTGTATCTTGTTTATTTTATCTTTCTGATGCCTTTTGAAGCAGCCCTGAATGAGTGGCTGTCTCTGCTGTGAGCAAACCTCACCTGGCACACAGGAAAAAGCAGCTATGAGGCGATAGGCAAATAAGGTGCTGGGGCTGGAGAGCCTCCCCAGCCAGGGCACACCCAGAGCCAGCACTGCCTTCTCTCTGCAGGGGAAGGCACAGGAGGAAACCACCCCTGGCTTTGGGACCAGCTCCTTGGGGGTGGTGGAGGGCAGGGGAAGGGCTGGATCCTCTGGGGCTGGGTTGTGGTACAAAGCAGAGCTCAGCTGTGGCCACGTGGCACAAGGATGGGGATGGCTGCCCCATCCCTGGAAGCATCCAAGCCAGCTTGGAAAGGGCTTGGAGCAACCTGGGAGAGTGGAAGGCATCCCTGCCCAAAGCAGGGGGTTGGAACAGGATGATCTCTAAGGTCCCTTCCAACCCAAACCATTCTGTGATTCTGTGCCCCCAGTGCTGTGCATGCACCCATGAGGTGGTGTTTAGTGCAGGGTTATTCCCCCTGTTCCTTGGGTGGCAGAGGCTCAGCACAGCTGGAAATGCTGCTTGCTGCAGGCCTGTGGGCTCACGTGCTCTCACTGCAGCTATGCCCACCCAGGGCTGTGATTTCCATGCCTGGGTGGTGGGGTCAGTGTCCCCCTGCCAAGGGGACAGCCCCTCTCCATGCTGGGCCTTGGGTGGCTGCTCAGCTCTTGGGGTTTCACCTCTGGGGTTTCCTGCTGGAAGGCTCAGTGAGCTTTGGGGTGTGTTTGCCCCCCATTTGGTGCAGTAGCTGTGGGGATGTGGGTCCAATCTGAGCTCCCAGAGGGTGAGGGAGGTCAGGCAGAAGCTGAAGCAGGCACAGTCCCTGTAGGGTGCCCCTGTTCCTGAGCAGTGCCACCTCCTGCCCTGGCACATGGGGTGAGACAGGAGGTGCTCTGTCACAAAGGGAAGTCTGTGGGTGATTTAAGTCATACACAGCCCAGCACATGGATCCCTGTGTTTAGTCCTCTGGGAGCATTAGCACCATTAGGCTTTGAGTGTTTGTCATCCCAGATAAGGCCAAAACACCCAGGCACACGCTCACAAACACTGGTTTTCACACTTCTCACCTCGAGGATGAGGAACAGCCCCACACCCCATCCTCAGGTGGATTTATGGGCCGAGTCTGTGTTAAAACACCCCAGCAAAGCCTGTCCTGGTCGTGCAGCCCAGCAGTTTTGGGGAGTGCTGGCTGTCAGCAGGGATGAGGCAGAGCAGACATCCCTCCAGGATGGGATCCTTCCCATGCAGCCTGCCCTGGGAAAGGCAGCCAGTTAAAATAACAATTTATCCTGCCTGGTGTCTTGTGGGGTGGTGGAAGGATCCCAGAGCAGCCCTGCCTGGGTTCCTGCTTTATGTCACAGGACAGGAGCTGCTCTCCCAGCTGGGGCTGTTTTAAGGTTTTCTTACCCTTTTCACTACTATTTTACTGCCTGTCAGCAAAGTCCAAAGGAATTGGATGCATCCCTTATTTTGCAAATCCATTTCCCCTTCCCTGCATATGGGAAAAGATATTAAAGGCAAGGGTAAAAAAAAAAAAAAAAAAAAAGTGATTACAACATAGAAATATAGCTTGAATTAAGTTATTTAGAGCAAAAAGCTGGGCCTGGGCGTGATGCTCATCATCCATCCCAGAGGGCATCGTGCTCTTCCCACATCATTTGGGGGCAGAAGTGTTTCCCATGAGAAGAATCTGATTTTATCCAAGGGAAGCTCCTGAAATGGCGAGGGAAAATGGAACTTCAGTGCTCACCCTGCAGGATGTTTGCTGCTGTGGGTTGCACCCTGGACTTGAATGTGCAACCAGGGCTTGCTTTGCCACGTGCTGGCCTGTGACAGTGTCACCTTGTGCCTCACTTTCCCCCGAAGCAGAGTGGGATGCAGCACCTCAGTGCAGGATGGAGAAACACCAGCTGCTGTAGGGGTGTGCTCCAGGGGTTTTTGCTCCTGTTACAGCAGGAGAAAGCTCCCTCCACACCAGCCTGTGCCAGTGTGTGTTTGCTTTGGCCGGGCCGGCGGGGCCGGGTGTCCCCGGGGACACGGAGGCTGTCCCAGAGCCCCGGGGCAGCCGCCCGGGCTGGTGCTCGTGGGTGGCCCCAGTGTTTATTTACCTTTTCATCACCTGATTACCGTGCCCTGCCATGCTGCAGGCGCCAGCCCGTGGGCTGCCAGCCCTGTTTGAGTTGGCAGGAGCTGGAGATCAGCCTCCTGCTAAAATAGCCCGACGCCAGCCCCACGTCTGCCCAGGGTGACAGGGCTCCCTGCCTGCCCTTAGGGCATCTTGTATGGATATTCTGCAGCCTGGAATGGGCCAGCATCACCACCTGATGTGATGGCACAGAAAGGGGAGATGTGACAAGCTCAGAGCAGGTTGCAAATGCTCAGCCATCCCTGGAGCTGTGGATGTGTCCCTGCAAGGCAAAGCCCTCTGAGGTAGTGGGGCTGGGGGTGCTTTCACCCAGAGGGGACAGTGCCCTTTTGCTGGTGGGAATGGCCCTGTGACATCCAGGCTGCCATCACCCCTTGGGATATCTCCACTTTCTTGGCTCTGCTCTCCCGAGCTGTGATGCAGAAGAGCAGGAGCAGAGGAACCACAGATGTGTCCACAAACTGCAGGTCCTGTGATGGGACAGCTCAGCTGGGGAAGCTGGATATTTATGGTGCATGTGGGTGGCCCATTCTGGGATTCTCTGAGCCACCATTAGCACCTTCCACTCTTGATGGTGTTACTGCATTTGTGTTCTGGCTGTATCAGGGAGTTCCTGCCCAGAGCTGGATTTCTGTGCTGAGCAGATTTCTGTTCAAAGAAAGGGGCTGTTCAGGTGCCAGCCAGGAGTTTCCATTTCAGCCTGTTTGCACTCACCATGTTGTCCCAAGGGAGTGACAGATTTGGCATTTTGTTGGTTCCCTGTCTGTGGTGGGTTTCCTGGCCAGATGGGACATGGCAGCACTGCTGGTGCCATGGGGCTAACTCACACAGAACTTGGGGTTTGGTGAGTAACAAACCCTCTTATTTCTAGTGAGACTTGGGATGTGACAGGAAGAAGCTCCAGCCCCAAACCTTCCTGTTTTCCCGTGTGTTTTTATCAGTTCACCCCCAAAAATGTGGGCTTATTGATGAGCCTATAAATGTGACTTTCTGCCCTTTTTCTCTGGGTGCTGAGCTTTTTCTTTGGTGCTGAGCTACCACATGAAGAGTGGTGGAAGGAGTCACTGATAGCAGGAAGCTGCCTGGTTATCACTGTACTCAAAGTTGGGGTTTGGGAGGTGCCTGCAGCAGCATTGCTGTGTTTGAGGTTTGGTGACAGTGGTGGCAGTGTCACTGTGCCACCGCAGTGTTTCAGCTGCCCCAGTGCACGTTTCCTGAGTTCACACAAACCCCTTCTCGTGCTTTAGTCAAGGTCTCATGCAAAGTCCCAGCTCTGTGAGCAGCACTGCTGCCAGTCTTCATGCAAACACAGTGTGGGAGAAGCACTGAGAGCACTGTGGTGTTTCAGGTGGCTGCTCAGGGTGGAAAGTCACCCCAGGGTGAGCCCAGACCTGTGGGACCCCCAGCTGCCTCCCCCAGGGCACCTGCCTGCCCTTGGGCCTCTTATCTTGCATGCTTGCACCCTTAGAATTGGAGTCTGGATGGAAATAGCAGCAGCAGATCTCTTCTACTTTTAATTTTGGAGGCTCTCTGGGCTGGGGAGAGGAAGCTGGGGGTGGAGAGGAGCTGGCTGTGAGAGGACAAGAGCCACTTTGCTCTAACAGGCTCTGTAGAGGGACTTGAAGCGCTAAAGGTGCTCCAAGATTAATTTTTTTTTGCTATAAAAATAATTTTAGGCATTATGTGCTGGTCTGTGTCTCACAGGGGATCAGAGCAGCCTGACCCAGGGGAGATGTGGGTTTAAACCAACTCATAGTGAGGGTGTCTGTGAGGACTGAGGACCTGGTACAATTTGAAGCATGAACTCATTCAGGCTTCTTGTTTTCATTGGTTGGTTTTGTGAAGGTAGGTTTGGTTTGGGTTTTGGGTTTGGTTTTTTGTTTTTTTTTTCATTCCTCTGCATGAAAATAGGTGATGGAAAACAGATGAGCAGGTTTCACTTCCTGCTCTCACTTAGGGCTCCACACTGGGGGTGTTTGGAGGCAGCCACAGTGCTGGGACATCAATGTCTGTCTCAGGCTGATTCCTCTTGGACTCATCTGCTCCCTTATTCCCTCCCAGAAACACAAGGAGTTGGAGAAACATCTTGTTTTATCATGGAATTTTTAAGGGTGGAAAAGACCTCTAAGTTGAGTCTGACTTTTAACCCAGAGCTGCCACCTGTTTTTTGTAACCCCCATGGGGTACAGAAGTACACTGAGAGATCTGGGGACAGGAGAAGGCTCTGGGGAGACCTTAGAGCCCCTTTCAGTGCCCAAAGAGCTACAAGAGAGCTGGAGAAGGGCTTTGGAAAAGGGATGGAGTGGCAGGATAAGGGGAATGGCTTCCCACTGAGGGAGAGTATGGTTAGGTGGGATATTGGGAGGAAATTCTTCCCTGTGAAGATGAAGAGGGTGCCCAGAGCAGCTGTGGCTGCCCCATCTCTGGAAGTGTCCAAGGCCAGGCTGGGCAGGGCTTGGAGCAACCTGGGACAGTGGAAGGTGTCCCTGGCCATGGGCAGGGGGTGGAACAAGATGAGCTTTAAAAAGTCCCTTTTAACCTAAACTCTGGGATTCTGATGGGTGCAAATGGAGACAAGTGCCCATGGGGCACCAGAATCAGGGGGGTCACTCCTGAGCCCCTCCCTGGGTGCAGCACCTCAGTCCTGGGCCAGCCTTGCCCACAGCAGGGCCAGCACAGCCCTTGCTTCCCAGGAGCAGGAGCATTCCCTTGGAGGGTACCAGGGGTTGTGCACTGATGCCTTTGAGGGAATACCTCAAAACAAATTTAAGACAAAATTAAGAGAATAAAAAGCTGTTATATTTATTGAAGGGCTTTCAGGTACATTTAGGGCAGATGAAGCCCCCCAGGGGCTACACCCACAATGGACAATGGTCATGGGTTTTCACACTTTCATCAGTTTGATCCATTTGTGTATTGGGGGTTAATCTTTAATTACAGCTTCAGGTAATGAAGTCATTTACCCCAAGTTTGCTACCCTCAACTCACTTTTGGTTACATTTCTTGGGACCTGTGGCAGTGAGGTGCCTTTGATTCCCAGGCCTAGAGAGGAATTGTTGTGTCTGCCCAAAATGGGAAAGCAGCAGCTCACACTGTGTATGGAATTTGGAGTTATACACTAAAGAATTGCAGGATTACTAATACATGGAAAATATAAAAGCTAAAATCCTGAGGCATGACATTGTCTGGTGGTCATGGCACCCATCAGTGCATGCAAAGGTAATGGTCACCTCCTGGGGATGGGGCAACCTTGGGCAAGCTCTGATGGGTGCCTGGGAGCCCCTGGGTTTCAGCCCTCAGGTTCTGGAGGTGACTGTGCTTGGGTTTGGCTGGGAGCAGTGTGGCTGGAGGCTCTGCACCCACTGGGGTGGGTTCAGGAGGACAGCTTGGAGCAGCTGAGCATGGGCTTTGGAGTTGTTTCCTAGAGCGTTGGAGGCTGTAAAGTACAACAGATTAGGAGGAAATATGGTCTGAAAGTTACAGTCCCCAGTGGGGCTGTATGGGGTTTCTGGCAGGGCATTTTATGGGATGGTTGGACTTCTGTGTCTTGGATTTGGAGAGGGCAGTTCCTGAGGAGTATTTTTTTAGGCAGGCTGAGTGTAGGAATAAATGCTGCCGGAGCCACTTGCAGCAGGGAAATTGTTTCCAGGGCTGCTTACTTGGTGTTGGACGGAGAAGTTTGAGGAAAATCCACCTTGATGTGGGAATTTCTGCAGAAAAAATTGCATTTTGGGGTACTGAGTGAACTGCTGGGCAGAAAGGGATTGTTAGTCTGGGTCCAAATCACTGATTATCTTTTTGTCTTTTTTTGCTGTATTGTGCTCCTTGGGCTGTTGATGAAAACCCACAGAGCTCCCTGCAGAAGAAGGTAAGTCATGGGCTGGAGGTGGCAGTACATGCCCTGAGCCTGGGTGGAGTGTGCTGGGAACAAGGAAGAGGGAATCTTTGGGGGTCTTTTAATCTTGGCTTTAATCCCAGAGAAAGCTGGGCTGACAGTAGGGCTTCCCTGTGATGGTGAGGCTACCTCTGTGAACAGAAACACTGAGGATTTGGTTTCAATAGTTAAAAACAGACCCAGTGAAACCAGGGCAGTGCCAGAAATGAAAGCATTTCATTTTAGAGAGAACCCCCCAACCACAATGCTGCATGTCCTCCCCAATGCCCTCGGCCCTGAAGCCAGCAGGGCTGTGGTTCTGTGGGTCTTAGGGCCTCAGGGGTCTGCCTGTCTTATGGGGATATTTTTGAGCACTGACTGTGCTTGGCTTCATGTTTTCCCACCAGGAAAGTCCCTCTGGGAGTTGGTACTGGAGCAGTTTGAAGACCTACTCGTCCGCATCCTTTTGATGGCAGCTTTTCTGTCCTTTGTGAGTACCCAGGGCTTGGGGTGGCACCTTCTGGGCCCCCAGGTGACATCCAAAGAGGAAAGGAGGGCAGGTGCCTGTGGGTTGAAGGAGATGCAGCAGCAGAGCAGTGGTTTCTAGAGCATAGTGGCAATATCACTGCATCTGCTTAAAGATGGGATTGGAGGATTTTTCACTAATGCTGATCCATCCAAAGTGATATCAAACAGCTCCCTGGGCTGCCTTCTGTTTATGCAGGGCTGTTCCAGGCTGATGATTTGAGCCTGATTTGCAGTGCCCAGTACTGAACTGTCAGTTCAGTTTTGCCCACCATCTGCTTTGGGAGCAACTCTGCGTGAGGAGATGTTTCCCATCAAGCTGCTGGAGAACAACTGATTTTTTTTGAGTGTAAGTCAGTGTGTTTGGCAGTAGGATGGCAAAGCTGAGACTCCTGTCTCTTCCTTTCAGATGTGACTCATGGGTAGATAAGGGGGAAGGCTGATCCCTTGTGGGGTTTAATGCATTCCCAAAACAACATGCAGTGAAATTAATGCAGGTAAAGCAGGTGTGAAGCCCTGTGCCAGAGATCAGGTCCTTGTGCAGGTGCCTCTGTGATGGAGCAGAGAGGTGTTGCTGTATTGACACAGTGCAGGTCGATGAGCAGTTAAATGGAGTGGAAATATTCGTGTGTGTGCTTCATTTGTACTATGGTATGAGGCCTTTGTGGGATGGAGAGGGGGCTCGGGGTGGTAGGAGCCACAAGATCAGTCCCTGCTCTGCAGAGCTGCTCTTACTGCACTGATTATTTGTGCTGCATCACTCACCCTCTGCCCAGGAGGTGCTGCAGTGCTGCCTGGTCTCCCCCCTCATCAGCTCCCCATGGATGCACTAAGCACAAAGATAGAGCTTTTCCTGGTGCAAACACTCAGGCATTGCATGGCTGTTTGCTCCAGCCCCACTTGTTCAGTGCATCAGCTTATTCCAGCAGAGGAGTGGAGGCTCCAGCAGTGGGATATGGCAATTCCACTCTTTGAACAATCCGTGTAGGTCTGGCCACCTCCAGGTTGTTTCCTCTCCAACAAATAACCACCTGTTGCTTGGCTCTTGTTTCCATCATTCTTCTTAAAACATTGCTGCTCTTGTTTGAACCACACTGTGCTCCTTCTTTTCTCCTGCCACCAGATCCTGGCCTGGTTTGAAGAAGGGGAGGAGAGCACGACGGCGTTTGTGGAGCCCGTTGTCATTATCATGATCCTGATTGCCAACGCTGTGGTGGGTGTGTGGCAGGTGAGGCACAGCCCCTGCACAGGGCTCAGATCCCTCATCTAAAGGGCTGGTTACTTCATGTCCTTAAAAACACATTTTCTAAAGGTTTAATTTTCGTGCTGGCTGTGCTTCCCCATGTCCCTGCACATATGTTCAGTCACTGGCTGTCTCTTGGCTCGTTCTTTCAGTCTTTCTCTGGCAATTCTTGCAGGTTGGAGCTTATCTTGCAGTTATCCTGGCAAAAACTGCATTTTCCAAGAGAGGGTCTTTGCTCTGTCCACCAGAAAGCCACAGTGGCTGCTGCCCCTCAGCTCATTGTGTCCCTCCTGGGGGATGAGCAAAGCTTCAGCCAGTGATGCTTCTCTTTTGTATCTGTTCATTATAAGGCCATTTATTTATCTGCAGCTTTATCTGAGGTGAAGTTGCTGGATGGGGAAAAATAAAATACAGTTGGTTGGGATACACCGCTTCCCAAATCAGGAATGTGATGATCAACCCCAAAGGTCCAGGCAATGTCCAGGATGTGGTGTAGTTTAAACCACCTGGAATCATTTTGCAGAGGCTGAAGAAGACACGCTGCTTGTCCCATCCATGGTGTAAAAGGATTCCAAAGCCAGGGCCAGGGGTTTGGGCTTTCCTGTCTTTGCAGTGGGTGGGGAAGGAGCCTTCTGGCACCAGCAGCTCCAGCACCATCAGCAATGCTCCTCTGTGCTGGCAGGAGAGGAATGCTGAGAGTGCCATCGAGGCCTTGAAGGAGTACGAGCCGGAGATGGGGAAGGTGATCCGCGCCGACCGCAGCGGCGTGCAGCGCATCCGCGCCCGCGACATCGTCCCCGGGGACATCGTGGAGGTGGCAGGTAGGCTGGCATCACCCCAGGGCCTGGCCTCGGCTGGGGAGGTGGTGCTGGGACCCTGCAGGCTGAAAGTGTCAGGATTTCTGTGCTGAGGGGCACTGACCCTCAGGCAGGCACTGCGTTTGACCTGAGGCCGTGGAACAGGCTCCCGAAATTGAGTGGTAGCACTGGGGTTGTGGGTGTGGAGTGTGAATAGTATTGTGTGATCTCACAGGGTGGAAAACTTGATTTGGGATTTTATAGTAATGTATGGGGCAAGATGGAGGACTTTGAGCATTGTCTGGGTCCTTCTTCTTTACCTTCTTCTTCCTTCTTCTTCATGGGTTTGGTTGGTTTTTCTGTAATTGGGTGAAAAAGGTCTGCATTGCGTGCCTTGTTTGGTCATTATTGGGTCAGAAATACAAATAATATAGGTGACACCTCGTTATTGCGTAATTAGCGCTTAAATAACCTTGGAAAGACTTAGAGGCACTCCATTTTACCTCATTTCTCTAACTTGCTAGTTAGAGCTCATGGGTGGTGAGTCTGTAAATAGATGAGAAATAATAAACAACCAAGTCTGAACATGAAACATTTGTTTCCTGTGTATTAATCCCAACCTTGGCAGAGAAAAAGAAGCCAGAACCATCACAAGGTGGTGCTGGCCAGGAGGGTCCCCCAAAGCTGAGGCTCTTCAGCCTGCCAAGGCTTTGCCTGAGCATCAGGCAGTAGAGAACAGCAGAAAAGAGAGAGAAGCATCCATTTCTGACGCAGGTTTTGTGTCTCAGGAGGATTTCCCCTTTTTTCTGGAAGAACTAGGAGAACTTCTAATTTTCCACCAAGATTCCGCCTTTCTGGAAGCGGCTCTCCCACGGACAGGGCGTGGGTGAAAGGCCAGTGCTGGGTGCTGCTGCAGGCAGCCTGTGTGGGAAGGCTGGGGCTGGGTATCCAGGGAAGGTGAGAGGCAGAGGGGATGAGCTGCAGGGTGCTCTTGCCTCTGGGTGGGTTGTACCCCCCAGCCCTTCTGCTGGAGCTGTGCATTCAGCAGAGCTTGCCTGGGGGTCTGCTGCCTGCCCCAGCAGAGCTGAGGAGGATGCATTCCAATTACTCTGTTCTGTTTGTTCCTAAAATGAGGCTGTAAACCCCCAGAGCCACAAAACTAATCCTCTCCTTTCCTCCTCGTGGCCCTGCTGGTGGAAACATGCTGCAATCTCTCCCGTGCCCAGCCAGCTTGCTGTTATTTATGTCTTCTAGTTGGGCTTCAGCTGGAAGATGAATACAAAAATAATGGAGGGAGGATCAAGCCAGCCAGATCCTCAGCTGGGTGAGCTGGCAGCTCTCCCAAGCCAGCTCTCACAATGCTGTCCGGCTGCTGACCTGGCCTTTAATTAAATTAATGAATTATTAATAAAATTCTGCCATCTTTCCCCAAATCAAGTGCATACTGCCTGCCCAAGATTACTTTTTAATGGCACAATCAGCACTGCGACTGGAACGGAAAGAGCTGAGCTCTCTGGAGGAGTTTTGCAAATTATTAGCAAATTGTGGGTTTAGGAGGTCATGGAAAGCAGTGAGGGTGTTGTCAGGTGCCTGATAGGAAAGCACACCAGGAGGAAAAGCTTTGAACCTGCAGTGGACATCCAGGTGATGCCCTGGATGTGTGACAACACAGGCAGGAGGGCCTGGCTGCTGTTTGCATGTGCAAATGCAGAATATTTGGCAGCAGGGAGCAGGAAACCTGTTACACTGAGACAAGGAGGGGGGTGGTTGGAAGTTGGCAGGCTGCTTAAACCCAGCTGAGTTTTGCCCTTTTGTGACAAGGCCATGGGGGTGAGTCCTGGTGCAGGCAGCTTTTGCCTTTCCCAAAAAGTGCAGGCACAGCATCTCTTTGGTTGACCCCAGTGGTGCTCAGGCAGTGCCAGTGGCCACAGCCTGGCTGTGCCCTCCTGTTTTCCTCTTTTTCTCCTGGGAGACCTGTGGTGCTGGGGGGGGTTAGCACATGTTCAGTACCTGGCTAATGGCTGGGTCAGCTCTCTTCTGTGCTGTGGGATAATAAGGCACTGTGCACCCTGGAGCAATGCCATCCCTGTGCCACTCTGTCCCTGGATGTTGCAAGGATCTTCCTCTGCAGGTTTAGCTCATGTCTGCAACTCCTCCAGCCTTTTCCTGGGGAGGAGGAGCTCTTTGCTCCCTTTAAGATGCTGCAGCCCCCTTGAACAGATGCAGAGTCTGAGTCTGTGCATGCAGTGGATGTTTTGGGGAGGTCTGTGCTGGCAGCCCCCAGCTCAGTGTCGCAGAGATAGGTGTGACAGGGAGCAGGGGAGGTCAGGCTGGGGTGGCAGATGCTGCTGCTGCTGCATCCTGGAGCGTTGGGATCTGCAGCTGGAATATGTGGCTGGGTGGTGGAGCAGCGCCAGCCCCTTCCCGCTGTGCTGGGGGGGTTTACGAGCCCCGGGAGGAAGCACTCGTTAAAGTCTGGGATTTGAGAGCATCGTTAGCAGCCAAGCTGGCAGTGTTGTGTAAGGGATGTGAGGGGCTGGGAGCCAGGGCTCCCTCGGCCTCAGTGTTTCCGAAGCGTCGGAGTGTGGTTGTGTCCAGCCGATAAGGGAGCAGGAGGAAGAGCCAGGAGGAAGAAACCCAGCAGCAAAAGCAGCTTTAAATGTTGGTTGTTTTTTTTTATTTTTTAAGGAAGCACTAGTGCCTTGGAGGGTGGTGTTGGAGGGGGCAGCTTTCACCTGTGCCCACTGTGTCATGCCAGGAGAGCCAGGGATGGTTGTTTGTCTTGGACACAGAAGATTTTCCACTGTTAACAGCTTCCAGCTGGCCCAGAGAAACCTGAAGCAGGGTTAAGACTGGCATTAGGAAGCTCAGATTGCTTCAACATGGGGATGTTCTGTTTTTTTTGCAGGAAAAAGGCAAGCTGGGTGCAGGGGGAGTTTGCAGGGGAGATGAGAGACAGGGACATGGTGGGGAAGGGGATGCAGCACAGCAGGCAGGGCACCACCAGGGCTTGGCTGGGGGCAGAATTGTACAGACAGACAAAATTAAGCTTTAACAAAGCTTCAAATGCAGAAATGAGGTATCCCAGTGCAGGACCTTTGCCAGGGGCTGTACCCCTCATTGCTCCAGGCTGGGTGCTGCTGTGCCGCCTGCACACGGTTGGTCTCAGTTTAGGGTTTGCTATCCCCATTCCCAGGGTGCTGGGTGCTGCCAGTGCCACCTGACAGAGCTGCTCTGCTCTTGTCCTTGCAGTTGGTGACAAGGTGCCAGCAGACATCCGGATCATCGAAATCCGCTCCACCACCCTGCGGGTCGACCAGTCCATCCTCACAGGTATGTGTGGGCCTCCTGGAGCACAGCCAGCTTCCTTCTGCTCTCTCCCCAGAGGCAGATTTTGGAACTGATGCTGGGATAAGCGCTTTGCTGAGGTGGGAAAGTGTGTGAGAGCAAGATTTAGATGATGCTTGGACGTTCCCAGGTCTTCAAAGTCATGGCATGGGTGAGATGTGTCTGGTGCTTGAGTATCCTTCCTGCAGAACATGAAGCCTGGGGCTTTCCTGTGTGACATGTGGGGTTTGACATCCCCATGGTGGATGTTTGGATAGTTTGGTGGCAGAGTGCTGCTCTAGAGTGCTGTGGGGTGCGTGATGCAGGCTTGGAACAGGGATGAGCTGAGGCTGGAAGGGGAACATGGCTGGTCCATCTCTCCCGTCTTGTCTTGGCAGGGGAGTCTGTGTCGGTGATCAAACATGCTGACCCCATCCCTGATCCCCGGGCTGTCAACCAGGACAAGAAGAACATGCTTTTCTCTGTAAGTCCCTTACACCTGTGGCTCCACCTCCCCTGTGGCTTTCCAAAGTGCAGAGGCTGGTGGATGTGCGAGATCTCTGAGCAGAAAAAGGGAGTGCATGCATAAGACCTGAATCCATAAAAAGAGCCCCAAATCCATAAAAATAAGAACCTGCTTCATTTGGATTTCATTTGGGCTGTGGCACATAAGGCCTTTAAGTACCTTGGGCAATCTCAGAGCACTTTTTTAGGATGCATTATAGATGGGGAAGAGGCTTATGGTTGAGCCTGGAGCTATTGCAAATTTGGGTTTCCTCCTTTCTCATGTTCTTCTCAGGCAGAAGCCAAGTCCTCGAGGGGTTACAACTCTCAGGAAAGACTCTCCTGCTTCTTAGGGTGGGTTTATATAAAAACCCAAGATGTCCCATTTTCCCCTTAACCAAGACCTCATGTTCTCCTTTCACAATGAACAGCCCATTTCTGTCACGATATGATGCAGAAATGAAGGCACAGAACTCAGTAAGCTCGAAGGCAGGAAAAAGAGAGAGCAAGTTTATTTACAACTTGGGTTTTATAGTTTTCCAGGGATTACCCCTGGATTGGATGGAGAAGTTACCACCTCTCCATCCACACTGGTGGGGACAAAAGTCCATCAAATATCTCTCCTTGAAAAAGGAATGTAAGCATAGATTGTTTTCCTACAGAGTCCTTGAAAGGACTCCACTTCAACCTATAAACATACAAAAGGAACCTCAGAAAAATCAGAAGATTTTAGAAACTCTCAGAAGGCTGTAAAAATGTGGGTGACACATTTCCCTGCTCAAACCAAGAGGTTTCAAGCCCACATCCCCACTCTGCTCCTTCCCTCCCCTCCCAGGGCACCAACATTGCAGCCGGCAAGGCCGTAGGGATCGTTATCGCAACCGGCGTCTACACCGAGATCGGCAAGATCCGGAACCAGATGGTGGAGACCGAGCCTGAGAAGACCCCCTTGCAGCAGAAGCTGGATGAGTTCAGCCAGCAGCTCTCCAAGGTGATCTTCCTGGTGTGCATCGCCGTCTGGGTCATCAACATCAGCCACTTCAGCGACCCCGTGCACGGCGGCTCCTGGTTCCGCGGGGCCATTTACTATTTCAAGATTTCGGTGGCGCTGGCGGTGGCAGCCATCCCTGAGGGCCTGCCTGCTGTCATCACCACCTGCCTGGCGCTGGGCACGCGCAGGATGGCCAAGAAGAACGCCATTGTCAGGAGCCTGCCCTCCGTGGAGACCCTGGGCTGCACCTCGGTGATCTGCTCCGACAAGACCGGCACCCTGACCACCAACCAGATGTCTGTGTGCCGGGTGAGAGCCAGCAGGGCTTGGGGTTGGGCCTGCAGGGCTGTGGGATTAGGCACTTTCCTGATCTGTTTCCTCATTGCAATGCATTATAAGCGTTGCTTGGCCTATCAGCTTTTGCTACAAAGTGCTGTTAATGCTTTAAAGCTAATCATTGCCTTTCACAGGTCCTACTACAATGCATCTTTTGTAGTTCTATTTCTCTTCTCTTAGCAAGGGTAGAAATAGTCCTATTTCTATTTCTCTCTCTAAGTATCTAATCTTATTTGCAAGGCTATCATTTGAAAATTGTTTCTAGTTCTATTTCTCTCTCAACAATGTCTGTCCTATTCTGTGGCATTTCTAAGTCAGCATTTTCTATCTCGAAGTTTGCATACAGATACATACTATGTGAGCCTCCTGTCAGGCTTTGAGAATTCTCTACAAATCTATTTCTTACACAGGGGAGATGCTTAAGAGCAGCCCATGCTGTGGTGATGGAGATGGTGGTGGGCAGGGAAGGAGGGTTTATAGGAAGCACCAAGGTTCCCCATGCCAGGGTCAGTAGGGATCAGGGCTTCTCTTGGCTTAGGTGTAATTAGAAAACTCACTTTTATCAGCACAGCACTGTGGAGGTGCTGTGCTGCAGTCTCATTGCAGGGGTCACTCTCCAGGGAATGTTTCTTCCTGCTGGGATGTGATGCTGAGACAGAACTCATGGAGATGCCAATGTAATCAGCCTCCTCTGCTCTCCTGCTCTTTCCCCCCTGTTTTTAACCTAACCAGTGAGAAATCCTGGAGCATGCAAAATGACAAAGCCTGGACCCATGAAAAACATTTCTGATGGAAGGAGCACTGGGGTGGTTTGGGGAAGCGTTTAAAGGCTCCTCATCCACCAGAGAGTTTTGTTCCCACAACTGGCCATGTGGAGAGCTGACTTATTAGGAAAGCCTGGACCATCTGAGTACTTCTCAGTTTTCCCATTAATCCATAAGTGTCAGGAAAGCATTTTACATGGCTTTGGCATGTTGTTTTTATAGGAGAACTTTGGAAAATATGTTGCTGTGGGAAAAAAGGGACCTGGCCAACATCTCTCCTCTCTGACATGCAGATATTGTGGTGGGAAGCTGTGACAGTGCTGCAAACTGGCCACAGGCTTTGGTTAGCTCAGCACAAACTGCAGAGGAATGGAAATGTCTGGTATTTCTGCCTTGTGAATGATACAGAAGGAATGGAACTGCCCATGTCTCACATGAGCAGGAGGTTCCCACCAGCCCTGTTTTCAGAGCCAGTGATGCAGCAAAGCAAGGACAGGGTGACCCCAGTGCTTAGGGTCTCCTGAGCTCTGCCCACTGCAGGAGGAGAAGGAGGAGTGACCAGGCTTCCTACTGGAGGGTCTGCTCTTTGAACTTAGGAAGAAGTGCCACCATGCCCTGCAGCGTGGCACAGTCAGGATGGTGACACTGAGGCAGGGACAGAGTGGGGCAGTGGCATACAGGGGTTTTGGCATCAATTGTCATTTGCAGAATGAACTCAGAAACTTTGCAAAAAAAAAAAAAATCAGTTAAAAAGTCAAAGTGCCCTCCAGCCCCTCTGCCCATAACCCCATTCCAATGTCTGTTTATTCACTTGGCTGGATCCTGGCTCCCAGGGCACAACACTGGGAGGAGGGCTGGCCCCAGGACACACAGCCAGGGCTGTTAATGTTTAATGGACAGGGATTCCCGTGCTGACGTGGGCAGGACGGGGCTGCCAGGGCCCTGGGAGTGGCAGGTGGGTAAATATTTGTGCTTTGGGCAGCCTTGGCATGTCCGGGACACGCTCCTGTGCCAAACAGCCAGCTCAGACATGGGGCTCAACAGCCAGAAAACCCTATCAATAACCTGGGAAAATGTATTAATTGAGTGCGATTTCATTAACTTGCCCATTAATTGGGTGAGCAGGCTGCAGGACCTGCTGCTGAGCGGGGCCTGCTCACGGTCTCTCTGCTGGCATCAGATCTGTTGAGCTGTGAAATGACTCCTGAAAGGCTTCAGGTCTGGTTTCAAACCCTCAGCTGGGTTTCAGGAGCTGTGCTGTGTGCCTGGGTGCAGCAGGACACACGTGGGCCCAGGTGGTCAGCAGGGGTGAGTCTGTGCCCCCCAAAGCCACCCAAAATGAGGTGCTTTGTGCTGGGGACTTCATCCACACAGCATGGCCAAGACTTTGGTGCTTTTGCTCTGACCTCGAGTCCACCCAAGTTTACAGTCACCAAGCCACAAACCCACTTAGTAAATCAGAGTAAACCTGTGGTTTGTGTCACTGTATGGTCTCTGAGATCACCACCTCCCCCAGCCCATGGAGGAACCAGGAACAGCCTCCTCCCAAACATGAAATGACCTGGGAGCAATGGGAGCTGGCAGGAGGAGAAGGGACATGGAAGCATCACAGCTCTCTCTGCCCTCACATGTTTAAATCACTCTCCTAAAACTTGTAGCACCCTTTTATGCATCCTACCTTAATTTTCCAAGAAGGTGGCATTTGAAAATCAGGACCTGAAGTGGAGATGTGGGCTTGGGGTGTGAGGGGAAGATGCTGGCACCCCAAGTCTGAGAGGAGGTGGTTAGGGATGTTTGGCTGTCTTTGGCTGCTGGAGTTTTGGGGAACAAGAGCAGAAAGGGGTTTATTTTCCACAAAGCTTGTAGCAGAGCCTGGAGGTGCAAATTCCCACCCCTGGTGCAGCTGCCCAGGAGCTGTGCAGGCACTGTTTGCTTTGCAATCTCCAGGGCACTGTGCCTTGGCTCAGCACTGTTATCTGTCTGAACCTGTCCCTAATTACTGGGAGACCTGGCTGGGGGTTCCCAGGGGCTGTGCCAGTGGGTGCCTGTTGGCTGGGGCTGCTTCCAGTGCAGGAGGAAAATGATGCTGATCCGTGGGTTGATTGATGGAATAGTGACTGATGATTACAGCTCTTACAATTCCAGGCAGCAATCCTGCCTTGTCTGCCTCTCCATGAGTAGTTCTTTTGAAGCCACTACAGAAAATACAGGGTAGTGGAGATGAATCTTTCACACCTGTCCTCCCCACAAGCCCACAGCTGCTGCCATGTGCTGCTCCAGGGGTGGTGCATCCACAAGTGCCCTTTGCTGCCTACAGATGCACACCAGCAGCATCCAGCTGTGTGATACAGCACCAGGCCAGGGCAGGATCCACGGGACAGGAGAGGAAGAGAGATGCTGGAATCCTTTGGGAGAAGGGTGCACTCTTTGTGAGTGTGTAGTTTATGTTTTCCTTCCATCCTCTCTGTTGCATTAAAACCCCAAATCACTGGTGTGGCTTTAAAGGGTTCAGGGCAGGGGGAAGCCCTGGGGTGCTGCTGGCTGTTTCCCTGGCTGGATGCTGGAGCTGTGGTCACTGTGCAGTACAAGAGCCTGGGCAGCCCCTCTGTGAGCCTGACTTGTCAGCAGCCCCCAGCTGAGCTGCAGCATTCCCACCTCCTTCTACTGCTCCTGATATTATTCATATTATTTTTGTGATGGAAACT
>WEIU01002543.1:0-11988 GCA_013389925.1 Aegithalos caudatus | reverse complement strand
GTGGGTGGATGGATGGATGCATGGAAGGATGGATGGATGAGGGATGGATGGAGGGAGGGATGGACACCACCTCCGGAGCCATTGCCTGCTGTCCTCCCGCCTTCCCAAGGACACTGGCCCTCCCTGCCAGCCCCGTTCCCAGCCTGCACAGCTTCTCCCGAGCTCCAGTTCCCTGAATTTCCCCCCAGCCTTGGCCGGAGCTCGCAGGGTTTGGCCGCGGGATGGGGACAGTCGGGTCACGTCTGCCCCGGGCGACGCCAGCGGCTGCTCCCGACAGAGACCCCGGAGCGACACCGACCTCCCCACCGTGTCCCCACCGTGTCCCCACCGTGTCCCCACCGTGTCCCCACCGTGTCCCCACCCTGTCCCCCCCGTGTCCCCNCCGCCGTGTCCCCACCGTGTCCCCGCCGTGTCCCCGCCGTGTCCCCCTTCACCCAGGGCTCCGAGGGGGGGATGACGCCGCCCCCACCCTCGCCCTCCCAGCCGGGGGGGCCCCGTTGTTCCCTCTTCCCTTCCCTTCCCCTCCCCAGGCTCCGCTCCCTCCGCGCAGGGGTCCGGCGGCTCCGACCGCGCCAGATGTTTTTGCAACTGCACATCTGGGAACAATCAACCCCGGAGAAAGAACACCACAGTCCCTTTCATTCTGTTAAACCCCACCTTCCCCCAGCCTTTCCCCCCTCCCCCAGCTTTTTTCCCCCCCCATTTTCCTTTCTTTTCTTTTTTCATTTTTTTTAAAGCTCTCTCGTTACCAGAGATTGTGAGAACAAAGGGGATATTAAAGGATTCCATTTTTTTTGGCCCCCAGCCAGTGGTAAAGATCTCGGTGCCCCCATCCCCGTTTTCACACATCACCTTTCCCTCAGGGGCCCGTCCCCCAAAATAAATCGGAATAAAAGATCCCTTTTTAGCAATCTCTTTCCAGAATGGAAAAGAGAAAATATAAAAAAACCTTAAACCAACAAACCCACGGCTTCCTCCAGGCTTTGGGGTATTTTTAGACTTTTTGGAAGTGGTTAAAAATCTCCAACCACTGTCAGGCCTCAAAGAAGGGCCCCCTCTCCCCCCCGGCTGCCCTTCCTTCAGCACCCCAAAAATCAGGGCGGTTTTGGCTTTGTGAGGTTAAAAAGTTGCAAACAACTTTTCCAAGCCCTCAACTGGTGGAATTTTTAAGGTGATTTCACAAAGCCCCCAGAATGGGGGCTCAGCCCCGTTTGCTGCTGGGGGTGCTCCCCGGAATTCCTGGGAATTGGGGGGTTTCCCTCGCCTGGTCCTTACCAGTGAGTGCCGGCTCTGCCCTCGGTCTCCTCTCTCGGCTTCCCCAAAACTCTTGAAATGAGAGTAAAAAAAAAAAACAAAAAAACCCACCACAAAAACCTAAAAAACCTCCTACCTCCAGCACGGGGGATCCGCTGGGTCCTAAAGCCACACCTGAGCCGGCCCCTTCCTCCTCCCGCGCTGCCTGGGAGGGGGAAAACCGGGAAAACCCACAAATAACTACAAATATCCACAAATAACCACCCGTGGGAACGCGCCGCTGCCAGGGGCGCCGGGGATGGGGTGCATTGCTGTTTTTGGGGAGTTTTTCCCTGTGAGATGAGTTTGAAATCCATGGAAAAGCGAGGAGGGGGGAGGATCCCGCGCGGAGCGGGCCGGGGTTTGTGGGGCTGCGGCGAGGGAAGGGTGGAAGGAGCAGCTCAGGGGATTTTCCTGCCACCTCGTCAGCTCTTGGGAAAAACATCACTGCACCCCCAAATCCGGGATCCTGGGATCACAGCACCCCTCCCGATCCAGGGGTGGATTCCAATCCCCTCCAGCAGCGAGGATGCTGCAGCCCCGCGGGGATTCATCCCGGGACGGAGCAGGAAAAGGACCCGAATCCCCCAAATCCCGCTTTTCCCACCCGGGCCGGGGCTGCCGGAGGCTCTGCAGCCCCCGCTGCCGGCCTGGGGCCCCTCTCCCCGCTCCTGGCGCCTTCCGCAGGATCCCGGCGGGATCGGGATGATCCCAAAGCCCCGAGTTCGGCACGGACACAGAGCCAGAGCGGGGGGGGGGTGAATCCTGCACGTTTGGGGTGAAAAACCCGGAAAGGAGCAAAGGGAGGGCCCTGGGATGGAGGGAGGAGAGCTCTGGAGACGGGAATGGGGATGAGCAGGGGAGATATTCTCCCGTGGGATTGGATTCCGAGCAGCCCACGCTGGGATGTGCTGAGGGCTGAGCACCAGGACAGGGTCTGAGAGCTGCAAAACGCAGGAAAAAAGGGATTTTCAGAGCAGGATGAGAGGCAGGAAGGTGCTCCTACGTCTCCTCTGGTTCTTCAGGCTGAAGGATGGATAAAACCACCCAAAATACCCCAAAACTCCTCGGTTTCAGGGGTGAAGGATGGATAAAACCACCCAAAATACCCCAAAACTCATCGGTTTCAGGGGTGAAGGATGGATAAAACTACTCCAAATACCCCCAAACCCCTCAGTTTCAGGGCTGAAGGANGGCTGAAGGATGGATAAAACCACCCAAAACACCCCAAAACACCTCAGTTTCCAGGCTGAAGGATGGATAAAACCACCCAAAACACCCCAAAACCCCTCGGTTTCAGGGCTGAAGGATGGATAAAACCACCCCAAATCCCCCAAACCTCCCAGGTGCTCCCACCGAGCTCCTGCCGGCCCCCAAGGGCAGCGTTGTCCTCATCCCAGCCCCACGCAGGGGCAGGGGCTCCCTGTCAATAATTTAATGACCTTTATTCCCCCCGGGGCCGGGAACACCTTCCCGACCCATCCACGCCAAACACCCCGGAGCGTGCGGAAATTCCAATGGGAGCGGCTCCCGGGTGCTTCTGCTTTGAAAACTGCCAAGAACGGGCAAAACCCTGCGAGGGTTCTGAGCCTGGAGGGTTTTTCCAGGCTCGAGAAGCCTGGGTTAACAACCGCAGCCTTGGCCGGGCCTTCAGGAAAGCTCTTACCTCTGCTTGTGCCTCATTTCCTGACCTAATCCCCAGCTCCCCGGGGCACTGAGGCGCCGCCGGCGCTCGGAGGGGGCTCAGACTTTCCATGGAAGCGAATCCCTGCAGGAACCAGGCCGGGATCCTGGCAGGCAGCTGGAAAAGCCCGGGAAGGGCCGCAGGCAGCGCAGACCCTCCCGGGGAGCTGCTCTTTCCCGTCGGGATGCGGCGTCTCCGTCTCCCGGCTTTTCCTCGGTGGAAGGAGCGAGGTTTCGGAGTCTCGGCCAGGACACCTGGGCTTTTCCAGCGGTTATTGTTATTTTCTAGGAAATTCCAGCTGGAGAGAGGCTGTTCAGCTCAGTTTGGGCTGCAGGAATCCCAGCGGTGTCATCCCTGGCTCCAGTCCCTGCTTTCGAGCATCGAGCTGAGCGTTTCCCAGCCCGGCTGGGAATGAGGTGACCCCGAAACCTCTCCTTGCCCTAACAGATCCTCACCCGTGCCACCCGAATCCATCCCCCGCGGGCAGCACGGACCAGCAGCCAAGAAAATAAATGTTAATTTATTGGTCAAGAGCCGTGACAGCCCCGGAGCGGCGCCGTCGCCTTCCCGCACGCCCCGAGGCGTCGGGAAGAGTTAAAAAATAGCGAATCTGGGGGGTCTGTAAGGCTACAGAGGTCCCAGCCCAAATGCCCTGCCCGAGCATTCCAAGCGGAGCAGGGGCCCAGGCGCTGGGGATGGAGCAGCAGCCTCGGCAAGCCGGGAATGGGGACTGTAAACTCCCTACACATCTAGAGGGGACTGGGGCTTCACAGTGACACAGCTGGGGGTGCTGGGGACACCAGGGACCCCCTTCCTGGCAGCCTGGGACGGCCACGAGAGGCCCACCCGGCCCCGGGCCAGCACGGGAGTGTGGGAATCCCGCGGGAAGAGCTGGGCTGGATCCTCCTCTTCCTCCAGATCTTCTTGCCCGTTCCTCCTCCACCACTGCCCCTCTGGGCTGCGGCCACGGGATCAGCCATGGGATCAATGTGGCCATGGGATCAGTGTGGTCAGGGATCAGCATGGCCACGGATCAGCGTGGCCATGGATCAGCATGGCCAGGGATCAGCATGGCCACGGATCAGCGTGGCCATGGATCAGCATGGCCAGGGATCAGCATGGCCACGGGATCAGCGTGGCCATGGATCAGCGTGGCCATGGATCAGCGTGGCCATGGATCAGCATGGCCATGGATCAACATGGCCATAGATCAGTGTGGCCATGGGATCAGTGAGGCCATGGGATCAGTGAGGCCATGGATCAGTGTGGCCATGGATCAGAGTAGTCATGGATCAGCATGGCCATGGATCAGCATGGCTGTGGGATGAGCGTGGCCATGGGATCAATGTGGCCATGGGATCAGAGTAGTCATGGATCAATATGGCCATGGGATCAATGTGGTCATGGGATCAGTGTGGCCATGGATCAGTGTGGCCATGGGATCAGTGTGGACAAAGAATCAGCATGGCCATGGATCAGAGTAGTCATGGATCAATGTGGCCATGGGATCAGTGTGGCCATGGGATCAGTGTGGCCACAGGATAAGCATGGCTGCGGGATCAGTGCAGCCATGGGATCACCGTGACCATGGGATTCACATTTGCGGTGCCGAGGGATCCCGCCCGCCGCATCCCGTTTTTTTCCGGGATAAATAAATTAAGGAAGTGTCCGAGGGCTGGGCAGGGGGCGCAGCTGGCCCTGCTATCTCATGGCCAGGGACATCCTGGGTGTGGCAAACAGGGGCTGGTCCAGGGGCGGCCAGGCTGGCTGCTGCTGGCTCAGCTCCTGCTCCAGCCTCTTGAAAAGCTTCTTGGAGGCTTTTTTCCGTCGCAGCCTTCGGAAGCAGCCGAGCAAGCCGTGATCCAGGGCGGTCTGGGCCAGAGCAGGGAGGGAAACGGGGTTGGGGGAGGGCAGGAGAGCCCTGTGCCCACCTGGGGAAGCTCCAGGGGGAGGCCCCATCCCAAATCCCCCTGACCCACCTCCAGCACGAAGGCGGCGAAGAAGTTGAGGGCGGCGACGCCCAAGAGGAGCAGCTTGAAATGGAAATCCTCGATGCGCTGGAGCTTCAGCAGGGATTTGGGAAAGCCCACGGGGTAGAGGGTCAGCCAGATCATCAGGCCGAAGAGCAGGATGAGGACCAGCAGGAAGAGCACTGGGGGCAGAGGGGCCGGTGAGGGGCAGCAGCAGGGAGGGGCCCTGGCTGTGCCCGTGTCCTCACCGTTGGTGTAGAGCGGCTCCCGGAAGGGGTGGCCCTTGGACATGGCCACGGCCAGGATGAGGTACTGGAAGCCGGAGACGCAGAACAGGACGGTGTTCTCGTAGTTGGGCAGGTTCTGGGGCGCTGTCACCGTGCTGTTCAGGGGCACGTACCTGGGACAGGGACAGGGACAGGGACAGGGACAGGGACAGGGACAGGGACAGGGGAGGGTCAGCAGGAGGGGCCGGGGGGGTCTGGACACCACCCCTTGTTCTCCATCACTGCCACAGCTCCCTCGTGACGGGAGAGCAAGGGCAGCTCTGAGCTCTGGAACCAGGGACAGGACACAGGGAAGGGCTGGAGCTGTGCCAGGGGTTTAGGTTGGAGATCAGGAAAGGTTCTTCCCCGGAGGGTGCTGGGAACTTGCTGGCACTGCCCAGGCTCCCCAGGGAATGGGCATGGCCCCGAGGCTGCCAGAGCTCCAGGAGAGTTTGGAAACCACTCCCAGGGATGCCCAGGGTGGGATTGTTGGGGTGTCTGTGCAGGGACAGGGCTGGAATGGATGATCCCTTCCAGCTGAGGACATTCCACGGTTCCCTCTCTGCTGCCAGATCCCAAATCCCAGGACAAATCCTGGGCTCTGCCACAACCTCGGTGCTGTCCCCATCACCAAACCCACAGGAAACCAGGGCAGGTTCACATTCACATGGGATATTGGGAAAGATTTCCTCACAGGAAAGGCTGCAGAGCACTGGAACAGCCTGTCCAGGGGAGGGTGGAATCACCACCCCTGGAAGCATCCAAAAACCCCACGGACGCGGCCCTCGGGGTTTGGTGCCGGACAGGGGCTGACGGTTGGACTCCACAACCTTTTCCAACCCCGGAATGCCACGACTCCCGGATTTCGGGCTCTCACCAGCTCTGTGAGACGGTGATGAAGTAGCTGAGGACCTGCACGGCGATGAGCAGGGCTGTCTGCAGCAGGAGGCTGCCCAGCACCAGCCCGCTGATCAGGGCTCCCTGCGGCCGCCGCACGCCCAGCGCCGGCGCCGGCCCCGTGCGCCCCATCAGCACAGCCACCGTGGTGGTGATCACCAGGTCGAAGAACAGGAACTGGAAATCGCTCAGGTTGGTGTTGATCTGGGGAGGAGGGGAGGGACAGGCTCAGACACCGCTGGGAATGATGCCTCGGGGTCTGAGCTTTTGTATTTTTATAATTTATGTGTAACCCTGCAGTTGTTGAGTGCCCAGCTCTGAGCTCCACACACGGTGTCAGCTGCTGCTCTCCCGCTCTGCTCACACACAACAATTCCTCTCTGGGAATCAAGGACACTTCATGGAAACAAAAGTGAGCTGGGGCAGCAAACCTGGGGTGAATGACTTCATCACCTGGAGCTGTAATTGGAGCTGTAATTAACCCCCGATATGCAAATGAACCAAACTGATAAAAGTGTGAAACCCCTGACCCCTGGTCCATTTTTGGGTGCAGCCCCTGGGGGCTTCACCTGCCCTGAATGTACCTGAGGGCCCTGCAGTAAATAAATATAAAGCAGTTGTGCTTTGTATTCCCTAAATTCTGCCTGGGCTCTGTTTGTAGGGAGCCCCACAAGGCATCAGCTCCCCAGGAATTCCCGGGAAAAGCAGGGACTCGGGGTGGGACTCACGGTGTAGAGCAGGAGCACGGACACGAACTGCACCAGGCTGTAGAGGGCCATGTACTTGAAGACCCCGAAGGAGGTGACCAAGGAGCACCGACCCTCCCTGGGGGGGACAGGGCGTCACCAGCGGCCCGGGAGCCATCCCCAGGGGGGCAGCAGCACTCCCGGGATTCCCCCGGCATTCCCGGGATTCCCCCGCATTCCCGGGATTCCCCCGCTCACCGGATGACCCTGGGCACGCACTCGATGGTGGCCACGCGGGAGGTGAAGGGCGAGGCCACCGACGCCTCGGCCTCGGACAGGGAGATGCCGACGTCGGCCGCCCGCAGCGCCCCGCAGTCGTTGGCACCGTCCCCGCACATCCCCACGCAGTAACTGCGGGACAGGGAATGGGAAAGGGATCCCGGATTTCTCAGTGGGGGGGAAAGGGATCCCGGATTCCTCAGGGGGTGGGAAAGGGATCCTGGATTCCTCAGGGAATGGGAAAGGGATCCTGGATTCCTCAGGGAATGGGAAAGGGATCCTGGATTCCTCAGGGAATGGGAAAGGGATCCCGGATTCCTCAGTGGGGGGGAAAGGGATCCTGGATTCCTCAGGGGGTGGGAAAGGGATCCTGGATTCCTCAGGGAATGGGAAAGGGATCCCGGATTCCTCAGTGGGGGGGAAAGGGATCCCGGATTCCTCAGGGAATGGGAAAGGGATCCTGGATTCCTCAGGGAATGGGAAAGGGATCCCGGATTTCTCAGGCGGTGGCAAAGGGACCCCACATTCCTCAGGGAATGGGAAAGGGATCCCACATTGCTCAGGAAACACAGGAAAGGGATCCCATGTTCCTCAGGGAATGGGAAAGAGATCCTGAATTCCTCAGGGAATGGGAAAGGGACCCCACATTCCTCAGGGAATGGGAAAGGGACCCCACGTTCCTCAGGGAATACAGGAAAGGGACCCCATGTTCCTCAGGAGTGGAAAAGCCCTGACTCAACCCAGAGGAGCTGTGGGTGCCCCATTCCAGGCTGGAGCCAGCAGTGGAAGTGTCCCTGCCCCGTGCCACCAGGTGATGTTGGAGGTGTCTCCCAACCAGCCCATCCCGGAATTCCAGGGTTGTTCCCCTGGGATCTGTCCTCACTCGAGCTCCTGCAGGCTGCACACCAGCTGTGTCTTCTGCTCGGGCAGCATGCGGGCAAACACGGTGGCCTGGAGCAGGATCTGCCAACCGGGAATGCCCGTCAGCGCCCGGCAGCATTCCCGGCTGGCCAGGGCACTGGGAATAGACAGCAGGGCACTGGGAATGGCCAGTACAGAGCTGGGAATGGCCAGTACAGAGCTGGGAATAGCCAGTACAGAGCTGGGAATGGCCAGCATGGAACTGGGAATGATCAGCAGGGCACCGGGAATGGCCAGCAGGGCACCGGGAATGGCCAGCAGGGCACTGGGAATGGCCAGCAGGGAATAGGGAATGGCCAGCAGGGAATAGGGAATGGCCAGCAGGGAATAGGGAATGGCCAGCAGGGAACAGGGAATGTCCAGCAGGGAACAGGGAATGTCCAGCAGGCAACAGGGAATAGCCAACAGGGAACAGGGAATGGCCAGCAGGGAATAGGGAATGTCACACCAGCCAAAGAAAGGCCTGCAGGGAGCTCTGATTTGGAGCTGTGAGGGAGCAGAGGGAAACCCCAGAGAGGCCAAACCAAAGGAAGGTTCCCAACCCCATGGGAAGATTCCCAATCCCTCTGGAAGGTTCCCAACCCCATGGGAAGGTTCCCAATCCCTCTGGAAGGTTCCCCACCCTCCCAGGGCTCCGGGCCAGACTCACCCTGGGCAGGAGGTCGGAGAAGTGCTCGCAGAGCACCTGGAAGGATTTCCCGTTGAGGGCCAAGTGGCAGTGCCGGGGTGGGAGGCAGGAGCTGTCCCGCTGCTGCAGGCCCTGCCAGGAAAATTCCAGCTCTGCATTCCCAATCCCTGAGAGACCCCAGGGCCAGCCAGGACCCGCCCGGAGCAGGGGAATGGCTTCCCGAAATCCCAGTCCCCAGTGGGGCTCTTTGGGGTGCAGGGCTGGGCTGACCCTGCCCTCCATGCCCAGCTGGGAGCAGGACCTGGCAGCATCCATGGGAAGGTGTTTGGAGCTGCCATTCCAGCCTGGATCCTCGGATGTGCTCCAGGGAAAGGCAGGAGCAGCAGAACGTCTCCCAGAGGATGGATTTATGAGGAGCAGGATCACAGCTTTAATTGCCTCCAAGGCTAACAATGCTGGAAAAGCCCTTTCCATCCCTGGGAGGGCTCAGGGCCAGGCTGGAGCACCCTGGGATAGTGGAAGGTGCCCCTGCTCATGGAATGGGATGAGCTTTGAGGTCCCTTCCAACCCAACCCGTTCTGCCATTCTGGGATTCCCAGAACTGCAGAAAAAAACAGATTTGAGGGGCTTTATTTCTTAAATATTGGGAAGGAATTCCTCCCTGTCAGGGTGGGGAGGCCCTGGCACAGGATGCCCAGAGCAGCTGTGGCTGCCCCTGGATCCCTGGCAGTGTCCAAGGCCAGGCTGGACAGGACTTGGAGCACCCTGGGATAGCGGAATGTGCCCCTGCCATGTAACAGGGATGAGCTTTAAGATCCCTCCTGACTCAAACCATGCTGGAATTCCAGGACTCCATGAAAAACAGAGCCTTGCAAGGCTGCCTGGTGGGTTTGTGCTCCCAACAGGGCTGCTGGGCTCTCACCTGGGGCTGCTCCTCGCCCTGGGAATGCTCGGCCAGCAGGAATTTGAGGGAGGCGGGTTTGTCGCGGCCGGGCGGCGAGGCGGTGACGAAGGCCACGGCGTCCCCGGGCCCCAGCATGCAGCAGCCCCGCGCCACGTTCATGGCTGTCAGCATGTTGTCCCCTGCAGGGACACGGGGACGTCAGCACGGAGCCCGGGGCACTCCCAGGACAAGAGGAGCAGCTCAAAGCTGGGGTCCCCTCCCACAGAAAATCCTTCGCTTCCCTCTTCTCCAGAACCTCCTGCCTGCCCTGCCCCAAAGCAATGTGGGTCTGAGCCCTGTTCTCCTGCCTGGAAAACACCCAGAGGGGACTCTGCACCCCTGCATTAGCCATGGAATTGGGGATTTCAAACAGCAGTATCTAGGGGATGGACTGCAGAACAGGGAGTTCTTCCTCCCAAAAAATGTCCACATGCTGAGCCCACCAGCAGATCGTGCATCCCGAGGGAAGGGATGCAGAGCCAGGATCCAGGAACCCTCCTGGTGCCCCCACAGCTGCCTCAGGCACAGATCCCTGGGGGGATTCCCAGTGGGATCACTGGTGGGGCTCCTGGTGTGGAGTTCCTGGTGAGATTCCATGTGGGATCCCTGGTGGGATTCCTGGTGTGGAGTTCCTGGTGAAATTCCATGTGAGATCCCTGGTGGGGTTCCTGCTGGGATGCCTGGTGAGATTCCATGTGGGATCCCTGCTGGGATCCCTGGTGGTGTTCCTGGTAGGGTTCCTGCTGGGATCCCTGGTAGAATTTCCTGGAGTGAGGTTCCTGGAGTGGAGTTCCTGGGGTGGGATCCCTGGTGGGGTTCCTACTGGGATGCCTGGTGGGATTCCATGTGGGATCCCTGCTGAGATCCCTGGTGGGGTTCCTGGTGGGATCCCTGCCCTTTCCCTCGGCACACCCCAGCACTGCCAGCACCGCCGGTGTCCCCCGGTCCCTCACCTGTCACCATGACAGGGCGGATGTTGGCGCTCCGCAGCAGCTGGATCACCGGCGCCGACTCCGGCTTCAGCACGTTCTTCATCACCAGGAACCCCAGGAAGCTCAGGCCGCTCTCCACAGACTCCCTGGTGGGAGACAAGGAGCCTAGCACCACCTCCAACAGCAGCAGAGAGGATCAAGGGCAGTGAACAGCTAAAATCCACCTGGGAATCAGCCAGGAACTCCCTCCCTGTGGATTGGGGTTGAATTCCCTGCAGGGCATCCCAGGGAATGCGGGGAGGGAGGGAGGAGGAAGCGCTGGCACCCACCTGGGGAGCTCCAGGGCCTCCTCAAAGGTGGCCACCGAGCCCAGGGCCTTGCAGGCCAGGGCCAGGACCCGGAACCCGTCGGTGGTGTAGTGCCGGAGCATCTGGGAGAAATCCGGGGGCACTGGAAAAGTGAGGCCGGAGCAGCTCCTGAGGGAACCCCGGCCCCGGAGAGGGGACACGGAGCTCTGGGGTTTGGTGCTCATGGGCTCCTCAGGGAGCCTGGGGATCCCAGGATGGGCTGGGGCACATTTTCTCAACCCAAGGAGCCTGGAGATCCCATACTGGGCTGGAGGAGGTTCTCCCCGCTTCCAGGAGTTTGGAAATCCTATACTTGGCTGGAGGAGGTTCTCTCCACTTCCAGGAGCCTGGAGATCCCATACTGGGCTGGAGGAAGCTTTTCCCCACTTCCAGGAGTCTGGAGATCCCATACTGGGCTGGGGGATCTCCCCACTTCTAGGAGTTTGGAAATCCTATACTTGGCTGGAGGAGGTTCTCTCCACTTCCAGGAGCCTGGAGATCCCATACTGGGCTGGGAGATGCCCCCAACCCCATTCCCCATCTTGTGGCTCCTGTTTCCTTTCCCTCCATGTGGCTGGAGCCACCCCAAAGCCCTTGGGAGCTGCCCATGACATTCCTGAGGATAATTCTCTGCGGGATGAGCCTCAGGGGCGCAGCCAGCGGGACTGAGCCCACCTCCCAGTACGAACCAGTTTCCTTCCTGCACAGACTGGCCACCATCTCCGGGGCGCCCTTGACGTAGGCGTGGGCCGAGGCCTCCCCGGGCAGCTTGACCAGGACGCTCATCCTCTGCAGGGAGGAGGAGAACGGGAAACGCCGCAGGATCCCCACGGGGGCCTGGTGCCTCTGCGGGGAGCGGGCGGGGTCAGGGCCGGCAGGAATTCCTCCAGAAGGCAGGAATTGCTCCAGGAGGCAGGAGGGTGGGGAGGCAGGAGGGTGGGGAGCCGCCCCTTGGGGTTACCCTGTCCCGAGGCTGCTCCTCCTCCGGCGGAGGTTTCACCACAGCCAAGACCTTCATCTCGAACTGCTGGAACGCTGGGAGCTCCCCTTCCTCCTCCTCCTCCACCATCTCCAGGCGCTGAAACCGAGAGGACAAAACCCTGCCGAGCCCACCCACCGAAGGGAGATTCCCAGCACTCCCT
>WEIU01002541.1:18170-46854 GCA_013389925.1 Aegithalos caudatus | reverse complement strand
CCCTCCTGTTTTTGGTGGTTTTCCTGATTTTTCCTTGGATGGGAGACAGCCAAGTGTCCCTCACCCTTGTCCTGGGGCAAAATATTTCTGGAAAAGCAGTGGGAAGGTTCCATCAGGGAATGCTGTGGCTGCTCCATCCCTGGAAGTGTCCAAAGCTGGGATGGGCGGGGCTTGGAGCAACCTGGGGCAGTGGGAGGTGTCCCTGCCCATGGAATTGGGATGGATGCGATGATCCTGAAGTTCCCTTGCTACCCAAATCGTTCTGGAATTCCCTGATTCCGTGGAGTCATGGAATCTCTGGAATGCCCTGTAGATGTCAGCAGATCTCCATGCATGGAACTGCTGTGTCCAGCCATTCCCAACAGCTGGAATCCGGATGAAGCCAGGCTTTGCGTCCCTGACTGGGATGCTGCCAGCTGGAATTCTCATCCATCCATCCATCCATCCATCCATCCATCCATCCATCCATCCATCCAGCATGGGGCGGGGATCCAAGGATGGGAGTGGGATCATGGCATGGGACACAGGTCTTGGAATGGGATTGGGGTGCCAGCACAGGACTGGGACCCTGGTATGGGACTGGGATCATGGAGTGGGACTGGGATTTCAGTGGAACAGGGATCCCAGTGTGGGACAGGGATCCTGACAAGGATCCTGGCATGGAAATGGGGTCTCTGTACAGGAGAGGGATCCTGGCACCTGGCATGGGACAGGGATCCCAATGTGGGACAGGGATCCCAGCATGGGACAATGATCCTGGAATGGGACTGGGATCCTGATATGAGACTGGGATCATGGAGTGGGATAGGGATCTTGGCATGGGACAGGGATCCTGGAATGGGACTGGGATCAAGGAGTGGGACAGGGATCCTGATATGGGGCTGGGATCCTGGAATGGGACTAGGATCATGGAGTGGAGCAGGGATCCCAGCATGGGAGTGGGATCATGGAGTGGGGCAGGGATCCCAGTGTGGGACAATGATCCTGGAATGGAACAATGATCCTGGCATGGGACAGGGATCCTGGTGTGGTTCTGGTGAGGAACAGGGATCCCTGTATGGAAAATCCTTCATCCATAGGAAAATCTGTTTTCCTTTGGTTGATTTGGAGCCCGATGTCGCTGCCGTTTTTTGGGATAATGTGGACAACACCAACACAGCCCCAAACTGGCTCTGGGGTCAAATCCATCCCTCAGGATCCCCCTGGCCATTCTCTCTGGATTACCCCCCGCCAGCATTCTGCCCTTTTAAAAACCGGGATGTTTCTTTCTCCCCTCCTTGGAAATGCCACTCCTGCCTCTTCCCATTGGATTCCCTCCTGTGCTCTCCATGCTCCGGCCTTGGAAGTTCTGACATCCCTCTGTCCCATAAAAACCAGGCCCTGGGATGCTCTTGGCCGGGATGAAAGGCACCGGGGTGGGCTGGAATTTGGAGGAGCCTCTGACGGCTCCGTGACACGAAGCAGGAGCGGCCCTGGAGTGCCGGAATGGTTGGGATTCTCCGACCTGCTGGGATGATGGAGAGGAGCCTCCATCCCCAGCCCATGCCCACGGCCGAGGTCCGGCTTTCAAGCGTCCGTCTGCTGCGGGGACATGAAAGCCATTCCCGGTCTTTTTGACAGCTGCTGAAATTCCTTTTGTGGCGTTCCCGGCCGGACTCTGCCCGAGCTGAGGGTTTGTGGGATTCCAGCTCCAGGAGGGAGGGATTTGGGATCATTGTTGCTTCTGGAGACAAATCCCTCTGCTGGGCTGCTGGCCTGACTCTACAGGTCCCAGCCTTCTGAAGCAGGTTCCTGGGAATTTTTCCTTTGGAATGTCTGAGCAGACCTGGTGGGAATGGTTTTTTCCTTAAACATTTGGGATGCTTGGAAAATGCCTGTAAAATGCCTGTAAAATGCTTGGAGAATGCTTGGCTGTTTCCGAGGGCTCTCTGAGCCGCTCTGGGGTGGTTGATGTGGATGGGGTTTGGGAACTCTGGGAAACCTGTGGCCATAGGGATCCCATGGGATGTTTCCTAAGGCACAGGAAACTCAGGAATGGGAATTGGGAGCACACACATTGTGAATGGCCTCTGACGGGGTGGGGATGGGCAACTCTTGGAATTCTTTGGTACCTCCCAAAGTGATGAGACCCCCCCCCCCCCCGTGGAGCTGCCTTGGGCCTGGCCAATGACTCCAATCAGGAAAACTATCTCTTCACCACCCTTTTATCATCCTGCCCTGTTCAACTCTTCCAGGGAAGGTTGCAGGAATTGCCTTGGGAATTTTCCCATGCCTGTGCCAGGAGGAATGGAAGATTAGGGTGTTGGAGTGTGGTGGTGCAGCCTCTGCTGGACACAGCCCATGGGATTTGCTCTGGCACCTGCTCAGAATTCCTGGGAAGACCAAGGAGCCCTGGGCAGGGAGGAGCACATTCCTGCTGGGATCAGAGTCTGGCAGATCCAAAGGGAATTCCTGCATGAAGAGCTGCTCCTGCTGCCCATGGCCCACCCAGTTCCAGCTGCTCTTCTGCCTCTGGTCGCTCCATGGAGGTTCAGAGGGAATCCTTGCTAGGAGCCGGGACGTTTGGAGCAAATTCCTTCTGTCCTCTCCTCTGGTCATCCCGTGTCCATCCCTAATGGATGGTGGGTGTGGAACTCCTGTCCCTGTGACCATTGCAAGGTCATGGAATCATGGAATGCTTTGGGTGAGAAGGGACCTTACGGATCACCCAGTGCCACCCTTGCCATGGCAGGGACACCTTCCACTGTCCCAGGGTGATCCAACCTGGCCTTGGGCACTGCCAGGGATTCAGGGGCAGCCACAGCTGCTTTGGGAATTCCAGCCCAGCCCCTCCCCACCCTCCCAGCCAGGAATCCCTTCCCAATCTCCCATCCATCCCTGCCCTCTGGCACTGGGAGCCATTCCCTGTGTCCCGTCCCTCCATCCCTTGGCCCCAGTCCCTCTCCAGCTCTCCTGGAGCCCCTTCAGGCCCTGCCAGGGGCTCTCAGCTCTCCCTGGAGCCTTCTCCTCTCCAGGGGAACATTCCCAGCTCTCCCAGCCTGGCTCCAGCCCTGCAGCAGCTCCGGGGCCTCCTCTGGATCTCTGCAGCAGCTCCAGGTCCCTGTGCTGTTGGATCCAGGGCTGGGGCAGCTCTGGAGGTGGGAAATCACCTGGATGGGGCAGAATCCCCTCCCTGGATACCCTTTTCCATCAGAAAATTCCATCTTTCCTACAGAACCCCCACCCCTTTCCTTGGCCCAGTGAGGCCGTTCCTGAAGAGTTTTTGCTGTTGGTTCTTCCTTTAAAAATCCCCGTTAAGACAAGAAAACCGGGAGCTGCTTCCAGCTCTGTAGGATTTCTTTTCCCACCCTGTATTATGATATTTGAAATAAAAACACCCTGGGAGTTCCCATAAAAGTCCTGCTGGATTTATGACGTGACTGTTGGAGAGCAGAAAACGTCCAATAAAAAGGAATTTTCAACAGGAAAATTCAACAAGAGCCCAACCTCCCACGGCTCCTCCCGGGATCCATCTGCGGTGGATGGAGCTGGAAGGAATAAAAGATCTTGGAGGCGTTTGGAGATCGTAAATGTAGCTAAAAATAGAAAATCCCTGCCTTTATTAAGGATTTTTCCCTCTAGGGAATCCACAAGATTGAGGAAAAGTGGAAGTTAGCTGAGCTCATCCCACCCAGGTAGCACCAGGAATGGTTTTTCCCGGCAGTGTTTCCCTTCCAGCTGCCTGGCTGCGGGATTTTGACCTATTGTTCCCAAAAATAATGACATGAAAAGAGGGAAGGATTTGGCATTCCTCTGGATTTAATGGAGAATTATGGATGTTTGGGAAGCTGAGGGTGGTTCTTGCCCTGGGAATTCTTGGCAGAGTCGCCCTGGCTTGATGTTTTCCAAAACGCTTCCTGGGGGGCACTGGAGCTACTGGGATTGTGTCCTTCAGAAAGCTGAGGGACAGCTGAAGTGTGGAATTCCTGAAGGACCTGTCCATGTCTCCGCGTGGAACAAAAGCTGGGAGCGCCAAAACACTCCAGGGGTTGGGGATGTAAGGAGAAGGCTCTTCCCATGCCTGTCAACACTTGGAGCCAGGAAAGAGGAAAGATTCCCAGTTGGTCTCCATTGGGGTTGGATTGTGCCAAAGAAAATGACAGCCTGGAAAGTTTATTAATGGAAATGCCTGGAAGTCTTGGGGAGGCCTGAAATAGCAGGAAAAGCTTCTCTCTCCGTGTTCTCCCAGATGGAAAACTGGGACAGGTATTTGGGTAGCGGGGTGGGTGGTGTTAAAAGGATCTGGAAAGTTCTTCTGAGGATCCTGCTGGGAGGTAAATCCACACCTCAATCCCGTCACCTAAATCCACCCTCAATCTCCTTTACCCCTTGGCTGCCTAAAACTTGTGGAAATCAAGAGGGGTTGAGATGATGGAGGATCCTTGGGTTTGGGAGATGGAGGAGGAGTTTGGATAATGAAGGAGGAGTTTAGATGATGAAGGAGAAGTTTGGATAATGAAGGAGAAATTTGGCTGATAAAGGAGAAGTTTAGGAGATGAAGGAGAAGTTTGGGAGATGGAGGATCCTCAGGTTTGGATGGTGAAGGAGAAGTTTGGCTGATGAAGGAGGAATTTGGGATATGAGGGAGGATTTTGGATGGTGAAGGAGGAGTTTGGCTGATGAAGGAGAAGTTTGGGAGATGAAGGATCCTTGAGTTTGGATCATGAAGGAGAAGTTTGGATGATGAAGGAGTTTGGGAGATGAAGGAGAAGTTTGGGAGATGAAGGATCCTCGAGTTTGGGAGATGAAGGAGAAGTTTGGGAGATGAAGGATCCTCGAGTTTGGGAGATGAAGGATCCTCGAGTTTGGATCATGAAGGAAGAGTCTGGATGATGAAGGATCTTGGAGTTTGGCTGATGAAGAATTTGTCAGGGAATCATGTTCAATAGAACAAAGGAATTTTAACCTTCTCGATGCTTCTTTGATCCCTGCTGGAGTTTTGGAGATGGAGATTCCAACCAGGGACCTCCCTGTGAAGGGATAAAGAGGCAGAGCCAGAGCCTTTGGAAATCCAGGGAAAAGCTTCCACTGCCTTTGGTGAGTTTGATCCAGATCCACATGGATCCCATTTCCAGGCATAGTGCGAAGTGGGATAGGAGGTAAATGAGCAAAATTCCAGATTAAAATGCAGCCTAATCAATAGGGAATGATTTAATTCCTCGGCTTTTCCTCAAAATCAGCCGGGAGGAGCAGCAAGGAAAACTGAGGGGTTTGGGGAACTGGCAGGAATTTCCTGCTGTGGTTGTTCATAGGATCATGGAATGATGGAATTCCAGACTGGTTTGGGCTGGAAGGGATCTGAATGGTTTGGGTTGGATGGGTCTGGGAACAACCTGGGATTGTGGAAGGTGTGGAATGGGATCATCCTGAAGGTCCCTTCCATCCCAAACCATTCCCTGATTCCATTCTCTGATCATTTCACTTCCCAAAACACCTCATCCCCTCTTCCACAGGATTCAATCCATCCTGAGGAGGTCACATGCCATTCCCAAATCCCCCTTGCAGCTGTGCAATTCCCAAATCCCCCTTGCATCCATGCAATTCCCAAATCCGCCTTGCATTCATGCAATTCCTAAATCCCCTTTGCATCTGTGCAATTCCCAAATCCCTCTTGCATCCATGCAATTTCCAAAATCCCCCTTGCAGCTGTGCAATTCCCAAATCCCCGTTGCATCCATGCAATTCCTAAATCCTCTTTGCATCCGTGCTATTCCCAAATCCCCCTTGCAGCCGTGCAGGGACGCACGCCCGCTCCCGTCTCCAACCAGGAAGAGCCAACGCCGGGATGCAAATTTATGCAAAGTTCCTCCTCGTCCTGCCCTGGAAATCTTTCCATTCCTGACTCTGCTCCAAGTGAATTCCCATTAGGCCCTAAGAATTA
This sequence comes from Aegithalos caudatus, assembly GCA_013389925.1. Lineage (NCBI taxonomy): Eukaryota > Metazoa > Chordata > Aves > Passeriformes > Aegithalidae > Aegithalos > Aegithalos caudatus. The sequence goes on along the minus strand of WEIU01002541.1, from coordinate 40,934 downwards.
ATTTCAGGCACGTTTTCCCCGGTTGTTTACAATTCCCCTCTCCGCTAATTCCAGCCGCATGCCGGGCCCCTCCCGCTGCTCTCCCATGATTTATTCCAGCCTCGCTGTGTGTGCTGGAAAAGCAGAAGGTTCCAGGGCGGGATTGTGCTGGGATGGACGGGAGCTTTATCCCTGGATTCCCCACTGAGCCATAAAGCAGGGTGGGATGAGGGGCTGGGATTTTGTTGAAGTTTATCCTTCATCCAAAGGGAAGATGGGAGTTGGGAATGCCCTGGAGTGAGTTCTGTTCCACCTTGGTCCCGGCTACAACAGAATTCCGAGGCAGAGTGTCCTTTTCCATGCCTCAATCATAAAATCCTGGAGTGGTTTGGGTTGGAAGGAACCCTCAGGATCATCCATGGTCCTCTCCTACTCCAGCCCAGTCAATCCCAAATTCTTTCGTGCCACCATCAAGCCTGAAATTTCCTGAAATTTTCACCGGGAGAGCAGGGAATTCCTTTTCACCCCAAAGGCTGGTCCTTGACCAGGTCCTGCTGTTCCTGGAGATTCCAAGTGCCACTGGAAGAAATCCAGCTGGATCCCCTGCTCTGGTGTCCCTCTCCCACCTCTTGGAAGGCTTTTAGGAATGGTGGCTTTTCCAGGATTTGTTTTTTCAGCTGGAATAGCACCCAAAGGGGTGGGAGGTGCTCAGGCTCTTCCCAGACTTTAGGAAAACCCTCTCCAATATTCTGGATATTTTTCCACGAGAAAAGCTCTGTTTTTTTTTTCCACTCGTGGGTTCTTTCCTCCCTTCCTGCTCCTGCTTGGAGCCTTTTCCCACTGTCCTCATTGTTCCTGTCTTTTCCAAGATCCTCTCCTTACCTCTATCACCTCTTCCTGCTCCACACCTCCAAAATTCCAGGGTGTCCCGGATTTCCTGTTCTCTCTGGCCCACGTCCAGAGACAGGGAAGTGTTCCAAGGAAAGTTGGGATGGATGACACAAGACCCAGGATCTCCAGACTCCCCTCATTGGGTGGTGCTCGGAATAATTTCAGTGGAATAATTCAGGTGGAAAGGGAAGTTTAGGTTCCTGATCTATCCCCTGGTATCCCTGGAAATCCCAGAAGGTGCCAGGAACTTCCAGAGGCTTCTCTCCCGATGTCCCTGTGGTGTCCCCTCATTATCCCGCTCTTCTGCGCTGTCACTCCATGGATAATTTGTTTAATTAACTCATTAGCAGGTGCAGGAATTCCAGTAGCTCCGGATCAAGGGTTTTATTGGGAATTAAGACTTCAGGGGAGGGAAAAGGGCTGCACTTCCTCACTCCCATGATTGCAATCCCGGGAAATTCTGATCCCTGCTCCAAATCCAGGGGGTATTGAACCAGTGCAGGGGCTCTTCCCTGTTCTCCTGGGGCTTAGATGGGATTTTGGGAAGGAATTCCAGGCCAGGAGGGTGGGGAGGGACTGGGATGGAATTCCCAGAGCAGCTGTGGTTGCCCCTGGATCCCTGGAAGTGTCCGGGGCCAGATTGTAAGGGGCTTGGAGCAGCCTGGGATAATGGAAGGTGTCCCTGCCCAATGGAATCCCTTCCAAACCATTCCAGGAATTTATGATTCCATGTCTAACCAAGATTTTAGGGAGAAAAAAAGAGAATGATGGAAGGAGAAGTTCACCAAATTCTGATGCATCCTCATCCAAAATGAGCAAAAAGCTCAGGAAATCCTGGATTTGAGCCCTTCCTGCTCCTGAGCCTTGTCAGGTCTCTCCTCCTCCACAAGAGCAGGAAAAGCATCAGGAAAAGGGGGAATCCCACGTCTGGAATAAAACAAACTCATCCTTGAGGACTTGACCTGGCCTTGGGAAGGGCAGATCCAGGATCCTGGTGTCCAGCAGGGTGTGGGTGTCTTTCCTGGGGATTTGCCTGCAGGAGGGAAGCAGCATCCATGGAATATTTCCTGGGAGAGGGTGAATTTATCCAGCCAGCTGCAGAGGGCTCTCTCCACACGCTGACAGAAAAACTCTGGATCCGATCCCAGGAATTCAGCGGGGTGAAATAACCGAGGCTGGGGCCGCCAGCGGCAGCTGGGCTTTTATGATCCTGGGATAATAAAATGTCAGGCATTAATACGAAGTGAAACACGATTCCTAAATCTTGGAGTGAGCCCTGGAAGCATGGGAGGAGGAGGTGCCAGGACTCCAACGTTATTGAGGAGCTACTTGGGAAAAGGGAAGGATGGATCCTGAAATCGTTGGAATTCAGGGATGAGGGAATCAAAGTGCTGGGGGAAAATTCCTGGCTATGGGAAGGTGGGATTCACTGGGAGGATCAATTTGGGGAGGTAAATTAATTCCTTTGGGAAAAACTGCTTCGCACAATGCTGGGATTCCATCAGATCCGCCAGGGAAAGCAGTCACTGGTTCTTGGGGTGGACTGGGATGGAAGGAAACGCCTCTGGCTGGATTCCCTTCCCTATGGAATGAGGGTTTTTCCTTCTCCCATGGCTCCCTCAAAGCGAGAAATCCTATCACAAAATGGGAAGGGAAAGAGGAAATGAATGTGAGGAAAAGCACGTTGGATTTGGGGAATGTTTCAGCTGTTTTCCATGGAATCCCAAAATCCCAGAAGAGTTTGGTTGGAAGGGAATAAAAATTCCCATTCCAGCCAGGCCAGGATTTGTGCCCTTCCCAGCAGTTCTGTCCCTGCTCCGGCTCCATGACCCATCCCACAGAAAAACCTGGGAATGACAGGATTCCTATTTATTTCCATACACACGGACCATTGATCCCAGGCTCTGTTTTATGGGATGAGGAGGGGGGGAAAATGGGATGGGAACAGGATGGGGGAGACCATGAGGGAATTTCGTTTATGAAGTCAAGCCCTGTTCTGTTGGAAATCAAAATTCCTGATCCCTTTTTTTCCCCCCTCCTCTGTATTAAACTCCCTGTCCTTTTACAGGAAGTCTTAATAAATCCCCTTGGGATCTTTCAAATGGAATTTTTCAAAAATCATAATTCCCCCATGGAAGCGTTGGCCTCGGGATCCACCACAGGGGCAGAGCCTGGAGCCAGGGAATGTTTGGGAGCCTGTAAAATCTTCTCGTTAAGTTGGAATTCTGAATGCTTTGCCTATGGAGTTCTCCAGGAGCTCCTTCCCATCTCTGGAGCAGAGGGAAAAAAATGGATTTCCTAGGATGGAGGGAGGGGAAAACCTTCTGCTCCAAGGATTTCTCTCTCCAAGGATCCCTCCTTTTTCCTGGAGCTCCCCAGGTCCCCACAAAGAGACTTTTCCATGGGTGAGGGGATGGGAAGAGGCTTTGAATTGCTGGAATTGGGTCAGGAAGAGACCATCCCCGTGGGATTCTGATCTGGGATGCAGAAAGGTGGGAACAAACATGGAAAAGCTGGGAAGGGATGATCCCAGGAAGGTGCAAAGCCCAGGGAATGAGCAAGGCAAAATCCGGAGGAATGGGAACAGGAACAGGAATAGCAATAGGGTGTCCAAAACCTCCAAAATCCAAAATCCTTCAGAATTATCCCTTTCCCTGTCCCTTCAGCCTGGAGAGGGCCTGAAGGGGCTCCAGGAGAGCTGGAGAGGGACTGGGGACAAGGGATGGAGGGACAGGACACAGGGAATGGCTTCCACTGCCAGAGGGCAGGGATGGGTGGGAGATTGGGAAGGGATTCCTGTCTGTGAGGGTGGGGAGGGGCTGGGCTGGAACTCCCAGAGCAGCTGTGGCTGCCCCTGGATCCCTGGCAGTGTCCAAGGCCAGGTTGGATCACCCTGGGACAGTGGGAGGTGGGAATGGGATGAGCTTTCAGTTCCTTCCATCCCAAACCATTCCAGGACTCTGGGATTCAGCCACTGAGCAGAAGCTTTTCCTAATCCTCCATCCAAGTCCAGGCTGGATTTTTTTCCCTGCGAGTTTTCCCTCCAGGTTGCTCCATTTCTCTCCCATCGTTACTTATTAATCCATTATTAATCATTAATCCATGATTAATCCCCAGCTTCTCCAGGAAATCCATCCCAGTCCCTCCCCACCCTCCCTGCCAGGAATTCCTTTCCAACATCCCATCCATCCCTGCTCTCCTTCAGCTTCAATCCATCCTTTCCAGGCCCTCTGGAGCCATGAATTCCCCAGCTCTGGGAATTCCTGTGTCAATTCTCAGCCTGGAGGAATTTTTGGGAAGCCAAACCCTCCCAGACCATGAATCCCCTTTGGTTGGTTGAATATCCCAAAATACTTCAGGGATAAAATTCCTCCTTTGTGGCACATGTCCCAATCCCAAGCAGCAGAAGGAAGCTCCCGCTTCCCAAATATTTCCATCCCCATGGAAAACTCTGCCTCATTTCACCAGGATCAGTTCCACATTTGGGATCAGCCTTGCCTGGGCTACTCACAGGATCCATTCCATGATCCCTCTCCATCCTTTAAAGGACAGTTCCCATCCTTTCTAAGACTTTCATCCTTCCACAGGCTTGGCCTTTCCCTTCTTTCTCCTTCCAGAGAGGCTTTCCCAGCAGAAGGAATGTGAGGAAATCTGGGATCTGCAGCTTTTCCCTGGGCAGTGATGCTCCAGGCTGACTTTTCCTTCCCAAAACCCTCCAAGAAGAGGTGGGAAACATGGATTTCCAGTTCCATGAATGCAAATGCCTTTAAATCTGGGAAAAGGGGATTTTAGAGGGATAGTTCCATGATCTCCCGTGGGATTTCAGAGGGATAATTCCACAATCTCCCGTGAGATTTTAGAGGGATAATTCCATGATCTCCCGTGGGATTTCAGAGGGATAATTCCACAATCTCCCATGAGAGGGCATCTCTGCCCTTCCCGTGGAGCATCCCGAGGCTGGAGCTCAGATCCCAAAAACCTTCAGCCCCTTCCTGCTCCCCTGCAAACCTTCTGGAAAAGATGGATTATTTTCCCTGCCTCTCTTCCTCTGGGAGCAGGGAATGTCCTGGACAGGTTTTTTTTTTTGGAAAACCAGACATTCTGGGAGTTTTGTTGTGTTTTTGACCCCCCCGAGTGTTTTTGTGATCCAATCTCCAAACCCCGGCGGGGATTGGATTCACCAGGAGCTCCCCAAAGCTCGGGAAGCCCATTCCAAGGAAAAGAGGGATTTCATCCCTCCTTGTCCCAAAAAACAAGGCTCAAGGGGAGCAGGAATGTTGCTGCTGTTACTCTGCTTTGGCTCCAGTTTGGGAATTTTGGGAAAGTTTTGGGGTTTTTAAATTTTCTTTTTTATTCCTTGCGTGTTTTGTCATCTAGGAATTCTGATAATTCCCCAAGGAATTTTTTAATTTCCCAGCCTCATCTTTTCCCTTCTCTTTCTGGGAATTCCCACTCGCTCTGGGTTTGGGCAGAGGTTGCAGCCCCCACTTGGGAAGGGACATCCTTGGCCAGGAGGCTGAGAATTCCCAACAAAACCCATTTTCCTCCAGGACTGATCCCATTCCCATCCTCGTGATCTCACAGTTGGATCAAACTTTTGTTTCCCTCAGAAATTCCTGTTCCTGCTGAAAGAACTGAAGGAAAACCATAGCCAGGATTTTCCTGTTGGAGTCATTCAGTAGAAGAATTGGAAATTCTGGGAATATTGACAGGCTGGGAGAGCTGGGAATGTCCAACCTGGAAAGGAGAAGGATCCAGGGGAAACTTGGAGCTGGAGAGGGACTGGGGACAAGGGATGGAGGGACAGGACACAGGGAATGGCTTCCCGCTGGTGAGATGGGATTTTGGGATGGAATTCCTGGCTGGGAGAGTGGGGAGGGGCTGGGCTGGAATTCCCAGAGCAACTGTGGCTGCTCCTTGATCCCTGGAATGTCCAAGGCCAGGTTGGATCATCCTGGGACAGTGGGAATTGTCCCTTCCCATGGCAGGGGTGGGAATGGGATCATCCTTCAGATCCCTCCCAACCCAAACTCTGGAATTCCAGGATTGTGCAGCACTGATTTTCCACAGGAAGCACAAAAACAAATTCCAGTGGAGGCAAAGACTGCTGGGAGTATTCCCAAGAAACTCTGAGGAAAACCACTTGGATTTGCCTCGAAATTCATCTTCAGCTCCTGCTGGATCAATCCCATTGCAGATGGAATATCAGGGAAGGAAAAGCAGAGGATGCCAAGGAAGCAGCTCTGGCTCCTGGTGAGGAAAATGGGAAGAGTGAAAGGATCATCCCAGGCTATAAAGTTCCCAGCTTCCTGGGATGAGTCTGGAGCTGGGAAATTCAAGGAAATGTTCATTCCTTAAATCTCCTTTGAAAGACATTTTGCTCTTCCCAATCCGATGGAAGCGGAAAAACGTGGCTGTTTCTGGTGGCTAGGAAGCTGCAGGAATACCCAGAGGTTTTGCTTAAAATCCCTTAAATTTGCTCACTGGGATTTTTATTGTGGCTTTTCCTGCCTTTTGGCTCAGCTTCTGAATTGTATCCCGAAGGAAACATTGGGAAGCGCCTCCCCCAAATCACATCCAGGAGCATGAGAGCTTGGAGATTGGATTTCACCTGGAAAAGCAGGAAAGGGAAAGAAAATTCCTGCCAGGAACGATTCCTTCAGGACAAAAGGATGTGGAGCTCAAGGTGTTGTGCCAGCTCCACTTGGTGAAGGGAAAATCTGGGATTTGCTGGAGCTGAAGGCCCAGGCTGGCTCAGGTATCCTTGAAATCCTGTGAGAATTCCCAAATCCAACATTTTGGCCCCGTCCTGCTGGCAGAAAATGATTATTTTTGGAATAATGGGGTCTTGTATAACCACGTCTCACCTTCTAGGATAATCCTGGGAGGATTTCTCTGCCTCCCTGGAATTCCAGCTGGCAGGAGAGAGTTCCAAAAGGAAGGGGGCTGTGTTCCTAAAATCCACTATGAACTGAGTGGAAAAAAGGGAATAAATGCAGGGAGTGAAAGCTGAGCTGGGTGACGGCCTCTCCAACCATTCCTTTGCCTTCCAGACCAGATTCCTGCTGGATTTGGTTCATCCCATCCTCAAGTGGCCAAGTTATCCATCATAAAAAATGAGGAAACCCCCTCAAAAATTACGGATCCAGCCTTTGTGCTCTGGGATCGTTCCCGCCCCCCCCCAATTCCTTCCTAAATCCAGTTCCAAGGAGCTGAAGGAACCCTCAGGTGTCCCCATCCCAATCCAGGCTCCTGTTCTCCTCCTCAGCAGTGTCCACAAGACTTGTGGAAGCTGGGATGAGCTCCAGCCCATCCCTTTTATCCCTCCCTGGCAGGAACTTCCTCAAATCCCTGTTTTTCAGGGAAAAGCTGGATCAGCAGCTCTGCTAAGCCACTCCCAGCTCTGGCTGGATTTAGGAGCTGTGGGGATTCCCTCACAGTTATTCCTCACACCAATCCCAAAGAATTTCCAGGTGGGAACGTTGTTTCATCCCAATAGATTGTTTTTCCAACCTCTCCTAGCAGGGTTTATGCCAAGCTTGGGGATCCCAGGAAAGTCAGTGTTGGACATTCCAAAGAACCTGAATCCTCCCCAGTTATTTCTATTATTGTTATTGTTATTGTTATTGTTATTGTTATTATTGGAATTTTACAGGCTGAAAAATCCCATTCCCTCCCTTGTTTTCCAAGGGATTTTCTCTGCTCCCAGGACTGGGCAAGGCAGGACCAGCTGGATTTCCCAGGATTTCCCAGGACGGGCCTGAGGCAAAGCTGGCCCAGACTCCTTGTCCTGTTTTAAACCCAGCTCATCCTTTTAATCCAGAACAGCTTTGGGATTTCTCTGTAATCCATGGAAAACTCCATCCTGTGAGAAGAGAGGAATTTTTGGGAAGCCAAACCCTCCTAGACCATGAATCCCCTTTGGTTGGTTGAAAATCCCCAAATATTTCAGGGATAAAATTCCTCCTTTGTGCAGCGTATCCCGATCCCAAGCAGCAGAAGGAAGCTCCCACTTCCCAATCTTTCCATCCCCATGGAAAACTCTCCCTCATTCTGGATCATTCCTTGGAGCCTGTCCCTTCTCTGGAAGGTGCCACATCTGCCCACAGCTGGTTCCTCTCTCCTCACCAGGAATCCCAGGAAAAGAAGGAGTGGGAGCCCAGCCCCTTCCAGGCGTGCAGAATCCATGGATTTATGGCCACATCCCATAAAACCCAGCCGTGAAATCCCATCTGTCGCTGAGGGAATGAGCAGTGCCTTGTTCAGCACCTCCTGGCCACATTCCAGAGGCAGGACAAGGATCCATTGTAACCACCCCAAGGTTACTCAGCTCAAATTCCCACCTTCCTTGTTCCCAGCTTCTCCTTTCCTTCCATTTCCACTCCCTTGGAATGTCCTCATTGCTGGAGGATCCAACAGAAAATGGGTTTTGGTCACTTCATTTTTTTTTCCCAGAGAGATTCTTCCTTCTTTTGTGGATTTGTGCTGGAAAATCAGAATAACTGGGCTTGGAAGGCACCTCTGGATATCCTTGGATCCATCCCTGTCTCCCAATTCTTTGCTTTCGATGACGTCTCCATCAGAATTTGGGATTTGACTGAATTTCCTTTTCTTTTTGGGGTTAAAAAACACAAGCACTGCCCAATCCAACAGGTCATGGAGAGAGAACAAACTCTGGATCCACAAAAAGGACCTCAAATGCATCCAGGATGGAAGGAATTCTGCCATTATTGCAGCACCATGAGAGGAAAAAATGGGAAATTGGGATCCCAAGGGGCTGAGATTTATCCCTGTTTTCTCTCCTCCCCATCCTCCCAGGAAATCCGAGGTTCCCAGGAAGTTTTCCTGGAATCTCTGGAGTGCACTTGGGGTTCTCTGGAAAGAGGAAAATTGCTGCTTTAGCCTGCTGCTGACCTGATCTTTCCTCTGGATTCCCCACGGCCGAGAATTTGGTGGGGTGGGATGGGATCTGCTCTGGGATCCCCTGGAGCAGCAGGCTCCAGGCCTTGCTCCTGGTCCCATCCCTGGGACAGGAATGTCACTTTGGCTGGTGGCACTTTGGGAACATCACCCTGGTGTCACTTTGGCCCTCATGGACACCAGGGCTGCTGAAGGACTTGGAGGAGAAGTGCAGCTTCCAGCTTTTATCTTGGAAAAAGTCTGGATATTCAGCATCAATCAGTGGCTCTTAGGGGGATAATCCCAGACATTTCATACACTCACAGAATTCCAGGATGGGTTGGGAGGGATCTTAGGGACCATCCAGTGCCAGCCCATTCCATGGCAGGGACACCTCCCACTGTCCCAGGGTGATCCAACCTGGCCTTGGACATGCCAGGGATCCAGGGGCAGCCACAGCTGCTCTGGGAATTCCAGCCCAGCCAGGAATCCCTTCCCAATCTCCCATCCATCCCTGCCCTCTGGCAGTGGAAGCCATTCCCTGTGTCCTGTCCCTCCATCCCTTGTCCCCAGTCCCTCTCCAGCTCTCCTGGAGCCCCTTCAGGCCCTGCCAGGGGCTCTGAGCTCTCCCTGGAGCCTTCTCCTCTCCAGGAGAACATTCCCAGCTCTCCCAGCCTGGCTGCAGCTCCAGGTCCCTGTGCTGTTGGATGCAGGGCTGGAGGAGCTCTGCAGGTGGGAATCACCTGAGGGGGCAGAGGGGCAGAATCCCAGCCCTGATCCTGTGTCCCACCCTTGGGATCAGCCTTGGACAGGGGCCTCTCTGGCCTGGCCCCTCATCCATGAACTTCCCAAATCCTTCCCTCAGGGGTCTCCATCCATTCTCCCCCCAGCTCCTGTTTGTGCTTGGGATTGCTCCAGCCTGGATCTGGGACCTTGCTCTTGTTGGACCTCATGAAATCCCTCCCCATGAGATTTCTGAATTCCCATTTTATCTGCTGGGTTCTTCCTGAAAATCAGGGATAATTCCCGTAAATCAGGAATAATTCCCGTAAATCAGGGATAATTCCCGTAAATCAGGGATAATTCCCCTGAAATCAGGACACACACAAACCGGGATCAGGGCTCCCTGCTGCCCTTTGTGCCAGGGTTTTTCCATCCCACCTCCTTCAATGCTCTCTTGTCCACTTCCCATTTCAATTTATCCCCCAAATACTCATTTCCTCTCCCGTTTTTCCCTCTGGGCATTCCCAGGGGCAGGATCAGCAGCAGGAGCTGCAGGATTAACCCATTCCTGCTCGGATTGAGGACAAAGAGGCTGCACAAACTCCGGGAGAGCCTGGACAGAGCCTTTGGATTCAAAGCATTCCCTTGGACACTGGGAAGGTCTCCTCTGTCCGTGAGTTTTTTCCCTGTGGCTTCCAGCACACACATAATTTTTGGGAACGAGGCCCCAGGGCCCTGCTGCAGCAGGGAACTGTTTTGATTGTAACAGGCTTTGATTCAGAGCAGCCAGGAATTATTTATTTTCCTTCTGCTTCCCTCCCTCCCCCGCATTCCCAGTCGGGATTGAGGAGCTCTGTTTGCTCGGGGTACCCGGGATGAGCACAGGAATCCTGCTGGAGCAGGACACCAAATCTTGGATTCCAGATGCTCCAAAATCTGTCCCCTCTCCCGTTCCCTGGGATTTGTGGAAGGGATGGGAAGCCCAGGGAAGTTGCCAGGAGTGATTCGCTGCAGGAATTCCCCTGCAAGGATGACAAGGAATTCCACATGGTCCTGGTATTCTCACCATGAATCCATGGAAGGTGAGCAGAGCTCTTCCCTCTCCCTCAGTTCCCAGAGTGTTTTGGCCCAAAAATGTGCCCAAGGAGAAGCTGCCATGGCTGGAGGGAATGTCAGCAGCATCCCAGCCCTTGGACTGGGATCATGGAGGTTCCATGGCCGTGACCTCACCCTTCCTGCAGGACTCCAGGCTGCTGGAACCACGGGCACTGAGAATTCCAGGCTTTCTGTGCTAAGAGGCCCTGACCCCCAGGCAAACTCTGCATTGACCTGAAGCCATGGAAAAGGCTCCCAAAATTGAGACAGCACTGGGAATGTGGGTGTGGAGTTTGGATAGAAGTGTGGGATGTCACAGGGTGGAAAACTTGGATTTGGGATTTTAGTATACAGTAATGTGTGGGGAAATATTTTGGGAATTGTCTGAGTCCTTCTTCTTCACCTTCTTCACCTCCTTCTCCATGGGTGTGGGTGGTTTTCTGTAAGGGGTTAATAAAATCCGCATTGCAGACTTTAGTGGTTGGATATTGGGTTAAAAGCAAAAATAATTTGGGTGGAATTTCATAATTGGATGGATTATCCTTGGAGACACCTTGTAGAGATGGAGAAACATCCATTTCACCTTTGTTTTCTGTCACATCTGGACACCAAATAAAGATTCCTGACTCCAAAGGCAGAAGAACAGAAGGGTTTATTCACAATTCCTCCAGCCTTTTTATAACATGCTGTGCTAAAAAGGCACATTGTTGGTGCATGGGATTGACACCTCTCTGCATTGGTTAAGGAACAGAAACAACACCTGGGAGAGAGGTTGTTATGGGAAAATATTGTTTACTTAGGAATGTTATGAGTTATTTACAGAAATTGTCCTTGACAGAAAATTCTCCCCAAGAAATCTTCCCTTTGGAAGAAAATCAAGCCCTGACAGGCTGAAAACCTCTCAGCCTCAGAAATAACCAAACCAACTCATCCTGATCCCTCTTTGTCCTTGAGGGAAACAACAGCTCCCAGGATTTGGGAAGAGTGAGGCTCCTCCATCATGCCAGGAGTTCAGGCTGATCCAGGGAATTCTGGTCGTCCCCTTAAAACAACGTGTCTCAGCAGAAATTTTGGAGTGGAAAAATCCAAATATTCCAACTTCTGCTCCTGCTGAGACAGGAACAGACACGGCAAGGAGGGAATTTGGCCACCTGTGGGATTTCTGTGGCCATCCCTCACTGCTCAGGGAGGGACCAACCCCCCTTGGCACAGTTTGGGAGAGGGCTTGGAGCAGATCCTGAGACAGCCAAAACTGGGACCTCCCATCCCATCTCTGTGGGGTTTTTATCTTTTCTTCTGTTAGAGCCGGGATAAACGTTTGGGAATTGCAGTTTGTGTTGGGATTCTGTTGTTCATTAATTCTTATCCATGTCACAGTCTCACAAACCCTGAGCTCTGCTGACAAAGGGAACAATGGCTCTGGCTCTCCCTCTTTCCAAGGCCCTTTAAACACAAATTCTCCAATTAGGAAATGGCACTTGAATTATTTTTACTTTTATCCCAATAACAACCACCCATGTCCCAAAATGTGGATTTTCCTGCCCAATTACCAAACCCCGCCCAGCCCATGGAGAAGAAGGTGGAAAAGAAGGGCTCAGGCTCTGCCCTAAATCCCCCCTTGCTTTATCTCTGTTCCTGTGCTCCAAACCTGAAACTCTGAGTTCTGCACCCTGTGACATCACACACTTCTATCCAAACTCCACACCCACATTCCCAGCGCTGTCTCTGGATTTTGGGAGCCTTTTCCACTGCCTCAGGTCAATGCAGAGTTTGCCTGGGGGGTCAGTGCCTGTGAGCACAGAAAGCCTGGAATTCTCAGTGCCCAGGGTTCCAGAAATCTCCTCATCACATCCATCCAGGAATGACTGAGGAACAGGAGAACACCCACAGCATTCCATCCTCCCATCAGCTCCTAAAGGCAGTGAAATCCCATTCACAAATCCTTTTCTTTTCACTTTGCTCCATGGGATTCCTTCCAGTACATAATAAACTACTCTGATTTGGGATCCTTTCAAGCCCAGGCAGGATTTGGGCTCTGCACAGCATTTCCCTGACTGGCAGAGACTTTTTGGGGTGAATGAAGGAGGCCACGAAGGCAAACAAAACCTCAGCTGAGTTTTGGTGACTGGAAAAGGAAAAATTCATTTCCAGAGCTGTCAGGGCAGTGGTTTTTTTTCTGGCCACCCCTCCTCTCACCAAATCCCAGAACTCATCCCTGGAAAAAACACTGTGGATCCATTTCTCATCCCATTGAGAGTGTGGCTGGCATTCCTGGGTGATTTATCTGCCCACTCTCATGGATCATGCATTGGGAGTTAATTTGGGCTTGTGACAGCTGCTTAAAGCTCCTCCATTTGGAAAAAATTCCAGCTGTCAGATGAATAAAACCAAGCTGATCTCTGTTTTTCGTAACGTGCAGGGATGACAGGGACTCATGAGCTTCAAAAGGATTTTTTCTGATTCTGGCCCAACTTTTGGGTCGTTTTCCTTGGGTTTCATTGGTGGATGCTCAGCTGCAGGAAATCAGAGGCCTGGAGTGGGATGGGTGCATTTATAGAACCCTGGAATGGGCAGGGTTGGAAGGGAGTTTAGGGATCATCCCATTCCATGGGCAGGGAGACCTCCCACTGTCCCAGGGTGATCCAACCTGGCCTTGGGCACTGCCAGGGATGCAGGGGCAGCCACAGCTGCTCTGGGAATTCCAGCCCAGCCCCTCCCAGCCAGGAATCCCTTCCCAATCTTCCATCCTTCCCTGCCCTCTGGCAGTAGGAAGCCATTCCCTGTGTCCTGTCCCTTCATGGCCTTGTATAATAATTAAACAAAATTTATAATATCTGAGGCCATGCTCAAGATCCAGACTGGGAGCACCACGCAGGATCTACTTACTCCCATTTTTGGTGTGGAGCTCTTTGGATCCTTGATAGAATCCCAGCATCATTAAGTTTGGGAAAGATGTCCAAGATCAAGTCCAGCTATCCCCAGCACTGCCAAGGCCACTACTGACCTTGTTCCCAAATGCCACCTCCACATGGATTTAAATCCTTCCAGGAATGGGAACTCCACCTCTTTCCAGGAAGAAACTTTCCCAAAATCCACCCTGAACTCCTCTGGCCCAGCTCTGCATGTTCTGAGCCTCTTGGTGCTGTGGGGACATTCCAGATGCACATTCCTGCTCTATCCCATCTCCAGCAGGACAGGAGATTCCCCACACAATTTGGGAACAGCCTCAGTGGGGCTCAGGCTCTGAGTGGTCCTGTCAGCATCTTCCCAGATCCTGCTGAACTCCTGCTCTCTGGGAGCGTGAATCACTCTAAAAACCAGGAATCTGAGCCGAGGTGATGCAGGATTTATGAAACCCAACACCACAACACCACAGGAGCTGTAAAATCCAGGGAATTCTGGAGTTCGTATTCACATCAACACCACGGAGTGAGGAGCCTCAGCAGGCGGATCCAGGGGAGGAAAAAAGAGGGATCTGGACATCTTGATACCAACAAAGTGTCAGCAGTTTGGGAGGAAAACATGGAAAAACATTGCCCAGAGGGCTCCCTCAGGAAAATGAAAATAACAAATCCTCTTCAGTTTATTAAATAAACTGCGGATGTTTTCCTGGGATTTTTTTGTAGTCATCTGGAGTATATCAGGGGGAAAAGAGTTGTCAGAAAGTTGGGAACTGGAATCAAATAGCAGATGACATTTCAGCTTCAGATCTGACTTCCACGAGCATGGAACTCATAAAAACAACCTGGGTGTCGGGCATGGAACGCACCGGTGCCCGCGGGATTTTGGGAATGAAACACGTGGATCATCTAAATGGCCCCTGAGGGAGATTTAAGCAGGACCTGGATCTTGGGAGAAGCCCCTGCATTGGGAGAACTCATTTTAATCAACTGGACCTTGGTCTGAATGGCATTTTATATTCTGGAAGTGGGAATGTTCTCCATTCTTGGAAAATCTCTGTGGGCTGGATCCTGCAAGCAGAGTCATGAAGGTTTGCTTGGAAGTCTGTGTGGAATAGCCCAGGTGATCCAGCTTTAATCTCCTGATCCCGTTGTTGGGCAAGAGGGATCATGTCTGGGATCTGTGGTGAGTAAAATTCCAGGCTGGTGCTGATGGGTGGAATCCAGGAGGAGTCCCTCTTCCTGGAGGGATTTGATATCCCTGTGGATGGACACTTGGGAACAGTCAGTGGGGAGGGTTGGACTCCATCTTGGAGGGCTTTTCCAACCTTAGCCATTCCATCCTTCTGTCATGCCAAGCCCACCACTGAGAGCTCCATCCTAAATGAGTTTTCCCTTCCTAAAAATAGGGAAGCACTGGGATAACAGCTTGTTCTGGAAGAGACAAAGGGCAGACACTCTGTCTGCACCACCGGGATTATTCAGACATTTTTGTGCCTCCTATAAATCCCTATTTTCATGGAATGAAGATGGATAATCCTTCTGGGATCTGCTTTGCCCCACTCATGGTCCTGCTTGGAACATCAGGAAGAGCCGAGGGCAGAAGTTTTCATGGATTTAGCAGTCCAAGTTCCCTTGGATTTTTTCAGGGAAGTCCCTTATGGACATCACCCGTTATCCCAATTAATGGGGATTTTCCTGGGGGAGGCAGGGGCTTTTGGAGGTGCAAAGGTTCGGATTGTATGAGGAGAACCTCTGGAGAAGGGAAAGAGAAGGGAAGAAGGGAGGAAAGGGAGAAAGGAGGAAGGGGAGAAGGGAAGAAGGGAAGAAGAGAAAAAGGGAAAAAGGTAAGAAAGGAAGAAAGCAAAAAAGGGAAGAAGTGCAGAAGGGGAAAAGGGAAGAAAGGAAGAATGGAAGAGGGGAAGAAGGAAAGAAGTGTAGAAGGGAACAAGGGAAGTACAGAAGGGAAAAAAAGGAAGAAAGGAAGAATGGAGGAGGGGAAGAAGAGAAAAAGGGAAGAATGGAAGAAGGGAAGAAGGAGGAAAAAAGGGAAGAAGTGCAGAAGAGAAGAAGAGAAGAAAGGAAGAATGGAAGAGGGGGAAGAAGGGAAGAAGGGAAGATTGCCTTCAGACTTCATGCAAGCCATGAAAAATGGCCTGCGCATCCCACTGACAGAAAATAATGGAATTATAGAATTGTTGAGGTTGGAAAAGACCTTTAAGATCAAGTCCAAGCATCAACCCAGCACCACTCCCGTGTTCACCATGACATCCTATCCCCAAGGGCCACATCCACACTTTCTGGAACATTCCCAGGGATGGTGATCCCACCACTGCCCTGAGCAGTCTGTTCCAATGATTTACCCTTCTTTCCATGAAAAAAATTCCTAACATTGAGTCTAAACCTCTTTATACATCTGCAATGTGTTTCCCATGGTTTTAATCCTGAGTGAGGGATGGGAGGGATGAAGTGGTGATGAAGCAGATCCAAAAACTGGGAGAAACACTTGGAAAGAGGACATTGGGAATTCTGGCATGCTGTTTTCCTCAGCTTATGGTTTCACTGCCTCCTAAATTCCTGCAGCTCCTGGACTGAATCCAGCACCATTCTGCAGGAGCTGAACTGGAACCTTTGCTCGTGGTGGAAACCATCAGACACAGCAGCACCTGGACCGTGAAGGGAATCCATGGAAAACATTTAGGAAATTGGGAGCAGCACCCAAAACTTGCGGGACGTGCTGCGACCATGAGTTGACATTCCCACTCCATCCCTTGGGGTGCCATGTCATTCCATAGAGGCAAAAAAATTCCTCAATTCCTTCTCCGTGACCTCTTGCAAGGTGAACTGGGTTGGGCTGAAAATCTGGATTATTTTTGGATTATTGACTTTAGGGAGCTTCAGCCGAGGGCTGACGGATTCTGCTTCCCAAACCTTGGATGCGTCTCCTGCCCCGCCTCTCCTGGCTGCCTGTGGAGCTGTAATTGTAGCACTGATGACATTCCCAGGTCTGAAATTGTAACGGAGACATTTCCATGGGACACCTGGGGCATTCCTGCCCCGTGTCCCGGCCACGCTCCCGGCCATCCCAGCCCTAACAGAAGCCTCACTCTTGTGGCCACGGAGCGTTTTTCCTGCCCGACGCTTTTGGCCGTTAAATCTCCGCTCCCTTTCCAAATCCGGCCCTGGGACTGGGCTCTGCAGCCTTTGGCAAAGGGGAATTCCACAGGATGTGGGGCCGTTTCCTCTAATTTCTCTTAAATATGGCCCCTAGTTAAGTTTTACGGACTGTTTTCCTGACTCTTTTCCTGTTCTCATTTCAGGGAGCGGGAACGGCGGCACCGCCGGTCGATCCTGCTGCAGCTGGATTTTCCTCTCCTGGTTTTCCACTCCATGCAGATTCCCAGACCAGAAACATCCTTAAACCAAACTCCTTTGCTGCTGTGGAGGATCCAGCTCCTCCACAAACGCTGATCCCCCTTTTCCAAAGGTTTCATCCCTTCCCAGTGTCTTTGCATGGAGCATTGGGAAGCACTGGGTAAGGATGAGGTTTTGGTGTCCTCCACTGTCCTCAATCCAATCCCACTTCCCCCTGGAATCTCCAAGGTTGGACGGGATTTGGAGCACCCTGGGATAGCAGAAGGTGTGGCAGTGGATGGGCTTTACCGTCCCTTCACAGGGGAACCATTCCAGCATTCCATGGTAACAGGAAAAGCCAGGAGCAGTGTCCCATGAAACCACTGGAAGGACAATGATGTGATGTGCTCCATAGCTGGAATTGCAAACGTTTCTTTTTACTCTTTTTTTTTTTTTTCTTTATTTCTTCTTCTTCCCAGAAAGAATTCCCTGAATCCCAGATCCCCACCAGCGGGAGGAGAGATGGACCTGCAGCAAGGGCTGAACTAGGAGTGAACAGCCTTCCCAGAATTCCAGGGCTGGAACTGAAGGAAAAACACTCTGCAAAGGTTCCCAGGCCAAAGCCCTGGGGCAACTGAAAGCTAAATTAAAAGGGGAAAAAAAAATGAATATTCCCTATTAAACCCAAACCCCAAAGCCTAAGGAAAACACTAAAAGCAATGATTAATATGACAACTGGGCAGCTTTCCCTGAAGACCTGAATTCCCATCAGGATAATCAAATTTGTCTTAAAAATGATAAATAGAGCTACCACTGACCTAAAAATGTTCCTTGATCCCACCACGCTCCAGCTCTTCAAACAGTGGCTGCTTCATCGGGGGAAAAAAACCCCGTTTGAATAAACAAATCCTATAAAACAAAACCCACAGGCCCGGAGCGGGTTTTTTCAACGTTCCCTCAGTCTTTTTTGGCTGTTCCGTTCCCTCCCTGGTGTCCAGGTGTAAACAATTCCCAAAAAGAGACGTCTGTGTCCCAGAATTCCAGCAAAGGTAGCGCTTTGTCTTTCTTTCCCAGAAAGGCTCTCTTTGTGTGCAGTTTCTCCACCAAACCCGGTGATGTTTGGGCCTTTTGATTATTTTTTTTTTCCCCTTCGTTTTTTAATGTTTTTTATTTATTTTTTTTTCTCCCCTCCCAACATTCCCGTCTCCTTCCATCGGTGGCTCTGGATTCCTTAAGGAGATTCCTCAACGAGATTCCTCTTCCTCTGGTGTGAGGGATCTCACTCCTCCTGTCGCCTTTCCCACTGTGTGCTCCCCACATTCCTTGGCAAAGCTTTGGCCCTCATTCCCAAAATCCCACCCTGGGCTCCTTGGAGATGGTCGCCCTTGTTCCCAAAATCCCACCCTGGGCTCCTTGGAGATGGTCGCCCTCATTCCCAAAATCCCACCCTGCGCTCCTTGGAGATGTTCTGGGGGCACCAGGACTTTCCAGGTGAGGATGGAAAAGGATCTTTCTGCATCCCATGGATGTCCTTGGAGGAGAAGGCCGTGCTCTGCTTTTTGGGCAGCAGAGTTCCTGTGGGAGGAAATCATGGAATTCTTGGAGTTGGAAGGAACTTTAAGCTCATCCAGTGACACCCCTTGGATGGGCTGATAAACAACAGCTTCAAGTGATAAATTACAGCTGAAACTTGGGAATCTCAGCTAAGTGATGGAATCCTGGAGTGGTTTGGGTGGGATGGGACCTTCAGGATCATCCCATTCCATGGGCAGGGATACTTCCTGCTATCCTGGGTTCCTCCAAACCCCAATGTCCAACCTGGCCTTGGGCACTGCCAGGGATCCAGGGGCAGCCACAGCTGCTCTGGGCAATTCCAATAAATCAATTCCACAATTCCAATAAATTTGCTGCTCCAGGTGTTAGCTACAAGGTCCTTATACTCCCACGCAACATTTTCCTCCCAAATTGTGGGAATGTCCAAGGATTGGTTGAAGTTGGGATTTCATCTTTCTGTCATTGCCTAAACCATGGATATTTTCAAAGGAAAGTTCTGGACACTGTCAGTCACTGTGGGAACCTGACAGGATTTTCCTTTGGTCCATCCCATCCTCAGGTGCTGTTTGGATCCCTGGGATGAATTTTCCAGCTGCCTCAGTTTCCCTGGGTAGCCACATTTTCCTGGCATTGCTGGATCAGGAACCACAGTCCTAGCTCCTCACTTGGAATCTTCTTAGGATATGGATTAATGGGGGAATGGCTTCCCACTGCCAGAGGGCAGGGCTGGATGGGATTTTGGGAAGGAATTCCTGGATGGGAGGGTGAGGAGGGGCTGGGCTGGAATTCCCAGAGCAGCTGTGGCTGCCCCTGGATCCCTGGCAGTGCCCAAGGCCAGGCTGGACAATTGGATCACCCTGGGACAGTGGGAGGTGTCCCTGCCCATGGAATGGGATGATCCTTCAGGTCTCTTCCCACCCAAACCACTCTAGGATTCCATCACTTAGCTGTGATTCCCAAATTTAAACTGTAATTTCTCACTTCCCCCAAGAGTGCTGGTCACAGCTCTCCCTGAATCCTTCCACGTTTTCCCATTTATCCCATGTTTCCATGGCCCTTCCCTGACCTTAAACCAAAACCCACCTCCAGTGAATGCCCCAAAATCCCAGCTATTCCCACTGGGTCCTGTGCATTCAGGGATCCACAATTTATTGGGGGAGAGAATTCCTTAATTACAATAAAACCCTTGGAGCTCCTGATCCCTTCTCAGTTCTGATAAATCAAACCAGGTGACAACGGGAGCCCCATCTTTGACCCGATTTAATCCCTTGGGAAATGAGGAGAAAGGAGTGGGAATGAGCGTTAGGAGGCAGGGAATGTGTCGTTCATTCACCTTGGCAGTTGCTTTTCCATCACATCTGGGATTTATTATTAAAAAATCCTTCCCAGACCGATCCCAAAATCCTATTTTCTCCCGTTCTGCAGTGAAGGAGACTCAGTCATTTGTCAGGACTTCCTTTGGAATAATTTATGGCTCTGGGTGAAATTATTGCCACCTCCAGACTCCATGGATATCCATGGATGTCTCTTCTCCCTGAATATGGAACAGAATTCAGGGATAAACCTTTTAAATCCTCTCATCCCTATAAAAAATATTCCTTATTTTTCACAAGAAAGGGATAAATTTTGAAGCATCTGGGAGATTCTGAGGACAACAAGGAACAAAGGGCTCAGATTCCTGCTGGGAATCAGGGATGAAAGGAGGAGGTGGAAAAAACACCAGAGCTGCTGCAGAGATTCCAGGCTGATCCATCTGGGATCTGGGATGGCAAAGACACCGTGGCCTGCCTGGGAAGGGTGAATTATTGTAATCCCTGCTGGAAAGGTGTTCCTCAGGCACAGGGAGGGTTTATTCCAGGTAAAAAAGAGAGGAATTGTCCTGGGAAGTCTCCATATCCAAGTGTCTCCTTTTCCAATGTAATGAAGCCCAGCAGGGTTAGGATTGGGACGCGAGGCAGGGAGACAAACACAGGGAAAAGGGAGAAATAAGGAGGGGAAAGGCTGGAAAAATAAATGGGAAAAGGGAGAAATTCAGGGAGCAAAAGTGTGAGAATCCAAAGGGAAAAGAGAGAAATTCAGGGAGCAAAGGCTGGAAAAATAAACGTGAAAAGGGAGAAATCCAGGGAGCAAAGGTGTGAGAAACCAAAGGAAAAAGGGAGAAAGTGAGAGAGCAAAGGCTGGAAAAGCAGGGGGAAAAAGGGAGCAAAAGTGTGAGAAACTAAAGGGAAAAGGGAGAAACACAGAGAGAAAGGGCTGGAAAAACAGAGGGAAAAAGGGAGAAAAAAGGCTGGAAAAATAAGGAAAAAAGGGGAGAAACTCAGGGAGCCAAGGCTGGAAAATCAGCCTAGACACGAGATTTTGAGAACTGAGATTTCAGGGGATTCCCCAGCGTGAAATCCCAGCAGAGCAGGAGCTGCCTTGGTTTCCTGGGAATTCAGGGTCTCCAAGAAATTCTCCTTTTCTCCATGGTTTCCATGTCCACCTCCCAAAAATCAGCTTTTTCCCAAGCCCGGGGTGCTTTTCCCTGCTCCAGCATTCCCAGGGCACCTCAAGGGTTAATCCAGGGGAAGGGAGATCAATTTTCCTGCCTGGAGCGAGTTTGAAACCCGAGCCTGGCTGGGGATGGACAGAGGAGCCCTCGATTCCCAGCCTGGAATGTGATCCCGTGCCCAGCCTGGAATATGATCCCGATTTTTTCCAGCTCCCTCCAGGAGCCACGAGCTTTTGTGATGCTCGGCAAATGCAGAATCGTCAGGGCGAGGATGCTCCCAGAAATCCTAAAAATGTCCTGGATGCTGTTTGGGAAGCAGGGGTTGGGAATAGCTGTGCTGGGAGAGGAGTCTGTGCTGCAGTTTTGTCTGGGATTGATGGGATTCCACAAAAAAAACCCCAAAAGCTAAAACAAAACAAAAAAACCCAACCCAAAAAAACCCCAAACAACAACAACAACAACCAAACAAAAAACACAAAAAAGCCCCACAAAACCCACAAACAAACAAACAAAAACCATCAAAAGCAACCAAACAAAAAACACACACAAAGAAAAATACCAAAAATCCAATAACCCAACAAGCAACAAAAACCCACCAGAATGAACCAACCAAACAAAAAACACACAAAACCCCAACCAAACAAAAAACCAAAACCCAAAAATGAAGCCAACAAACAAAACCCACCAAAACCAACAAAAAACACACAAAAACCCAAACAAAACAAAACAAAAAAACAAAATCCAAACCCCCAAAACTCAGCAAACAACAAAAAGTCATCAAAACCAACCAACCAACTGAAAACCACAAACCCCCAACCAAACAAAAACACGAAACCCCCCCAAATTAAACAAACAAAACCCACAACTCCCCAAAAAACAAAACAAAACAAATATCAAGAAACCCAAACAAAACCCAACCCCCAAAATAAACAAATCCCCCAGAATCCCCACAAACCAACATCCCACCAAAACTGGATGCTCCTGGTTTGCTTCTGTTCGGGTGTGAGATGAGGATTATTCCCTGGTTTAAATCCATTTTCCCATTTTCCCTCCTTCCCACCTCCTTTCCCTCTTCCTCTCATTTCCAGGCCTCTCTGCTCCTGTAATTTTCCCAAAAACTCAGCTATTCCTGCCTGTCTGGGTGTTTGGGGCTCGGCACCACAAGGAACCTTTCAAATTGTAAAATTTACAAATTTATAAAATTTCCCGTGGGAAATGGAATTTGAATTAATATTAAATTATATAGGTTAAATAAATAATTTAACAATTTGATAAGTAATTTCAATAAAATAAAATCACATAATTTCCCATTTTATAAATGGGAATTATAATTATAATTAATTATAGAAAAATAATAATTATATTATTATAATAAAATTTTTGTTAGCATTAAAGAACATAATAATAATATTAATAATAATAATAACAACAATTATAATTATAATTATAATTATAATTCCCATTTATAAAGTATTCCACAGAAAGCACTGAGGGAGAGCAGCTCCAGCTCCAGAGGCAGGCACAGCACGGACTTTATTTANTAAATAAATAATTTAACAATTTGATAAGTAATTTCAATAAAATAAAATCACATAATTTCCCATTTTATAAATGGGAATTATAATTATAATTAATTATAGAAAAATAATAATTATATTATTATAATAAAATTTTTGTTAGCATTAAAGAACATAATAATAATATTAATAATAATAATAACAACAATTATAATTATAATTATAATTATAATTCCCATTTATAAAGTATTCCACAGAAAGCACTGAGGGAGAGCAGCTCCAGCTCCAGAGGCAGGCACAGCACGGACTTTATTTATAATTGGATTGATTTTTTTTTTTTTTTTTTTTTTTTTTTTTTTTT
>WEIU01002539.1:59660-76629 GCA_013389925.1 Aegithalos caudatus | reverse complement strand
GGGACAGCCTGGGACACTGGGAGCTGTCCCTGCCATGGCAGGGCTGGCACTGGGGGGCTCTGGGCTCCCTTTAACCCAAACCATTCCAGGATTCCCTGATTTATACAGAATGGACTTTGGGGCTGCCCTGGAGTGAGCTGGGTCTGAGGGAATTAAAGGTGTGAGGGAATTAAAGGTGTGTGGGAATTAAAGGTGTGTGGGAATTGTGATCCTCAGGGCTGTGTCAGCCCCGGGCCCCTGGGGAGCAGTGCCAGCAGCTGCTGCTGTCACCAGGCGTGTCCCTGGGCTGGCAGGTGTGTCCTGGTGACAATGCAGTGACATGGAGTGGTGGCAGCAGTGTGGCTGTGGTGACACAGCAGTGACACAGTGCTGGCTGTGGTGACACAGCAGTGACACAGTGCTGGCTGTGGTGACACAGCAGTGACACAGCAGTGACACAGGGGTGACACAGGGGTGGCAGTGAGGCTGGGCTGGGCTGTGCTGGAGCCCTTGGTGCCCTGGCTCTGCAGTGAGAGCTGATGGGGAGGGTCCAGCTGGGATATTGGGAACAAATTCCTCCCTGGGAGGGTGGGCAGGCCCTGGCACAGGGTGCCCAGAGCAGCTGGGGCTGCCCCTGGATCCCTGGCAGTGCCCAAGGCCAGGCTGGACACTGGGGACAGCCTGGGACACTGGGAGCTGTCCCTGCCATGGCAGGGCTGGCACTGGGGGGCTCTGGGCTCCCTGCCCACCCCAACCATTCCAGGATTCCATGGCTGTGGAAGGCAAAGCCAACTGAGACCAAGAAAACTTCTCCCTTCCAACCCCTGCCCTGCTCCCTGTCCCTGGAGCAGCTTCTGTGCACCAGGAGAATTCCATGTGTTCTTCCATGGCTCCTCCAGCCTTGTGCTCTCCAAGGATTTTAACCTTTTTAGGTCCCTTTAAGCCAGAGTTGTGCAGAACTTCACAGAGCTCTTGGTGTTTGTGGCCCAGCAGAGAATTGCTGAGGGGTCTCTGGTTGGAGCTGTCCCTGCTCAGGGCAGGGGTTGGGATCTGCTCCCAGGGACAGGGACAGGAGGAGAGGGAACGGCCCCAGGCTGGGCTGGGGAGGCTCAGGGGGCACAGCAGCAGGAATTTCCCCATGGAAAGGGAGCTCAGGGCTGGGAAGTGCCCAGGGAGGTGTGGAGTGCCCATCCCTGGAGGTGTCACCTGGAGGTGGCACTGAGGGCTCCGGGCTGGGGACAGGGTGGGCACAGTGGGGCTGGATGGGCTGGGAGGGCTTTTCCAGCCTCCCTGAATCTGGGACTCTGTCAGGGACTTTTGGGCACAAATTCCAGTGAAAAAGGCATCAAACTTTAGAAATAAATTCCTGAACAGTTTTTGTTCTGATCAATGCCCTTGGCTCAGGTGAATGTTGTACCTCCAGTTCAGTAATCACTGATTGGAAGATGAGGAAATACATTTATTTTCCATTACATTTAATTTCCATTTGATGCAGGGACCCCCTGCTGCTTGGTCTCTGTTTGGGTGTATCCCACAGCACTCCAGGAATTCCTGGATTTCAGGAGAGTGGTTAAAGCCCAGCTCTGGAGCTGTGGGGGAGCCCATGGGCTGAGCCAGCCTTGGCTCTTCCCCTGTCCCTGGTTGTCCTGAGGCTCTTCCAGCCTGGCTGGGCAGTTCAGATCTCCCAGTGCTGCAGGAGGGGGAACTGGGAGCACTGGGAGGATCCTGTGTGTCCTGGTGCTGATGGCTTGGCAGGAGCTCTCAGTTCCTTGGTGCTGAAGGGTTCTGTGCAAGTTCATTTAGGGAAAAAAATAAAAACCTTTGGCCCTGTGGTACCTTTGGTTATTGGTGACCTTTTAAAATCTTTTCCAGGATTGGAAGCTTGCAAAGGAATTCACACTGGATGAAAACCATTTCCTGAAGCTGGGTCTATTCCAGGAACTGTAACCCAAATGTTTCTCTGTCCGTGGAGGGGATTTTACGTTTGAAGAAACTTCTACTGAAGGTAGGAACATCTCCCTGTCCTTTTGTCTTGGAATGGTTTGGGTGGGCAGGGAGCCCAGAGCCCCCCAGTGCCAGCCCTGCCATGGCAGGGACAGCTCCCAGTGTCCCAGGCTGTCCCCAGTGTCCAGCCTGGCCTTGGGCACTGCCAGGGATCCAGGGCAGCCCCAGCTGCTCTGGCAATTCCAGCCCAGCCAGCAATTCCCAATTCCCCAGATCCCAGCCAGCCCTGCCCTCTGGCACTGGGAGCCATTCCCTGTGTCCTGTCCCTCCAGGGTCCCCTCCCTCCCTGTGGGCTCAGCCCAGGGCTGGGGGGTCTGGGCTGGGCCTGTGAATTCCTCACTCAGGGATCAGTAAATTCCCACAGTGAGGACGAGCTCTGTGCTGCTGGGTGCTCAGTTCTGGTGGCTGCTCCTGGGGTTGATCCTGATATTTAATCCCTGGAGTCATCTGAGAGGGAACTGTGGTGTCCCAGGGGTGTTCCTGGGGATGGAGGCCGGGCTGAGGGGCTCAGTCCCTGTGTCCCTGTGCCAGGCTGAGCCTGGCCTGGCTTTATCCCCATGGAAAGGGAGCTCAGCCCTTGGCAGTGCCCATCCCTGGAGGTGTCCAGGGAACTCCTGGAGGTGTCACTGAGGGCTCTGGGCTGGGGACAGGGTGGGCACAGTGGGACTGGATGGGCTGGGAGGGCTTTTCCAGCCTCAGGGATCCCAGGATTTGCAGTGTGCTGCCAGGATTCTCCCTAAACCCAGCTCAGAACCTGAGCTCAGGTCCACAATTGCTGGGAAGAGCCTGGAACTCCTCATTCCCTGCTCTCCTGGGCACTGCTGTGCCTGTTCCAGGGAATTCCCTGTGGGAATGCACACTCTGCACTCCCTGTGGGGCAGGGAAAGGGAACAGCCTGGGATCTCCCACCCACAGGGGAGTGGGAACCACCCAGCAGAGCTGCTCAAGGCACACAGGAGCAGCTGGAATTCCACTGGGGATGCACTGCCCTGGGATTCCTGAGGTCTGGGAGCAGCAGGATCCTCCCAGTGCCAGCACTGGGGTGGCTGACTGGGGCATTCTCCTGTTGGGAGTTCAGTTGGGAAAAGCTTCCCTAATGCTCCAAAGGGAGAGAATTGATGTGAAGTCGATGAGAGAATTTCTGTGCACAGACTGGAATGGTTTGATGGGATACTGGGAAGGAATTGCTGCTGGGAGGGTGCTGAGGGCTGGGCTGGAATTCCCAGAGAAGCCGTGGCTGCCCCTGGATCCCTGGAAATGTCCAAGGCTGGGCTGGATGGGCCTTGGAGCAGCCTGGGCCTCGTGAGGGCTTTGGGAGGCTCAGCCTGATTATTTCAGTGTCCCGAGCAGATGTTGGTTCCCTGCTGCTCCTCTTCCTTCTGGGATCACTCCCAAATCCCCTGGCCTGGTCTGGGATCTGCCTGTGCCTTCTCCTGTTTCTGATTTGTGTTCATTCATTTCTTACCTTTCATCCTGCTGCTGAGTCACCAAAGGGAGGGATTCTGCTCTCAGGGTGGGAATTCCCTGCTCTGGGAATTCAGCTGAGCACGGATCAGCCTGGCCTTGTCCCTCTGTGCTTTCCAGGTGGATTTTCCAGTGGTGGGACTGAAAAAGCTGATTAGGGGCTTCATGTTCAGCAGGTTCAGTACAGTGTGATTTTATTCCCTGGAGCTGGGATAACTGGGATTAAAGGTGGAAACCCCCTGGATGGCTGCATGGTCCTGGTGTGCTCCAGACTTCTTCCATACTGGAACTGAAGGGAATTCCCTGGGTTTTGGGGTGGGTTTTTTTTGTTGCTTTGTGTAGCAAAGCTAAAAATTATTTATTCTTATGGAGGAAAAAGAGCAGATTATATATTAAAACTTGGAAAAAAAAAAAAAAAAGCTTGAAATTCCCATCAGGAATCTGTGTCTGCCCAGGCTAAAATCCACCCTGGATGCAACTGGGACCTGGGCCAGAGCTGCTGGAGTTGGGCTTGGCTTTGGGATTTTGTACTGGACGTTACTGGGATGGCAGGAGGATCCCAAAACTCCCTTTGGGAACGTCCTTCCCTCAGCACTGCCCTGTGCTCCCACCCAGTGCAAACATTCCCTGTTTTATTTTAGCAGGAATGGTCTTCAGGGGGCCTCAAAAATCAGCAAAAATTGGGAATTTGGTCCAGTTCCCAGGAGGAGTCTCCTGGGGCATTCCTGCCCTCCATGTTCACCCTGTCACCAGTGCCACCCCCCTGGGTCCCTTGGGTGTCACCAGTGCCACCCCAGGTCCCTTGGGTGTCACCTGGCACTGGCCCTGTCACCGGTGCCACCCCGTGTCCCTTCCCTGCTGTCCCCACTGCCATTCCCACAGGGAGCCCTGGGATGTGCTGAAGGAGCCGTTGTTCCCTGGGGTTGTTCCCTGGGGCTGCAGGCAGGAGGAGGCTGGGAGATCAGCCATGAAAAAGAAATAATTAAAGGACAAATTCCCCTCTGGAATTCCCAGCCAGGAACTCCTGGGGCTCAGAAGATTTTGTGTTAAACGGAGATTTTGTCCTTTGTGCAAATGAGCAGCTCTGGGGCAGGCAATGGCCAGGACATGGCTCTGGCAAGGGTGGAAAATGAAATAAAATAAAATACCTTATGAAACACCATATGAAATACCATAGAAAATACTAAATAAAATAAAATAAATAAAATAAATAAAATAAATAAAATAAAATCCTCCTGCTGGCAGCTCCTGAGCAGATGGAGAAGGAGAAAAAGAACTGAGCAGAGCAGAGGTGGCAAAAGGGGTCCTTTGGTTGGGGTCTTCAGCAGCAAGTGCATCACTTGTTGGGACTTTTTATAAGCTCAGCTGGCATTTTGTTGGCAGGGGATTGAATATTCCCAGCCCTGAGAGTTTGTTAGTCTTGGAACAGGGGGATCAAATGTGTCCTGCATTGTCCCAAACAATTCAAACACCCCAACTCTGCTCTTTGTCATTAATAGGAATCCATTTGTGGGTTGGAAACTGGTGCTGGGACAGGGGGGCTTCAGTCCACCTGCAGAAATCACCTGCCCTGGTGGCCTCAGGAGGGCAGGGCTGGCTGGGATCTGGGGAATTGGGAATTGCTGGCTGGGCTGGAATTGCCAGAGCAGCTGGGGCTGCCCCTGGATCCCTGGCAGTGCCCAAGGCCAGGCTGGACATTGGGGACAGCCTGGGACACTGGGAGCTGTCCCTGCCATGGCAGGGCTGGCACTGGGGGGCTCTGGGCTCCCTGCCCACCCAAACCATTCCAGGATTCCCGGGCCTGGTGCCCACAGGGGCTGCCCTGGGCTCTCCCTGGTGCAGCTCCTGCAGAGCCTTGGTGGCAAGCACGGGGCTTGGGGTGGCACTGGGGCTTCCCTGGGTTGGGGGCGTTCACTGGAATGCAGGAACTGACACAGAGCTGGAGCCCTCGTGGGTTTGGCTGTCTCTGGATATTCCAGAAATGAAATCAGCAGCTGGGAAGGGCTTGGAGTGTCCACCTGACCAAGGGAAAGCAGCTCTGCTTTACTGGTGCCAAAAGTGACCTGAATCGAAGTACTGAGATGGGAGAAGTGGCAGATCCCATGGAACCAGAAAGTCTTGGAATGGTTTGGGTGGGCAGGGAGCCCAGAACCCCCCAGTGCCAGCCCTGCCATGGCAGGGACAGCTCCCAGTGTCCCAGGCTGTCCCCAGTGTCCAGCCTGGCCTTGGGCACTGCCAGGGATCCAGGGGCAGCCCCAGCTGCTCTGGCAATTCCAGCCCAGCCCCTCTCCACCCTCCCAGGAAGGTCAGGCAGCTTTTCCTGGAGATGTGTAAACAGTTCAGGAAAGCTGTGGGATTGTCAGGATTACAATGGTTGGCAGTTTGGAAGGTGAGAATTCCGTGTGGATTCCACACCAGTGGAGGGAAGATTTCTGCCTTTGGGTTTCCTGAGCCCCCAGACCTCCTTCACTGAAGGCCTTTGGTGCCAGATTTTCCCTCGGTGAATTTATAACCAAGCAGAGATGGTTAAAAATACCCAGGAACAGTTTGTGAGGAACACAGCGAGCCCAGCAGCGCTGCCACTGCCGTGTCACGTAGGTTGAACGTTCAGATGGCGGCTCCCAACTCCGAAATTCAGTGCTGAAATCCCAGAATCCCAAAATCCCTGAGGCTGGAAAAGCCCTCCCAGCCCATCCAGTCCCACTGTGCCCACCCTGCCCCCAGCCCAGGGCCCTCAGTGCCACCTCCAGGTGACACCTCCAGGGATGGGCACTCCAAACCTCCCTGGGCACTTCCAAGGCCTGAGCTCCCTTTCCATGGGGAAATTCCTGCTGCTGTGCCCCCTGAGCCTACCCAGCCCAGCCTGGGGCCGTTCCCTCTCCTCCTGTCCCTGTCCCTGGCAGCAGATCCCAAATCCCCCCCGGCTGTCCCCTCCTGGCAGGAGCTGTGCAGAGCCACAAGGGCCCCCCTGATCCCCCTTTTCTCCAGGCTCAGCCCTTTCCCAGCTCCCTCAGCCCCTCCTGGGCCTCCAGCCCCTTCCCAGCTCCATTCCCTGGGCACGCTCCAGCCCCTCCAGAGCTGCCCTCAGGATCCTGGGTGGGAAAATCCTGACATGTAAAAGAAAGTCAGTTTTTCCCCTGTTCCATGTCCTGGTTCTGTGAGTGCTTCACTCGGATCTTGGCTCTGGAAGTTACACCATGAAGGACTGAGAGATGTAAAATCTAATGACAAAATTGGGCTCTCCTGCCTTTTGCAAGGCCCTGCTCTGGTGGCTGGAGGGCAGAGCCCCCTCAGTGGCATTCCTGCAGGGAAAATGGGTTTTTGGGAGGACAGTGTCCAGGCTGTCCTGCAGCTGAGGTTATGCAGAGTGGGACTGGGGGAGGATCAGGCACGGGAGCATTTTTGGATGCTGGAAAAAGCCAAAGGAATGGATGGAGAGAGTTCTGTGTGCAGAAATGGGGATGTGGGTTAGGTTAAAAACAGCTTTGTGATCCTGGGTATGGAATCACATGGTGCTGCTGGATCAGCTGGGAATGAGGCACAGGGACAGGGACTGGGTGTGCAGTGTGGGAGCCAGGGCTGGCACTGCCCAGGACGTGTCACCTGTGTCCCTGGGAGTGACAGCCACTGCCTGCTGTGGTGTTAATGGCTGCAGAGGGGCTGGGGACAGGGATGGAGGGACAGCACACAGGGAATGGCTCCCAGTGCCAGAGGGCAGGGCTGGCTGGGATCTGGGGAATTGGGAATTGCTGGCTGGGCTGGAATTGCCAGAGCAGCTGGGGCTGCCCCTGGATCCCTGGCAGTGCCCAAGGCCAGGCTGGACACTGGGGACAGCCTGGGACACTGGGAGCTGTCCCTGCCATGGCAGGGCTGGCACTGGGGGGCTCTGGGCTCCCTGCCCACCCAAACCATTCCAGGATTTCATGAATTCTGTACCAGAACAGGACTGTGAAGGGTTGTTGAGGAGCTGAGGTGAGATGGTGAAGGGTGGAATTGGAAGAGGAAATGTTAAGCAAAAGGAAGAGCCCTGGCAGAGTCTCCTGGGCGTGGTCTGAACAGTGCCTTGGTTTGGGTAACTCACAGCTTTTCCAAAATTCCAGGTATTAGGAAAGCAAAGTTGAAAAACATCGTTAATAGAACTCATGCAGAGTAAAATCAGGATAACCAAAGAGCAAACAAGGGTTAGGGTAGGAGTGGATGGAAATGGGGGATTCAAAATGCAGTGTCCCAGGAAAAACCCTGAGGGGCTGGAGCGTGCCCAGGGAATGGAGCTGGGAAGGGGCTGGAGGCCCAGGAGGGGCTGAGGGAGCTGGGAAAGGGCTGAGCCTGGAGAAAAGGGGGATCAGGGGGGCCCTTGTGGCTCTGCACAGCTCCTGCCAGGAGGGGACAGCCAGGAGGGATTTGGGATCTGCTGCCAGGGACAGGGACAGGAGGAGAGGGAACGGCCCCAGGCTGGGCTGGGGAGGCTCGGGGTGGATTTTGGGGAAATTCCTTCCCCAGGAGGCTCAGAAAGCACTGGAAGGGGCTGCTCAGGGCAGGGCTGGAGTGCCCACCCCTGGAAGTGCTCCAGAACCGTGTGGCCGTGGCTCTGGGCAGGGCTGGTGGTGGCTGGGGGTGCTGGTGGCACTCGGTGAGCCCGGGTGCGGGTGCAGCGCTGACCCCTGCTCTCCCACCCCCAGGCAGTCGTGTCCCATCACCATGTTCTGGAAGTTTGATTTGAACACGACGTCGCACGTGGACAAGCTGCTGGACAAGGAGGATGTGAGCCTGGAGGAGCTGATGGACGAGGATGACGTCCTGCAGGAATGCAAGGCGCAGAACCGGCGGCTGCTGGACTTCCTGTGCCAGCAGCAGTGCATGGAGCAGCTGGTCACCCTCATCACCCACGAGCCCCCCGTGGACATGGACGAGAAGGTCCGATTCAAGTAGGTATTGGGGCTGGGGGCAGCCAGGCAGGGAGCTGAGGGCAGAGCCCGGCCTGGCCCCCTCCCTGCTGCCAGCCTGGCACCTCCTCGGGGCGGGGAGGCTCTGGGGCTGCCGGCGTTCCGGCCTCTGCGCTCCCGGAGGGAATCGGCAGGATTCCTCGCTTTGGTTTTGATGGGTTAGCGTGCGTGGAGTTGGTGTCTGAAAAAAAAATTCCTGTTTTGAATAGTGTCTCTGAAAAAGTAGCTCAGTGTCTCTAATAATCCCATCTCAAATGATGTCCAAAAAAAAAAAATTCTGTCTCAGATAATGTCTCCAAAAAATCCTCTCCTGCTGTTCCCTCAAAATCCAAAGCCCCTTGAGTAGGTTTTTATAGGAAAGGCAAGCACAGGAGGTAGAAATCTCTGAACTCAATGGGTTTCCAATCCCACAGAACAAAGTGAGCTGGAAAATGAGTAAAATCTGGGATATTTCCAGTGTGCAGCACATCCAGATCCCGCTGATTTCAGGGATCCCGGCTCCCTGCCTCTGCTCAGACCACGCTGAGCTCCTCACAGGGCTTTGCTTCTCACCAAAGTTGTGTTTATGCATTTTTAACCCAATGTATACTCAAAAATATTGACATTTGGGTTTGGGGAGTTTGTTTGCCTTTGTGAAGTTTATATAAAAATAAAAGGCTGCTCTGACTGTAAATAAATAAAACTGGGCAGGTTTTTTCTGGTGGGAATGGATCAGGGCTGGGGTTGGTGTTGGTGGAAGGGCACAGAAATGCCACATTCAGGGCTGGTTTTGGGAAGAGTTGGCAGCAGTGTGAGGTGGCTGTTCCCAGGTGTGAATGCCTGGGAATACCTGGGGTAATAACTTGGGATATCCTGGGGTTCCTGTGCAAGGTCCTGCTCTGAAAGGTGGATTTGGGGCCCACCTGCAGAGCTGCCCCAGCCCTGGGGCCAGCAGCAGAAGGACCTGGAGCAAGTCCAGAGGAGCTGCTCCCAGGGATGGGAGAGCTGGGACTGTTCCCCCTGGAGAAGGGAAAGCTCCAGGGAGAGCTTCCAGCACATTCCAGGGCCTGGAGGGGCTCCAGGAGAGCTGCAGAGGGGCTGGGGACAAGGATGGAGGGACAGGACACAGGGAATGGCTCCCAGTGCCAGAGGGCAGGGCTGGCTGGGATCTGGGGAATTGGGAATTGCTGGCTGGGCTGGAATTGCCAGAGCAGCTGGGGCTGCCCCTGGATCCCTGGCAGTGCCCAAGGCCAGGCTGGACACTGGGGACAGCCTGGGACACTGGGAGCTGTCCCTGCCATGGCAGGGCTGGCACTGGGGGGCTCTGGGCTCCCTTTAACCCAAACCATTCCAGGATTCCATGATTGTAACCAAACAGGTGAAGAATGAGGGAGGGGGTGACAAGGACAGAGGATTCAATAAGGAAATTCCTGCTGGGCAGTGAGGGCTGATGTTCCTGGAGCATTTTCTTGGCAGCACTTGGTTCTCCCAGGCAGAGCAGGCCCAGAAGCATCTCCAGTGCCTGGAGAGGAGAAGGAGGGTTTGAGCTGTTCAGAAACCAGGGAAGCTTTTGGGATAAATAAAGGCTGAGCAGGAAGAATGGACTGTGTGTAAATCCAGATGGAATCCCACTTTTGGCTCTTCAGGAAAGGTTACAGAAGTTTGTGAAGTGGAACAGGGAGAAACTCGATAGCTTTAGAAGGATCTGGGCCTTGGGATGTGTGGAGAGGGGATCACACAAGGGCTTTATCCCTGAAACTGTGGGATGGAGGTTCATAAAGTTCACAGGGGAAACTGCAAAGGGAAGAGTCCCCAGGAAATCCCCATCCAAGCAGAACTTGTGGAATTAAACACCTGAAAGGAGGCTGGAGCAGGAGAGTGTGAATCTTGGATCTGCCAGTGAGCTGCTGAGCGCAGGGTGAGGGCAGCTCAGCTCCCAGGGGCCCTGGGGACAGAGGGCAGTTGGGGTGAGCTGAGTTCCCTGCAGCCTGGAGACCTCCAGGCCTGGGATGTGCTGCCAGAACGGGAATGGTGAGGGCTTGGATCAGACCTGGGGCTGTGAGAGCTGAGGGAGCAGAACCTGCTGGGACAGGGAGAGCTCCCATTCCTCCCCTGTCCATGGGATGGGTATCCCAGGGAGGCTCCACACAGATCTTTAGGAATTGTCGGTGCTTTTTGCATGGGATGAGCCAGGAAAAGGAGGAATGAGTCCTGGTGTCCCTTTGGGGCTGGAAGGTCCCTCTGGGGTGGTGACAGTGACATCCTCACCCTCAGCTCCTTGGGCAGCTCCAGGCCTGGAACAGCAGCAGTGGGGCCTGAGGGGCCTTTGGGACCTTCAGGGCTGGAACTGCAGGAACAGGAGGAGGCTGTGGGGAAGGGAATGGGGCAGGGAAAGGGTCAAAGCTCCCAGCTGGCCTGGACGTGTTTTATTGTCTGTGGGGAGTGCAGAGCTTGGATTGCAGAGATTGGGAAAGGTCCTGGTTTGGTCACAAATAACCCATTGTGGGAAAAGTGTCCTCACCTCAGGGAGTCAGTCTTGGGAATGGTTGGGTGGGAAGGGATCCCAGAGCCCCCCCAGTGCCAGCCCTGCCATGGCAGGGACAGCTCCCAGTGTCCCAGGCTGTCCCAGTGCCAGCCCTGCCATGGCAGGGACAGCTCCCAGTGTCCCAGGCTGTCCCAGTGCCAGCCCTGCCGTGGCAGGGACAGCTCCCAGTGTCCCAGGCTGTCCCAGTGCCAGCCTGGCCTCGGGCACTGCCAGGATCCAGGACTGTGCCAGGCCCTGTGCCTGTTCCTAGGAGCAGGAATCCTGCAGTTGCTGGGAGCTGAGCAGAGGGCAGTCCCAGGGCGTGCCCCTGACCTGTGGTGGCCCTGGCTGTGTCACTGCAGGTATCCCAACACGGCCTGCGAGCTGCTCACCTCGGACGTGCCGCAGATCAACGACAAACTGGGCGGGGACGAGACCCTGCTCAACATCCTCTACGAATTCCTGGACCACGAGCCCCCCCTGAACCCCCTCCTCGCCAGCTTCTTCAGCAAGACCATCGGGAACCTCATTGCACGGAAAACAGAGCAGGTATGGAGGGGGCTCCTGCCGGGGACTCTCCGGCAGTGCCGGGGTCCGTGCTGTGAGCTCGTGGGGTTCACAGAGGTGGGCTTAAAGCCAGAGGTGAAATGGAGGCTCTGCAAAGTCTGGGAATTCATCAGGGCAGGGAGATGCATGGACAGACTTCCCAGGGTTTGGGGTTGGGATCTGCCACAGCTGGGATATCCCTGTGGCATAGATAAAGGTTTGCTCTTCACAGCAAGGTGTTGAGTTGTGAGGGCGCTGTGAGGGGGCTGTGAGGGAGCCGCGAGGGAGCTGTGAGGGAACCATGAAGGAGCTGTGAGGGAGCCGCGAGGGAGCTGTGAGGGAACCATGAAGGAGCTGTGAGGGAGCCGCGAGGGAGCTGTGAGGGAACCATGAAGGAGCTGTGAGGGAGCCGCGAGGGAGCTGTGAGGGAACCATGAAGGAGCTGTGAGGGAGCCGCGAGGGAGCTGTGAGGGAACCATGAAGGAGCTGTGAGGGAGCCGCGAGGGAGCTGTGAGGGAACCATGAAGGAGCTGTGAGGGAGCCGCGAGGGAGCTGTGAGGGAACCATGAAGGAGCTGTGAGGGAGCCGCGAGGGAGCTGTGAGGGAACCATGAAGGAGCTGTGAGGGAGCCGCGAGGGAGCTGTGAGGGAACCATGAAGGAGCTGTGAGGGAGCCGCGAGGGAGCTGTGAGGGAACCATGAAGGAGCTGTGAGGGAGCCGCGAGGGAGCTGTGAGGGAACCATGAAGGAGCTGTGAGGGAGCCGCGAGGGAGCTGTGAGGGAACCATGAAGGAGCTGTGAGGGAGCCGCGAGGGAGCTGTGAGGGAACCATGAAGGAGCTGTGAGGGAGCCGCGAGGGAGCTGTGAGGGAACCATGAAGGAGCTGTGAGGGAGCCGCGAGGGAGCTGTGAGGGAACCATGAAGGAGCTGTGAGGGAGCCGCGAGGGAGCTGTGAGGGAACCATGAAGGAGCTGTGAGGGAGCCGCGAGGGAGCTGTGAGGGAACCATGAAGGAGCTGTGAGGGAGCCGCGAGGGAGCTGTGAGGGAACCATGAAGGAGCTGTGAGGGAGCCGCGAGGGAGCTGTGAGGGAACCATGAAGGAGCTGTGAGGGAGCCGCGAGGGAGCTGTGAGGGAACCATGAAGGAGCTGTGAGGGAGCCGCGAGGGAGCTGTGAGGGAACCATGAAGGAGCTGTGAGGGAGCCGCGAGGGAGCTGTGAGGGAACCATGAAGGAGCTGTGAGGGAGCCGCGAGGGAGCTGTGAGGGAACCATGAAGGAGCTGTGAGGGAGCCGCGAGGGAGCTGTGAGGGAACCATGAAGGAGCTGTGAGGGAGCGCTGAGGGAGCTGTGAGTTGTGAGGGAGTTGTAGGAAGCTGTGAGAGAGCCATGAAGGAGTTGTGAGGAAGCTGTGAGGGGAGCTGTGAGTTGTGAGGGAGTTGTAGGAAGCTGTGAGAGAGCCATGATAGAGTTGTGAGGGAGCTGTGAGTTGAGAGGGGGCCGTGAGGGAGCCATGATGGAGTTGTGTGTCCCGCTGGCAGCTGATGCAGGCTCCTGTTTCCACAGGTGATCTCATTTTTGAGGAAAAAGGACAAGTTCCTGAGCCTGGTGCTAAAGCACATCGACACCTCTGCCATGATGGACCTGCTGCTGCGCCTCATCAGCTGCGTGGAGCCCACGGCGCTGCGCCAGGACGTGCTCAACGTGAGCCTGTCCCTGCCTGCCCCGGGACACGTGGGATCTGGGGCTGTGCTAGCCCAGGGGCACAGCCACCCCTCTGGCAGCTCCTGTTCCCAGCCTGGAGTCGCTCCCTGGGTCCCTCAGCCCCGCTGTGGCTCCAGGGCAGCAGCCTGGGTCACTCCTGCCACCAAAGGGGCTCCCACTCGTTTTTCCATGGAGCAGCCTCTCTTTAGTCCAGCTGGAGAGCTTGGAGAAAGGGAATCTCTGTTCTTCCCAGTGTTCAGAAATTCAGACATTGATTGGGGCAGTAATTAGTGTAATTCCTTACCGTGTTCAAGGAATCATAGAAACAAGGAATCCTGGAATGGTTTGGGTGGGCAGGGAACTCAGAGCCCCCCAGTGCCAGCCCTGCCATGGCAGGGACAGCTCCCAGTGTCCCAGGCTGTCCCCAGTGTCCAGCCTGGCCTTGGGCACTGCCAGGGATCCAGGGGCAGCCCCAGCTGCTCTGGCAATTCCAGCCCAGCCAGCAATTCCCAATTCCCCAGATCCCAGCCAGCCCTGCCCTCTGGCACTGGGAGCCATTCCCTGTGTGCTGTCCCTCCATCCTTGTCCCCAGCACCTCTGCAGCTCTCCTTGCGCCCCTTCAGGCCCTGGAATGGGCTCTGAGCTCTCCCTGGATCCTTCCCCTCTCCAGGTGAGCTTCCCCAGCTCTCCCAGCCTAGCTGCAGAGCAGAGGGGCTCCATCCCATCCCTGGAAATGTTTTCCCTTGTAATGGAAGTTTGCTCATTTCTCAGGCAGCTGAGTTTGGGCATTGTTGAGTTGTCACACATCCAGCAGTTTTCCTGGAACAGGAGTGGGATGTGAATGGAAAATGGTGGAGATGAGGGGCTGAGCCTGCAGGTGGGGCTGGGAGTGGGGAGTGGAAGGGAACCCTTGGAGAGGACATTCCTGGTTTGCCTGGGCTGGAAGGGGAGCTAGGGAATTGTTTGCATGGAGAGCAGGCAGTTTGGAGCAGGGTGAGGGTACAGTGACAGCTGTTCCAACATCTGGCAGGAGAAGGAATTGCTGAGTGTGAGCAGCAGGAGGAGCAGGAGCTGCTGGGTGCATGAGGTGGGGGTTCTGCCAGATGAGGCTGTTTGTCCCTGGAGCATTCCATGTTCTCCAGAGGGCTCTGCCTGTTAGTTCCATGGCAGGATGCAAATCCAAATCCATCCCTGTCACTGCCTCAGGGATGGGATTAGGAGAGGGAAGGAAGAGCTTCCCCCTCCCCTCCTGCAGAGCTTCCCAGAGCTGCTCTTGTTCTGAGCTCCTGGACATCCAACGAGGATTTTCTCTCCTGCTCTCCTCCCTGCAGTGGCTGAACGAAGCCAGGATTATCCAGAGACTCGTGGAGCTGATCCATTCGAGCCAGGACGAGGATGTGAGTGGCACCAGGGCTGGGGATTTGGGCTGCTGGCTCCTGCAGGCTCCTGGAGATTTCCATTTTCCTTGTCCTGGTGGAGGAGTCACTGGGGAGGGCCTTGGGATGTCCCATCCTCTGCTCAGCACCAAGTGTCGGGATTTGGGGTGGTTTCATCTGCTTCTGGCTTCTTTTACTCCCAATTTCTTGGTTCTGCTGCCTCAGTTCATCTCAAACTTACAGACATTGGGGAATTCCTGGGATTAGGGAGGAGCCTGCTGTTCCTGGAAGGTCCTTTCAAATCAGCCCTTGATGCCATTTTCCAATCTTTTTAGCCCCAAGTAGGAATTCAGTTGTAAAGTTCAGAAAATGCCGTTCTGTGAGCCCAATTCCCTCAGCTCATCCCAGGCAAACTTCCTTCTGTGAGAGGAAAACTGGGAACATCCCCGTGGATTTGTGTTGGAGCAGATGCTGAGGTACAGCAGCTCCAGAGAGGCTCTGACTGATGGCCAGAATGGGAGGATGAATTCCTCCAACACCCTGGAAAGCCTTTTAAATCCCAGGGGTTAAATGGTGAGGAGGGATGGAATGTTTGTGTTGGGAATGGGCAGGTGAGCAGGATTGAGGGGAGAGAGAGGAATCCTCATCCCTGAGCTCCTGATGGTCACGAGTGGGCCAATCTCTGAGTGCAGAGCCTGTGGGTGCTGCTGTTCCAGGAGTGTCCAGCACTGAGCAGCTCAGGGGGAGAGGAGTGGGATTGATCCCAGCCCGAGCATTCCCAGCCTGGCACTGACACTGCTCCTGGCCCTGTTTGCAGAGGCAATCCAACGCTTCCCAGACCCTGTGTGACATCATCAGGCTGAGCAGAGACCAGAGCACTCAGCTCCAGGATGTCCCAGAGCCAGATCCACTTCTCACAGCACTGGAATCGTGAGTACTGGGGGCACTGGGGGCACTGGGGTGGCTCCTGCATCGCTCCGCAGGGAGCAGACACAGCTGGGATGTTCTTTTGGAGCTGGAGCAGCACTGAACACACTCCTCAGGGATTTGGGGTTTGGGGTTTGGGGCTCTGTCCAGAGCTCTGTCCAAAGCTCCCAGCCTGATCCAGGCTGAGGCAAAAGCCAAGGAATTTCAACCTGGAGAAGGGAGGGTTCTGTGGGGACCCCACAGCACCTTCAGGCTCTGAAGGGATCTCAAAGGAAGCCAAGGGGGATTGTTCATCCAGAACTGGAGTGCCAGGACACGGGGAATGACATGAAGCTGCCAGAGGGCAGGGCTGGATGGGATCTTGGGAACTGGGAATTCTCCCAGCACTGCAGCGACCTTTTGGATTTTGGTTAACTTTTATCATCTCTGAGTCAGGAGTGGATGATCAGCGTGAAGGAGGTGGGATCAGGGAATGATCCAAATCCAGGTTCAGGAGCTGCAGGCTGGGTGCAGTAAAGGGAATTTCATTCATTACAGAAAACTGACTGCTTTTCCTGCCTCTGCCTCCCCTGCTCTGCTGACAGAGGGTATTGAGATGCTCCTTACTCAAATAATCCTCCCTCATGAATTATTCAGCTGTTTTTACATTTTTGTCTCATATTTTATTTATATTTTTGCAAAAAAGGAGACTTTTTCGCCACGTTAGAAAATAGTCAGGAGTGGGCTGCGAGCTCCAGGGATGCTGGGTTTGGCTGGATGTGGGACTGGGGAAGGCAGGGAAGGCACGGGGGGCTGGGTTTGGGGAGCTGGGACGTGCTGGGGAGCAGGAGCTGGGGAGCAGGGCTGGCCTCAGCCTCCCGGCCCTCCCGCCCTCATTCCTTGGTCCTGGCAGGGATGTTCCCCTTGCCTTCCCGTGTTCCCAGGGCGGGGCACCCCTGGGTGCAGCCCCAGCCCTGTGAGTGC
Organism: Aegithalos caudatus; assembly: GCA_013389925.1. Lineage (NCBI taxonomy): Eukaryota > Metazoa > Chordata > Aves > Passeriformes > Aegithalidae > Aegithalos > Aegithalos caudatus. The sequence goes on along the minus strand of WEIU01002539.1, from coordinate 60,224 downwards.
CCCTGTGTCCCCAGGCAGGAGTGCGTGGAGCAGCTCCTCAGGAACATGTTCGACGGCGAGCAGAGCGAGACCTGCATCGTGAACGGGACACAGGTGCTCCTGACGCTGCTGGAAACGCGGCGCTCCGGGTGAGCCGGGACCGCGGGAGCGCCGGGAGCGCCGGGAGCACCGGGAGCACTGGGAGCACTGGGAACACTGGGAGCGGGATTGGAAGTGATNTGGGAGCACCGGGAGCACTGGGAGCACCGGGAGCACTGGGAGCACCGGGAGTGCTGGGGGCACTGGGAGCACTGGGAGCACCGGGAGCACCAGGATTGCTGGGGGCACCGGGAGCACTGGGGTCATGGGGAGCACTGGGATTGCTGGGGGCACTGGGATTGCTGGGATCACTGGGGTCACTGGGGTCATAGGGATCACTGGGATGGCCAGGATCACCGGGTCACTGAGGTCACTGTGATCACTGGGGTCACCGGGATTGCTGGGATCACTGGGATCACTGGGATGACCAGGGTCACTGGGATCACTGGGGTCTCTGGGATCACTGGGGTCACCGGGATTGCTGGG
>WEIU01002538.1:42279-68407 GCA_013389925.1 Aegithalos caudatus | reverse complement strand
TTAATTATTGATTTTTTTCCCCTGGCCATAATTTCTCTTTCACATCCTCAGAACAGAGAGGTGATCCAGCTTACCCCAGGGAGCAGAGAGCCCCACTGCTGTGCTCAACCCTCTGGTTGAGAAACTGAACAAAAACAGCCATCAGTCACATCAACTAATATTTTACAGAAATTTTCAAGCAATGCAAGTGTTTTCTTTCATTGACTGACTGAAATGTTTGCACAACTGTGTTTCCTTGTCTTTACCAGGAATCAATCTCACAGCTTCGAGTGCTGGAGAAAAGTTCTGAACCCTCTGAACTCATTAATTGGCTTCTCAATTAAACATAGACTGATTTTTACATTCCATTTTACAAAGAACTCACCAAAATGCAATGTCCTGCAGCCCCATGGTCTTCATCAGGACTTTGAGCTGCTTCTTTTCCCGTGTGACATTCTTTGATGAGAAATACATGAAGGGGAAGAAGCACAGCACGGTGACGATCATGAGATAGCTGTACTCCAGGCTGATGGAGAAGAGGATGCTCTGGGACTCCATCCTGACCCCAGCTATGGATTCCATTTCTTCCCAAACAGAATGATTTGTCACCATCTAAAAGGATGCAATGTCAACAGGTCAGTGTTTTGTTTATTTTCTGCAGTGAGATGCAGTTATACAAGGAATATCCTGCTTCATCCTCCCTGGATTAACTTTTTAAAGCAGCTTTGTTTTCTGACAGACACATCCCTTGCTATTCCCACAGCAGAGTTTGCCTTTCCTATATTATATTTAAAATAAAAGGATGCCTCCATCAGTTCCCAAATTGGATTTACCTCTATAATGGCAGCATCAATGCTGGACTGCAGGGACAGGAAGCCTTGGTACCAGTACCTTGGGCTGTTGCAGTGCCACGAGGAGAACTCATAGCAGCTGTCTGCAAGGCAAAGAGCATCACACCAATGAAAAGTAATTAATTTTCACTATTAAATGTAATGACAAGAACACACTGGCACTGTGGGAAACTCTTCAAATGGACAATGACAAGGAAAAAAAAGCCCAAAACACCCAATCCCACAATGCATTCCATCACTTAACAAACATGGGTTATTCCCACCCTGTCCACACCGGGAAACCACCCTGAAATCCTCACTTTGTGTTACCTATGAATCCAATGACTTCATTGGGAATAACCACATGGGTGATAGGAAACCTGAGGTGGTAGGAGAAGTTGTCCTTAAATACAACTCCTATAATTTCATTATTTGAAATCCAGGCTTCCTCCATGGCTCTCTCATCATCCATCTCCTCTAGTTTTATACCTGTGGAGCATCAGAAAAACATTGCCATGAGACTTTGTGAGTCTGGAAAAGTGTCCACAGGCATTGAGGGAATGTTCTGCTTCCTTAGCACTGCATCTTCTCCTTTCCCAGTTCTCACTGGCCAGGGAGGCAGCTCTAAACACTTCAGACTTTACCATTTGAGAAGAAATGCACCTCAAAATAACATTTCTTAATGTGTTTTAAAAGTATTAGGGGATATTAGGTAAGGCAGAGCTTCCCAGTTCAGAAGGAGACACTGGCCTCACAGGTAGTTTCAATCTTAGAGAAGAAATATTTGTGTAAATTGAGGATTTAGGATGAATTTTCTCTCCTGATCCAAGATGTTCTGCTACCACACAACACATGCACAAGAGGTTATGTGAGTTTTTTATCTTCTTCTCTGTTAAAGCTGGGATTAAATGCTCAGGAGATGCAGTTTTCATGTTCAGACTCAGATGTTTATTAACTCTTATCTATAGTACAATCTCAGTTGTGAGTTCTGGCTAACAAAGTGAAAAATGGCTCTGTGTCTATCTCTTTCCAAGGTCTTTTAAGCACAAATGAACCAATTATGAGATGGGACCTAAATTAGTTTTATTTTTAACCCAATAACTAATTGGTTGGTCCGCAAAGTGAACCTTTCCACCCAATTGGAAGCTACCACCCAAATCTATGAAGAAAAAGGTGAAAGAAGAACTTAGCCTATGCCCTAAATCCTCCATATTGCATACTAAAATCTTAAAATCTAAGTTTTCCACCCTGTGATATTACACAATTCTATTCAAACTACATGGCCAAAATCCCAGTGCTGTCACTCAAATTTGGAGGTCTCTTCCATGGCCTCAGGTCAAATGTAGAGTTTACTTGAGGGTCAGTGCCTGTTATCACAGAAAGCCCAAAATTCTCAGTGCCCAGGGTTCCAACAAGGTTAAATCACAACAAAATTCAGTATTTAAAAAGCAAAACCCACCCTTCATGACAGAGCTGGAGGCCACTTTGTCCATGATGTGCCTGGTGGTGGCAGTGACGGGGGTGAAAGTGACGGTGACGTTGGTGGCACTGAAGGCTGGGTCATCCAGGTGGCCCAGGTGGCCAAAGGGCACCTTGGGGTAGTGGATTTGTGATATGAAGGAGGACATGAGGAGCACCAGGGGCAGGAAGAGCAGGGACAGAATCCACTCCTACGCCAGGGAGAGCAGGGAGGAGAATTTCATGGCAGTATAGAAACATGTTCTTTGTGGGACTAAAATGTGAACAAGAGGAATTCAGTCTTTGTGGGATTAAAATATAAAGAAAAGGAACTCAGTCGTGCCCATTTCTTAGGTGTGGATGAGGAGACACTCTGCATAGTGCCCATCACCTGCTAGTAGAGCCCATCTGTGCCCTCATTTGTCACAACCCAGACATAAATATCACCATTTAAAACAAATCCAAGCCTCCAAGTGTTCATTACCAGTCAGGCTTCTCAAAAGTACTTTAAGTTCTAATTTTACCCAAATAAGTTGATATCTAGGGGCAGGTAGATTGGCTACTCTCAGTAGTTAGCTACTATTTGGTTTTATTTTTAATTTTTAAATTTTTTCTTACCTGAAAGCTCTGCATCTTCATCCTCCACTTGATCAGCACATTTTTCCACAAGAGAATTTTAGTTTGCTGGAATACACTTATATTCCTCTGGAGAGTCTTCATCTTTGAATCTAGAGACAATTTCTTTTTGAAAATTGCTTTCAAATATAACAAAAACCAAACCAGCAGCAGCTGGTTTTATTTGCACAGTCCTTGCAGATGTTCAGTGAAACTTTTTCTCCCTTTTTATAGCCAGAATGAGCTGAAGAAACTCAGATGTTGTGTGCTGAGCACAACCACCCCCGCAGCACAGGGTCCAAGAGACCTCATCACCCTCAACACACTCCAACCCTCACAGCTCAGCAGCAAAAACTGATAAAAAGCAGAATTTCAGGCTTCCATGCTGCAGCATGGAGAGTTTGGGAGGAATTATTGATGAAATAAAGAAGGGACTATCACATTACATGACCTAATCGGCTTGGGTGGGCTCCATATCCAAGAAACAACAACAATACAGTCAATTAAGATCCCTAAAATCCTTTTGCTTTTTAATTTTAATGTGCTGTAGGCTCAACACCAAGAAGTGTTGAGCAACTCCTGGCTGTGGTGTGAGCTGAGCTCTTGTGGTAAACAGCATCTGCTGAAGGAAACTCGGAGCCATGAGAGAACAAATTCTTGGAAGTGTGTGGGAGAGAAGTCAATGGCAGGTTATTGATGAAAAATGAGGGAAAACTGAGTGGCCACGAGCGTGCACTGATGTGTTCCTGCAGCAGACAGGGCAGAATCCTCAAAATGACATGGTCAAAGCAAAGCAAGGATTATTTTGCCTGGTTAATGCTGGTGGTGGGAACTGAAAGAAGTAAAGCAGAAAGCTGCCTGTTGGATTTTTGCAGATGAGATATGTGCTTATTAACCATCCATAAAATAACCATGAGGACCTTTAATGAACAAAAGGATTCAGCACCTCTGTGTAAAAGAGCTCTGCTCACACAGCCACACTGCTCTGCTGTCACATCAGGAGCTGGAATCTGCTTTGAAACAAAATCCTGATCTTTAAGTGATTCTCAGGTAGAAAACCCAGAGCTTTTACAGACCTAATCCCTTCAAGCCTCCCTTCACAGGGAAGGAAGATTTACTCCTGTTCCCCTGGGGGACAGTTCCTCATGGTGCTGACAGGCAAGACAGAGTTTATCTTCCTCCAAATATTTCCATTCAGCCCTCAGGGGCGGAATCTCCGTGTGATGACACAGCAGGCACTGGAATGCTGGAAAAGCAGCGGCAACAAATGGGCTGCCCGGGGAGCCCACTGCAAACGCTTGTCCTGGCTTCTGCCATCATCCCTAAACAGATTTTCTCCTCTCTGATGATCTCACCAAACCAGGGGTATAAAAATTTGAATTCAGCCTGTGTAATAACTCTAGGCTTCCTTGAATAAGCTGTGGGTTTAAACTTGCTGTTATTTGGTTGCTTTTTCACCGCACAGAGGTGAGGGTGAGGATGTCATGTGTCACATCTCCACCTCTGACACCTCTTGGGTTTGTCACAGCCAGAGCAGATGGCCAGGTTGTTCTAAGAGTCCTGTGGAGAAACCTCAGCAGGCTGACACCCCCAGAAGGTCCTGGCTGGGGTGGAGAGGTGGCATAGCAGGAGCTCATCCCAGACATCCCACATGTCCCTGGTGTGGTCACCCCCAGTCACTGCTGCAGGGTTTGGGCACCTGGGGGAATGTGGTACAGCTGATGCCTTTGCTCCTGTGGTATTCCAGGTGGAAATGGTTTAGAGCATAAGATGGACAGAAGTTTTAAATTCAAGCTTTAGCTTACACTGGAGCTAGGGAAGGAAATCTGCTCCTCGTATGTCCTGGATCACTTAAAATACTGAACTGAAGCTACTGCTTCCTTGTAGTGCTGAGAAACACTGGAAATAAACCTCTGCCATAAGCTGAGCTCCATTTGTGTGTTATTTCATGTCAAAGTAAAGTTTAAATGACTCTATTGCCTTTAAACACTCCTAAGGTTAAACACAAGCTTGACTCAAACTCAATCTATTACAAAGATGCCCCGTGCCCCACCCACACATTTGTACCCTCACCCGGTGTTATTAACAGCATTATAATTTACCAGGGGATTTCACACCTTCAAAATAACATTTTTATTTAGGCTTAGGAAGAATGCTTAAGCCTTACCTCAACAGGAAGGTTTGAGAGGACTCCAGAGCTTGTCCTGGAGGAGCAGAGATGCTGAGCCTCCCTGGGAGGAACTGCCCGACTGTCCCGGAGACTCCCAGCTCTCCTTGTAGTTTTGTTCCCTCAGGCACTTCTGCAAAAGACATTCCTCACACCACGGCTTCTTTTTCCCTGGCTTCCTTCCCCTTCCTCCCTGGCAGAGCTCCAGCTTTATTTGTGTCAGAAAAAGCAAATAGAGCACATCGCTGTTGAGGCGCTGGAGAGCTTTGTCCCAAAAGTTAATTCAGAACATTCTTGAGTGGTGGCCAAGAGCAGAAAAACAAGCCCCACAACAAGCCACACAAAAATCCTTTCTCTGGCAAGCTCTGATGTGTTTCTCAGTGCAGCAAGAGGGGCTGAAGTCAACAACGGTGTCACAGCACAGGCAGGGCAGGACAAAAGGTGACAAACTCTTCCTGTGGCATCAGCCCCGGAGGAGGAGCAGCAAAGCTCTGCCTCCTGGATAGCAACAGCTCCTCCAGCTAAAAATCCATCTTGGAAAGGTTGAAATAAACTTCTCCTGACTAACTCTGCACTTCTAAAGGGGATGGGTTTGGTTTCATCCCAGGCTGTGGAGCGTGGCTGCCCACAGCAGCATCCCTGGGCTGATCACGGCTGAGGGACCAGGGGTGGGAGGGAGCAGGAGCAGCTGGGACAGAGGCTGGGCTTGGAAAAGTGGAGCAGTTGGATTTGCTTCCTGCTCTGCCCAGCAGGAAAAAAACCACCCCTAAGATTTAAATCCCATTCAGATGTTTCAGAGCAAGGCAGACAGCAGGGGGGCAGTAAGTCAGGGCACGGGATGAAGTTAAAACCTGTCCCCAGGACATCTGGTGTCCAAACCTTCTCCTCTCTTCCTTGCAAAAGGCAAAAAAAATCCCTAACTTGAGGAGGAGGAGATGCCAGGCCCCAGGCAGTGAATCTCGGAGTCTCCTGCCTGCCCACCCCCTTGGCCGAGCACTGACGTTGGCAGAGCAGAACTCCGGGCTGCAGGTGGCTGCTCTGGGGACTTCTCCTGGCAGGAGCAGCGCATCCGTGAGCCACGGCAGCCACCTGCTGGCACCTGCCTGCCCACATCCCTGCCTGCCCACATCCCTGCCTGCCCACATCCCTGCCTGCCCACACCCGCCTCCCTGCCCGCCTGAAGCACCTGCAGGGCTCTCCCTGCCCGTGTCCCAGCCCAGCACCTTCCCTGCCCGCACCCCCGGCATCACCCACACGAACCAGGGCAGCTCAGGGCATGGGATGGCATCCATGCTGCTGTGTCCATCCCATGGGATGGCATCCATGCTGCTGTGTCCATCCATGGGATGGCATCCATGCTGCTGTGTCCATCCCATGGGATGATATCCATGCTGCTGTGTCCATCCCATGGGATGGCACTGCCCCTGGCCTCCAGGGGGTCCCCAGCTCAGCCTGTGTCAGAATCACAGAATTCCAGAATTCACATAATCACCAGGTTGGAAGAGACCTTCAAGACTGAGTCCAACACAGCCCTAACACCTCAACTGAACCATGGCACCAGTGCCACATCCAATCCTTTTTTAAACACATCCAGGGGTGGTGACTCCACCACCACCCTCAGCAGGCCATTCCAGTCCTTTATCACCCTTTCTGTAAAAAACTTTTTCCTAACATCCAACCTATATTTCCCAGAGGGTGCTGGGAACAGAGCAACAGGGCAACACCTGAATGCAGGGAGTTCCTGTTTTATTTAATTTTTTTTTTTTTAAATTTACTCTTTAACTCTAGCCCTGGCAGGTGGATATCCAAGAGGAGATGCTGATCTGCTCAGACAGGGTCAGGGTGCTGCTGCTTGCCCCCAGCTCCCCATCAGTTGCCCCATCCCTCCCACAGGAGTGGGTGCTGGTGAGGAGCCCCCCTCTCTTTCCCAATGACCAAAGCAAGGCTCAGCCTGCTGTCCTTCTCCAGCACTATTTTGGGTCAAAGCACACCTTATTTTGACTCTAAATAATAACTGGGTTTTACAGATGATGATAGAAGAGCTGCCAGTTTTTGTTATATTTATCCAGCCACTGCTGAGTCCTTTCCTCTGTCCCTGGCCCCAGTGGTGGGGATGAGATGGGCCAAGTCGGCCTGAGCTGGAACTCACAGCAAGAGCAGAATTTTGGGTCAAAATACAGCTTTGTGCCCCTCTCTGCCAGGAATCAGCACCTTTGCTGGCCACATTCCAGCAGCCAGAGGGGAGATCCTCAGGCAGAGACCTGGTGTCCTCCTGCCATGGATGAGTGAGGAGTCAGAGCCTTCCCTGGGCTTGCTCCTGATTCTCCCCAGGGACTGATCCCCCTTTCCCAGCCACAGCCTCCCTCACAGGACCAGGAATTCAAATCTCCACGAGCCAGTCTGAGCAGGGGCACAGATGAGCATCAGGCACTGATTTGTCAAAGGATAAAGGCTTTATTTATCAAAATAATAACTCTTTTTTTTTTCCTCTGTGAGGCAGAACACCTGCAGGGCTGCGTGTGGTAACTGAGTGCTGGGGCTGCAGCTGATCACAGCTATCAGAGACTGATGAAATTCAGAGATACTGATGAAATTCAGTGACACTGATGAAATACAGGGAATATTTCCCACTGTGGCTCCAGGACTCAGGGGTGAAGGGGTCTCTGCTCCACAGCCCCATTGGATGCCACCTCCAGGTCATGCTCCTCTGCATCCCTGGTGAGGTCTACAAACACCTGCAATGGGACACAGGGGAAACCACCCCATCATTGCCATGGACTGGCTGTATCTGAGCTGGTCACAGGTGATTTCCTTTTCCACAGGCAGTTCCCAACCTGGAGCTCCTGCATCAGCCTACCTGGTGCAAAGTGTTCAGTGACAAGCTGTACTCCTCCAGCTTGAAGTTCCTTTTAGCTGTGGTGGGATGGAAAAAACATCCTTAAGAGCCAAATTCACATAAACAATTTGAAAATTACTTCCTCATTTAACTGATTGTTTCCTTTTACCTGCTTCTAGCTTGGAGAAAGACCTGGACAGAGGTAGTGCATCTGCCACTGGAATCTTGTAGGTGAGCAAGGAAGAAGTCCTGAGAAAGTAATTTAAAAAAGTGAATTCTTCATCTTGTGATGCAGCATTGCAGTTTGGGAGTGGTTTGTAGGATAACTGTGCTCCAGGTAAATCCCTGAGCAAGGTCAGTAGGGGGAAAAGAGCACCCCAGCCCAGGTCCAGGCTGTGGGCAGCCCGTGGACACTGACCTTTCCTGCCGAGCTGCGTGGGGGAAGAGCTCCAGGATTTCTCTGTGGAGAGCATCGCTTTGCCCCACGTCTGTCATTTTGAGTTCTAGGTGGTAACTTGTGCCAAACTTACTTTTGAGATCCTCAAGGGAGCCGATGTACCTGCAGAGGGGGGAAAACATTGCTCAAAGCACCATAATCAGCAGAGAAATCAAGGGCTTGATGGAGCTGAGGAGGAGCTGTACATCCTCTTATCCTTCAGCTCTTCATACTGCGCTACCTCCTCTTGCAGAACTGATTGTAACACACAAGAAAAAACAAACCAAACACATCCAAACCAGTATTTTCCATTAGATTAAGAACTAAAAAAACCCAAATTAAGCCAAACCACCCCCCAGAGCAAACCCCTGCTCCCTGTGCCCACCGGAGCCGGCCGGACACCAGGATGGCCACGCGGTCACAGATCGCCGCCGCCTCCTCCAGGGACTGCGTGCAGAGGATGGCTGCCCTCTCCTTGCTCTCCATGGAGGCCTGAATCACCTTCCTGGGAACACAGGGAGCACTGTCACTTCCTGGGAACAGGCACAGAAAATCTCCTGGTCTATGTCTCCCTGTAGCTTTTAGCTTTTTTTTCCTGCCAAGGTTGGGATTAAACGCGCCTGATGTTGTTTCTTGTTCAGACTCAGGTGTTTGTTATCTTATCTCTCTTACAGTCTCACAAAGTCATGAGTGCTACAGCACTTCAAGCTAACAAACTAAAAATGGAGTCTTCTCTATCTCTCTACAAGGCCTTTTAAGGGCAGATGGTTGAATTAAGAAATGACACCTAAATTATTTTTACTTTTAACCCAATAACCAATCACCCATGGCCCGCAATGCAGAACTTTTCTACCCAATTACAAACTCCCACCCAAACCATAAAGAAGAAGACTCTGCCCTAAAACCTCCATCTTACTTTATATATATTACTATATTCTAAACCCTTAAATTCTCAGTTTTCCACCTTGTGCTATCACACACTTCTATCCAAATTCCACACCCACAATCCCAGGGCTCTCACTCAATTTTGGAGCCTTCTCCATGGCCTCAGGTCAGTGCAGGTTTTGCTCGGCAGTACAGAAAACCTGAAATTCTCACTGCCCAGGGTTCCAACATCTCCCTCCATAGAAAACCTTTTAAAAGTTATTAAAAAGTGGAGAACTATTTGAAAGACCTCAGTTTCCTCATTTAAAGATGACCTGGAATGCTGCAATGTTTTAATTTGTCATGTCAGCATCCCTCCAAATTTTGCACTGGTGGTGTAAACTGGTGATGAAAAGCTAAAGCAAACTCCAGTGCTGAATGACTAAAGGGAGGACTTCCTACAGTTTTTCCTCTTGCTCAGAAGAAAACAGAAATTTGTGTCTTTTGTACCAAATGCATGGGTTCAGCTGGTGTGTACTGAGATTTCTGGGGGTGCATTAATGACCATTACAGGGCTTGCTGCCAGCTGAGTGAGGAGCTCAGCAAGTTCTCCCCATCCCCTGGGCATTGGGAAAAAGGGAAAGGACAGATCTACTCTGTCACCCTGGCAGAACCTCTGCCTGCCCAGGGTGCTGCAGTGGGGAGGGTGAGGCTGTGGCCCTGTTAAACCTGTCCCAGATCCCCCCTGCCAGGCCAGGGCTGCTCACCACATGCGGCGCTGCCCTTGGGGGTCCACGCTCACCGAGGGCTCATCCCAGAGCATCACTGTGGGGTCTCCCAGGATGCTCAGAGCAAATGACAGCTGGAATGGGAACAACAGGAGGTCAGGGCTCCTTTATTTACCTGCAGAACTGGTGCACTTGAATCCCTGTGGATTTTTCAAAGCTGAAGCTCTTGATTCCAAAGTATGAGAGAGACAGGGATTTAAGAAATCCCACTTGAGGTGTTCCCTGTTAATGTTTTAATCTCTCAAAATCAGATTTCCCCAGAACTCCTGAGCCTGCCAAAGATGTGAAAGTGGTTTTCCATCCCATTTACTGGCAGATGTAGGTGGTGGGGCGTGAAGAGGTGACTGTAAATCCAATTTGTGGTTAGCACTTATTAAACACAAGGTGCAGGAGAGTAGGGAAAGAGGGTGAGGAGGAGGGAGGGAATCCTGCCAGGCTGGATTCAAAAGGTATTGATGAGAATGAATGATGCCAGGAATCCACTTAGCTGAAGATTTCCTCTGCACCACATCCAAGAAAGAGCAAGCAGGTTTTGGTAAGTAGTAAAGACAAATCCAAACCTTACCTTTCTGGCTTCTCCAGCAGATAAACTCCTTGCTGGGGTCTTGAAATGCTTCAGGAGATCCAAGGCCTTTCCTATGCTGTGGGGAATGGAAAGGGAAAAGCCCCAAATGACCATCTTGGTGTGCAAGCTCTGTGGTCAGGGGTGCTGAGGAACCAAACTCTGACATGTTTCGGTTGATATCCATCACCTTGGGTTACTTGGTGATTCTAACTTGGATGGTAAATTGAGGAACTTCTGCAGAAACTCAAGGCAGGAAGTGCAGCTAATGAGAGATGTGAGTTACTCATGCAATTGGCCATGAACTGGGACAAGTTTGATTTTTTTTTTTCTGAATTTTCCCAGGTAAACTTGGGCTGCAATCTTCATTGGCAGGGGACTGAGAACAGTATAAAATAGCAGACCTCATCAGGAGAAGCCACCTCTCTAAGGTGAGAGGCTTTGAAGATGTCTCTTAACCACACAAGCCACTTTTGTTAACAGAGAAACCTTTCCCCATCCTATAAAACCAAAGAGTGACTGGGCTGGAAGGCTCCCTACCTCTGGAGAGAGGGAGAACCAACAGATGAGAGCATTTGGCTTCCTACCAGCTGATGGCAAGAGCAGCATCTTCTTCCCTCATCCCTCTGATGGCAGCAAAGGCCTCCAGGTGCTGCAGCACTGTCAGGTGTGGCCAGAGTGGGTCCAGCTGTGGGCACCAGCCCAGGTCCCCTGGGCATGGAAGGGCTCCCTCCTGGCCCCTGAGCAGCACCTGCACAGACACAGCTCTGTGGTTGTGGGGTCACACAGTCACAGCCTGGATTGGAGGTGTCTTAGAGCTCATCCCACCCCACACCTGCCATGGGCAGGGACATCTTCACCAGCCCAGGTTGCCCCAAGGCCTGTCCAAGTGGCCAAGCCAAGCAGTTGTGTGGTCAGCAGCCACTTGTGAGTGGTCACTCCACGAGCAGGGTGATCCTGCTCCATCTGCCTTCTCATACTGGGTAATATTACCAACATCAGCCTGCCTTTTCCTAGTAATGCTTTTGTATTTCCTCCCAAATCTGTAAGAGCAATGGCATTTCCCCTCCCTCAGCACATGCCATTAATCATTCTGCACGTAATTAAGTGAGGGATTGTTACTGGCCCAACACTGCTCACATTCGTTTTCAATTTCCTGGTTTTTGTAGGGCTGTTTATAGAGAGTGTTATTTTTGGGTTTTTTTAGATGTCAACAATTCTTACAGGGCTTGTGACATTTCACAATGGGTTTCCAATGCCAGCTGAAGACTTCCTGTTGCTCAAACTCTTAAATCTGTGACACTGACTTTGATGAACACTAGAGTTTATGTTTGGCATAAATCAGCGTTTTTTCTCAGCTCTGTAAATATCCAGGACACATAAATAGTACATAAACATCCATAAATCCCCTGATTGCAGGGAGATGTTGCTGTCTTGCTTTATCACATCCTTAATTTTTAGAGGCATCAAGGTCATTTCTGCAGCTGCTCCAAGGAGCCACCTACCTCCCCAGCAGTGACTGCTACACCTCCAGAAATCATGTTTAGAGTTGTGCTTTTCCCAGCTCCATTGGGTCCTAATAGACCTAAGACTTCTCCTGGAACAAATATGCAACAACTGTTAGGAATATTTATTGGTAATGTGACTTCTCCCATGCGTTCTATGTGATATTTAAAAGTACAGTAGGAGAAAGGGTTGTTTTATTCCCATAAATTAAAACTTTGAATGCAGGAGACCTGAGTGTCAGGTCCCAACGCCCACAAGAAAACTCTAACAAAAACATTGCCTCCAAATGAGACCTTCCCTTCAGATTTCAGTCATTTATATTATAGGGAGTGCAGCAAAGTACTTGAACCTTTTTTAACACCAAAAGAGAGGTTTTTGACAGCAAGTTTCTTCTTTTTCTTAAAGATGGAAGTGGCTGTCCTGACTTCGTATTCCTTGCGCAAACTGTTGACAACCACCAAGTCCTATGAAGAGACAGAGAGGGAAATAAAAATTCTCCTCCCACCCCAGGAGACAGCTGGTCTGTTCTTACCATTAAGCAGGATTTTGAAAAAGAGAAAAATTCTAAAAAAAAAAAAAAAAAAAAGGAAAAATATGCAGACTGGGAATAATGGTGCCAGCTAAAGTCCTTGTGGCGGCAGGGTGAGCGGGGGCTGGACGGTGAGACCACATCAGGAGATCTGAGTGCATGAGCTAAGAGAGCAGAGGCAGATGAGGGAAGGGGCTTGCTGGGGAATGGAAAGGCAGGGCTGGGGCTGGGGCTGGGCTCACCTCGGGGGGCTGCAGCGAGCCCACGGCCCCTCGCACCCGCTCCCGCTCCGCCTGCACCTCGGGCCGCTCCTCTCCGGGCTGCTCCTGGTTCTGCTGGCTCACCGCTCTCCTCTGCTGGATCCTGCCAGTGCAGGACGAGACATGATTCCACTGGGAATCACTTCCAAAAAACGTTTGTAAGGTTTGGTTTTTTTCCCCAGGGTGGCGCCAACGAAACCCAAAATTTATTTAATTTATTTTTTTTAATTTTATTTATTTCTCTCTCAGAGAGCTGGAAGGGACACGCAAGGATCACTGAGCTGTTCCACAGGCAGTGTTTGCTCAAGTATTTATTCCTGGGGAGGAAAAGCTAAACTTCACTGCCATGGCTGAGAAAATGAAGGCCAGTTTTAGCTTTTCCTTCATTTTTAATTATTGTCTGGTTGCCTGCTCCACACATGCTAATGATCTGTTCAAGGAGAATTAAATTACAAGTGGCAGGTTTGCAAACCAATTTGGGCATTTAACTCCAACAGTGTTTGATAATTAAATACTTTTTATAAGTCTTCTCCCATGTGACTGAGGTGGTTGGTCACTTCTTGTTGGTGACAGTCAAGCAGAGAGCACTTAAACAATATCAACCTGATGAAGATTTAGGGAAAGTCTCCATCCTATTTGGAGCAATACTGACAGCTTTGAAAAGGAGTTAAAATTTTTCTATTTCAATTTGGAGCTATAATTTAGCCCTCTGTAGGGAAATGTTCAGCTATGAACCTTAGCTCAGCTATGAACCTTGAAAAACAGGGTAAATCACAATTTTTATCCTCTCAAGGACACAGAAAAAAATTAAAAATACTAGCTTTATCCACATATTGGAAAACATTTTTGACATATCATGTTTTTTCCTCCTGTTGTCAGGGTCCTGCCTGGCAGTGCAGCTCCAAACCCACCCTGCAGACTGGGATTACTGGGATTATCACAAGGAATCCCTGGGACAAACCTGAAGACAGGATCAAATCCAGGGACTGCTTCTCCATATCTCACCTCCAAACAGCGCAGGAGGAAAGCCAAAATCACACAGTGGATGTAGGGCTGAAAAACAGACATTAATTAGGTTTGTATGGAGACAAGGTAACAACACACTCTGTTAATTTTAATTACAAAGGGATGCAGTAACCTATCTCATTAATTTCAGCTGTTGAAAAGGTCTACAAGGGGAAGGAGCTAAATTGATGCTTTGCAGACATTCCTCTCTGATATGCAGATTATTTGCAAAAGCCTTGATTTCTTACAGCAGCTCAAGCCCAGAAAATCCACCTGCAGCCCAACAGACATCCTGTGGGATGGGAGATCATCCCATCCTTTTGTAGGAGCAGCATTGGGATGAGCAGTTTATTAATGACATCTCTGCCTTCCACACGAGCTCCACTTACCCCCTGCCTCCTTTTTGCAGCATCCAAGGGCTACATGAGGCATGAGCCCAGGATTACTTGGAATTTGCCTCCCCTAGCAACACTTAATGGGAAATTTTGACTACAAAACCCCATCTTTTCTTTATGGGGAGAGTTACAAGCCCAGTGCATCAGTGACAGTCATCCCTGCCCAAGCAACCACCTCCAAGCCCCTCCTTACTGCAAAGACAGGCAGGTAGATGTAATTCCACATCTCAAAAATTGTGTGATCATTGTACATGAGGAAATTCTGGAAGAGAAGGAGATCAGTCAATTAGAAAATTCCTCAGCACTGTGGGTCTCAGGGCAGGGTCAGAGCAAGTGTGGCAGGTGGGGATGTTCAGCTTCTCTTCAGGGGCAATAAAGGAGTTTTGATCTGCATTTTTCCTTTGGTTCTTACCGCCTCAAGGGGTTGTGGCTTCCTTGGCTACAGTAATTCAGAGGCCTCCAATCAGTCAGGTTAAGTTGATATTTTCTATCATTGTTTCTCTCTTCCCAGTTCTTTGGCCTTCTCCCTGCTCACCTTCTCCTTCCTGCTTTTCCCACTCCACCACTTTCCCCTCCCATGCCACCCTTGCTGCCAAAATACAGCCACTGTATCAGCCCTTAGTGACTAAACAAACCAAAAATATCCCAATCAAACCAAGGATTAACAGGGCAAATCTTGGCCTCTTCTCTCACTCAACAGCCTGGAACTTATCTTTTCCTGTTTTCTTTTCCCACTCTCTCTTTTTGACTGGGAATTTGGGAAGTGCCTCTTGTTTTGCCAGTTTGCACCACGAGGATAATTATTGAATTTAGTAGGATGTGTTTTGCTTACTAGTCCAGAGAACATGATCCAGCCCACAGGTGGAAACACAGGAATCAGCATACAGATGTAGTAAAGTGCTTCATGATGGTCACTGTTCATAAAAGCAGCATAATTCACCTGGAATAAAGCAGCAAAACTATTTCCAATAAATGTACTGTTGCTAAAAAAACCCAGGATATTTGTCAGAGATTCAGGTTATTCTGCTGAATATTGATATAAATTGAAATTTGTTGATGTAAATTTGAAATAAAGCCCCACGTGGCAAGGTGTGTAAATCAAACATTTCAGGGTGAAGATGCTCCTGACTTACCAGAATGAAGGTTAAAGACCAAATGTAACGATTGCTTCTCCCCTTGCGAAACATGAAGGCCATGAAATAAACAAAGAGGACAAGAGAGATTCCATAACCAAAGATGCAAATCAGCTGGGGAGAGAGAGAGAGAGAAACATCAGTGACAGGGAGGTGCCTGTGGATAGATGAAAACCTACCCAGAGCAGCCCATTGCAAATAAACTCTTTACAGCCAAATCCTGCTAGGAAATGACCCAGAGCTCACCAGGGTCAGCACAGCCTTGGCCTCCAAGGGGCAGATGCGGGTGAAGAGCACCAGGAGCCCAAACATGAGGCACATCAGGCTCCAGAAGAGTGGGATGTCCACCAGAGCCTGCCCACACCAGTAGGCTGAGGGGAAGAGCCCTGCCAGCCGCAGCTGGGAGCGAGCCTGGAGCTGCAAAAGGGACAAAAATGAGAAAAGGGAAAGTCTAAAACATCATTCCTGCTCCTTCTCTGTTCCCTTGCTCCTCCCTTCCCCTCCTTTCTGAGCACTTCCAGTTCTTAGCTCAACCATTGTTTAAAACCATGTCATTCCTAAAAGGAAAAAATATTAAATCATTCTTATGTCAAAAGCTTTATTAACATCCAAATTATTGTGAGGCCCAGCTGGTTCCCTGGAATGCAGAGAAGCGCATGTTGGTGCTAATCTGACTGATTTTCTTCTGTCACCCTACCTAGAAATCACAGAATCATGGAATGATTTGGGTTGGAAGGGACCTTAAAGATCATCCCTGCCATGGGCAGGGACACTTTCCACTGTCCCAGGCTGCTCCAACCCAAATGTCCAGCCTGGCCTTGGACACTTACAGAGATCCAGGGGCAGCCACAGCTCCTCTGGGAATTCTGTGCCAGGGCTGCCCACTGGTGCTCTGCAGATATTTTGCATTTCATTCACTCCTCATGTGTGACCACTTCCAGCTCGTGCTCTTTACCTTGTAATCCTCCACGCTGCTCATGGCAAAGAGAGGAGGCAAACCAGCAGCCAAAACCAGCAGGTAGGTGAACAAGCCAAAAAAAATGTAGTACTTTAGCTCTGCATTTTCTCCCTGTGGGGAGAAATTCAGTCATCCATAACTGATGCTGCCCAGGGAAAATCTGGCTGGCTTCATGCTCGTGAGATGGTTGAACATACAAGTGAGCAAGAGCAGTAATAGTAAGTTGTGTTTAAGAACAGGAAATAAAGCAAAAAGAACAAAATAATGACATTTAGCATCCTAGAATTTGCAGAAAGAATTTGGATTCCTTGTAAATTGGTTGAGGATGGAGACCAACTTTTTGTTGCTGAGGAAAGGTGGGGTTTGCAAAGGTCACTGTTGTATTCCCACCAAATTCACCAGCATGGCCTGGTTGGAAAGGACCTTAAGGATCATCTCATCCCACCCCTGCCATGGGCAGGGACACCTCCCACTGTCCCAAGTGGTTCTAAGCCTCATCCAACCTGGCCTTGGGCACTGCCAGGGATCCAGGGGCAGCCCCAGCTGCTCTGGGAACCTGTACCTGGACCATCCCACCCTGCCAGGGAGCAATTTCCTCCTGATATCCAATCTAAACCAATTTGGCTCAGTGGGAAGCTGTTTATCCTGTCACTCCAGGCCCTTGTAAACAGTCTCCATCTTTCCATCAGGGAGTGGAAGGCCACAGTTAGGTCACCCTGAAACCTCTTTTTTCCAAGAACAACCCCAATCCTCTCCAAACAGCACCAACTTAAATACACTACCAAAACCCCACAGAACCCTTGGACACCACAGGAAAAATCATCATTAAACACCCCAGGAACCACCAACAGTGGGAGCACTGCCCTCAACCCTGGGCACTGCTCTCCCAGCCAGGTTTCCAGGCTGTGCAGCCCTCACCCCTGCAGCTATCCCAGGTTTCCAGGCTGTGCAGCCCTCACCCCTGCAGCTATCCCAGGCTCCAGGCTGTGCATCCCTCACCCCTGCAGCTATCCCAGGCTCCAGGCTGTGCAGCCCTCACCCCTGCAGCTATACCAGGTTTCCAGGCTGTGCAGCCCTCACCCCTGCAGCTATCCCAGGCCAGGTTTCCAGGCTGTGCAGCCCTCACCCCTGCAGCTATCCCAGGTTTCCAGGCTGTGCAGCCCTCACCCCTGCAGCTATCCCAGGCCAGGTTTCCAGGCTGTGCAGCCCTCACCCCTGCAGCTATCCCAGGCAGCTGTGGCCCCTGACCGTGTAGAAGAGCTGGCTCCAGAGGCGGAGGCGCGTGGTGCAGTTGAAGAGCCTCAGGAAGGTGTTGCTGAGGATGTTCACCAGCACAGGGAAGCAGTTGATGGGCTCTGGGCTGCACATGACCGTGAACTGCTGCCTCTGAAGATGTCAAAACAAAAGGTCTTCATGTCCCTGAGAGGTGTGAGCAAAGCTACTGAAGCTCTTCGTTACGCCCAAAAAAGAGATTTCTCCCTTTTCTGGTGTGTTTATTTAAATATTTCTCAGAAAATCCTGTTGATGTACAGGGTGAAAGAAGGAGGAAAATATCCCTCACCTTGCCTTCCAGGGATATTTTTATAGCTCCATTGTAATCTGGAAGGCTTGTGATGTTTTTCTCCGGAGTTATTTCTGGGGTTATGTTTTGAGCCTTCAAAGCAGCAATGAAATCCTCAATTTCTGATCCTGAAATCAAGTCAAGGACAGAAATTGGAGTCAATTAGAGGATTTTTTTTCTTTAAGTAGAAACAGTTTCATATAAACAAGTTCCCACTTGCAAAGCAGAGGTATGTTAAAACCCCCAAATATTGAGATTCTAAGCAAACGTCTTTTCTCTTTATTTAAACTAGTGAAACAAAATATATGTTTCAAACTTAATTAGTTTATTGGTTTTTCTAAACTTGCCTGGTTCATTACTCTTCTACATATCATCTGTATCATCACTAGAACTGCATTTGCTTTTGCTCAGAAGAAAACATCTCTCAATGCACATTCCTTTATATTTTTGTGGCACTTGCAAGGTTGCTCTCTCAATTATAATAAAATACACACTGATGCAGAAAGTGAGTCAGCCTCACATGTTGTTCCTCACCTGTGTCATTGAAGATGAGGAGGTTTGTAGACCTATTTTGAATTTTCTCTTTTGTGGGAAGAAAATACGGGCTAGATGTGATTTCCCAGCTGCTGAAGTTGTGCCACAGATGAAACAGCGCTAAAACCATTAGGGGTGGAAGGATAAATGTTCCAAATAACAGCAATCTAGATGGAAAAAACAGCATAAGTAAGGCCAGGGGAAATCCACCATTAAGTAATTGATTTATTGAGAATTTTAAAACTTAAGCAAGCCAGGGTTCTCCCACTAAGTCCAGACTGATCCTCTTTTTACAGCTTTGAAACATTTCCCACTTAATTCTCTGCTTCCAATCATCTCCAGCAGCATTTAAGCCTTTCCTCAGCCACTCCAGGGCTGCAGGGTAGGGGGAGCTTCTGTACTTACACTCCCCTGAGGAATTTTCCTTCGTGCTTCAGCCTTAGCAGGCGAATTCTCAGCACAGCACACACTTGCTGCCTCCAGAGCATCATCCCACTCATGGTCAGGATCCCCTGCTTGGAGAACCCTGGGAGGCTCTGCTCCCTCTCCTCCAGGTCTCCATCTCCTGTGTGTTCACCAAGAGAAATGACACTAACCACAAAGAGCCTGCAAAGGGCACCTTTTAATCCCAAACAATCATCAAGGGCCTTCGGCTCTGAACAAAGGGACACTTTGATTTTTTTAAATTTTTTTTTTTTTTTAAGAAAGAAAAGAAAGAAGGGCAGAGAAAAGGGGCCATAATTCATCCAGAATAGAATTTATATTGGTGAATTCAGACTGGCTGGTGTGGCAACATATCCAAGATCTTCACTGGCCTTGGGAAGTGCCTTCTGCAAATTTTATCCCTTTCCACATCCTGGTCTGTACAACCCTTCAAAGGTAAATACCCTTCTAAAACAACCTTAATTCTTGTGCTTGAAAGCCTTTGGAAAGCCAAGACGGAATCATTTGGGCTTCTCCAAGATGATATTCCTCACTGAAGGCAAATGGGATACAAGTGCCACTCTAGGCCTCTCAATAGTCACGTTTAGCAGAAATTTATTAGATATTCAATTAAAACACGTTTAGATGGAGCTTTGGGGATACCAAGCTTGCAAAAGGGAGTCAATGCTTCACCTTCTGGATCGATGGCTTCCTCTCCCTGCAGCTTCAGGAAAACATCTTCCAGGGTTGTCCTGGTCACCTCATAATTAACAACCCCCTGCAAGAAGCTGCTCTCGAGGTGGCTGAACAGATCTGCACAGAGAAACAGCCAGACTCAGCCCAGGCACCACAGCTGGTGCTGAGCTCAAGCTCAGACAATTAACACTGGGTGTTCCAGCATTCACATCATTAATCCCCATGACCTGAAAATCAGAATTTATTGAAAGATTTATTTTTGAAAGTCACAAATTTATTGTGGTTTTTTTTTTTTTTAGAGGTAACTAGTGGACAATTCAGTGGTTTTGGTTTTCATGGATCATCCTGAAAACAGAAGAGGGTCAGTGGATTTTAGTTTGTAGATTAGTTGGTGGATTTTGGTTTTTTTCATCTCCATTGTAAATATTAGCATGTGCACTGAAGGATTTTTCTAAAACTGATATTTATGCAGCTTCCTAATACCTCACATTATGGACCAAGGAAAATAATTATTCCCTTCACAGTAGCTTTGATTCCTGCTTTTCCCACCAGTGGGTTTCCCTTTAAAACCCTGGGACAGGGACAGGTTTCTTACCTGGGAAGCTGTCAGTGTTTTCCAGAGGCAGCCTAAAACTCAGCTCATTCCTCTTCTGGCCCTTGAGCACAGCATCAGGGATGTACTGCCTGACCACGGATGACACAAGCTCTGGGTCACACAGGTCATTTATGTGCATCCTGTTTAAAAAAAAAAAACCCTGTTGTTATAATGTTAAATATGAAAAATAAAAAGTGTGCATCATCTGCTTGGAGCACAGAGCCTGTGGTGATTCTTCCATAGGGAAACCTCCAAAACTGGGCAGAACTTCAGTGGGAATTTTTACAGCCATCTGCAGTGCCCCTGTTTTTGCCATGCATGCACAAAATTGTTGAGGTTAAGAATCAGGATCCTGGAGAATGCTGCTAAACCAAGAACTCAGGAATCAAACTCTGCATCAAAGCCATTGCAGGTCACTCTGGCACCACAGATCACCTCACCCTGGTCTGTTTTCAGCTGCAAAGGAGGTTGCAAAATCATTTTTCAGGGTTGGTTTCCAAAGCAAGGCAGCTTGTTGTCCAAAGCAGGGAAATTTTGGCAGCCTTAAAGGTCTTCTAAAATGAATTGTCAGGATTTCTATCACTGTCTGTATAAACTCTACAAAAAGGCAGATTCTACAAGAAAATACTCTTGAGAACAGGAAGCTTTTCACAAAAAGAATGATGACCAAAACAAAAGGTTTTACCTTAAGTGATAGCCAATTCCCCACTTTCTCTTCAAGTAGAGAGATGAGCCAACACTCTGTAATCTCCCACAGGAGAGGAAAGCTTTCCGATCTAAGGAGGAGGGAACACAAAGGATTTAGGGGGATTTACAAGAGTGCAGCAGACTGACCTCAGTCTGCTCCTTCTGAACTCTGCAGACACTTTAATAATAAATTGAGAGGAGTAAAACCAGGCCAGTCCTGAAGGGGTTTTTTTCTATTATTTTTAAACCAATGCCTTTCTCCTCAATATCATGGTTAATTCTTTTAGTTCTGCATTCTTGTGGGCTTGTGGGGAATTTCCCATGCAGCACAGGAGTAATACAGAAATGGGAATAGTGGCAAGTGGAAATCCAGGAAAATACACTAAGTTTTACTGATATAGAGACAAATCCAGATAATGTGGAAGTGCTTTATCCTGAAAAACACTTCTTTATCCTGGAGAGGAGAATGAACAAAGCCTTGGAGGGACACATCAGCCCGGTTTTAGCCTTTTCCCAGCTTGGCTTGGGTGGTGACTCTCAGACAGAACATGTCCAGTGAGCACCAGCCATGCCACAGAGGGACCCACAGGTGGGCTGTGCCCTGGAAACTGTTGGTTTGCCCTTTCAGGAAGCCTCATGATTAGAGGATTTTCCCCAACAAAGTCCAGTACCAGAATTCTAAAAGATGAGTGGAGTTTGCAGCTTTGATCTTTGAAGTTGTTTATTTTCTCTTATCTCGTGTCTCGTGAGCTGACCAAGACCAGACTGGGCTCGCTGGAAAGCAGAGCTTGCAAAGACCATGAGACACCCAGCTCAAGGTCTTTTATGGACTTTTTGCCCAATTAATTTACAGAACATACTATATATACAGTTCTGCACCAACAATTACCACCTATTCTAAACACATAATTTCTACATCAGATTCACCTCCACCAATGTCTCTGTGCCACCGTCACAGCAGAAAATGGAGTAGAAGAAGGAGGGCATAAGACACCACCCCAAACCTCCATCTTGCTTTCATCCATCTTGCTTTCATCTGTCTCCATGCTAGAATCCCAAAACTATAAATTTTCACCCTGTGACAAACTCAACTGCTACTTCTTTCTGATCTTTGCTGCTTTTAATTCATCCTCGAATGTGAGGAGTTTTCCCCATGGACTGAGGTCAAAGGCAAAGCTTTCCTGGGTTCCCAGCTGCGGTCTCAGACCCCCCAGGGCAGTCTGAGGGGTTTTCCCTACAGGAAACCCCTGTTTTACCCTCCAAGGTGGCAGCCTGGGCTCACCAGCCTGAGTGTCAGCCTCCTCCATGGACTGGGTGGTGAAGAGCGTCACGCGGCCGGCGCGGCGCTCCCGCAGCGCGCTCCAGACGTGGTGCCTGCAGCAGGGATCCAGCCCCGCCGTGGGCTCATCCAGCAGCAGCACCTGCAAAGGACAGCCAGGTCAGAGCCCCCCATGCCCCAGGCCTGGCCGGGGGGCTCAGCTCCATGCTTGCATCGCTTTGTTTTGTGCTTTTTGGTGATCTCACTCAGAGAAGAGAGTGGCGTCCTCATTGCCGATCATTTTTACTGCTCTTCTTTCTGTTGCAATATTATCACCCTTCTAATTAAAAATATGGCTCTGATTGAACCAGATTCCCTATTCCAGTCCTTCCAATGAGTGAATTAGTAGTCTGGAACAGCAGGGGAAAATCACAACAGCCTCTGTGCCAAGTCAAAATGCAAAGTTATGTCCCCAAACAACACATGTTGTTATTACATGTTATTATATTTATATGTTAATATATAAACATGACTGGTCCCTACCTGGGGATTCCCTAAAATTGCAATTCCAAGAGACAGTTTTCGTTTTTCTCCCCCACTCAGAGCATCAGCACAAACGTTCTGAGTGTCAGTGAGGTCCAGCATGACGAGAACTTTCTGCACCTTGGGGACACAGGAAGGCAAGAGTCACATTTCCAAAGCACTGCGCACCTTTGAATTCCTAAATGGCTACAAACATTACAACTTCAAGATATCAAACTTACCTAATCTTTCCTTGGAGATAAATAAGACAAATCTGAGTTCTAACTCATGACATGACAATAAGAAAGAATTGGAAAACCATTTTGCCACTAAATTAAGTTTGTTCTCATTTCCAAGGAACAGGATGCAGGTGATCATTTTTTATAAATAAAGCACAAAGTGCCCAAGATGCCACAAAAGACAAGTCAGGGGCTGAGAAGCACATACCAACCTCTACATCCACTTCCTTCCACTGAATGCCCTTGATGTGAGCAAAAATTCTCAGGTTTTCCTTCACTGTTAAGGCCTCAAAATGCAAATTAATCTGGGGGCAAATCCCAATCCTTTCCTGCATTCCTTCCATATTCCACATTTCAGAAGCATTGTAGTTGTAGATCATTGCAGAACCTACACAAGGGGGGGAACAAAACATTTTACATTAATTCCAGCACCATGGGTGTTTCTCAAGTGCTAAATTAAAAATTCAAAACACAAAAAAGCAAAATAACTGGATAGCCCAAAGATTTAACACCTTGCAAAAATATTTCAGAGCATCAAAACCCTCCCTTAAAAATAAAAATGTATTCTCTATAGATGTGCAGCTCGTGGAAAGCACCAGGTCATCCAGATGGACACAGGAGGGATCCATTATCCCTGGAGCCCCAGAATGAGTGACTGAGGGAAAACTCGGAGTTTTTTTGCACATTCCCCCCTTACACTCGAAAAAACCAACAGCTCCTCTTCTTCAGCATCCAGGCCCATTATCTTACCTTCTGAAGGCTTGGAAAACCCACTGAGCACATTTAACAGAGCAGTTTTCCCAGATCCACTGTGACCCAGCAGTGCAGTGATCTGGCCTTCGTAAATATTTAAGGACAAACCTGGAATACAAAAAGGACAACAGGAGGATGGGAGTGTGTGAGAGGTGGCCTTGGACCTGTAGCTGTTGCCACAGGTGACAAAAGTGACATTTCTTTAGAAACAGAGGCAAAACCAGGTCCAAAAGCATGGGTTGGTTCTTCAGGAGTTAGGCCTAAGCTTAGTAAGGAACCATGTCTGAATGAATTTAAAGATATTTAAAGAATTTTTGACTCCAGTTTTCTACACAGTTCATAACATTTTATTTTACTGTGGCTCAAGAAGAGTCCTCAGGAAGGGCCCTGAGGAAGAGCCCTGAACTTTTCCAACATGTGAGATTTCAGGACTTATTTCAAAGCAGCCATACTTTTCTATCTCATTTTCCTTTTTAAAAAACACTCCTGTCTTTCTGGGGGTTGTTCAAGTGGTGTTTGTTTGGTTTTTTCCTACTCAATGTAGACCTTCGAGGCCATATTGATTTTTAGAATATTTTTGTATTTTTCATTTTTGATATTTTCACTTAGAGTTCTTGTTAAACAAAGGTATTTAACAAATAACCCATGATTTTCCTATGACTGTGTCAAATATTTGAATTGGCAAATGCTTGGAGAACACAGCTCAGGCAGGGACAGCAGATTTGGCCATAAAGTCCCAAGTTTGCCCAAAATAGTTTACATTTTGAAAAGGAGGTTTGAGAGGGGATTTCTAGAGTGCTTCATCACTGCAAAAACACAGCTTTTAAGGAGATTTCTGCTGTTCCAAAAAAAAAATAATAAACAGTGATTTTCCTGGAGGGAACAGGGAGATAACAACCTGGTAGAAATTTGCCAGTAATTTACCTCAGCAGAAATAACCATTGCACAATATAATTTAACAGGCCCAGAGGCAGAATTCAGTGCAGCCAGTACATTTCAAAACACTTTGGGTTCTTATCTGGGGAAAAACGAATAAAAGAATTACAAAGCATCTCCTTACCCTTTAAAGCTTCAGTGCTCTTGTCCTTCTTCTTCTTGTATATTTTTTTAATATTGTTTAGTCTAAAGAAAGGTAAGCAAGCTATTACTTATTGAATCACAATTTGGGGCTGTTTCCTCTGCCCCAAATTAAACTTTGGAAACTTTTGGGGGAATATTCCCAGCCTCCTCCTCCTCGAACTGGTGCTGCAGAAGGAATCACTTGATGTAATTAATTTCTGGTACCTTTAAAGCGGGATTAGGTCCTGTAGTTTTCTAAAAGCTGTTTAAAAGGTTTCAAAGCTAAACTCGAGGAACATTTAGGGAGTGAAGGAGGAGGCTCTGGGGAACAACATGTGGGTATTTAATTAAGAGTGATGACCTGGCTGTTATTTTGATAGATTTCTGTTTGCTTTCTGTAACAACCAGCAGGCAGCACCAGCCACGAGCCCACCCAGCCCTGCAGGGATGGGCAGTGCAGAATTTCTGCAGCACACTGTGTGCCTGAAGATGATGGGGAATGGGAGCAGAGAAGTGCAGGGCAGGGAGTTGGAGGATGCCCCCACATCCAATAAATGTTCAAATCCAGCCCTGGAGCAGGATGCAACACTGAACCTCTCACGTGTTTGCATCTATCTCATCCATAATGCCAGCTGCCAGCCTCACCCTCACCAGTGCAGCGTGGCTGTTCTCTCTAGAGCCAAACAACCCATGCAGAGCTGTATTTTCCATGCCAAGGGGAGTTCCTTACCTGATGGCTTCCTTGCCCTGGAAGCCTGGTGGCATGGGCTCGGTGTCACAGCCGAGAACGGGGTCGTGGCTGCTGCCAGCTCTCACCCCCACGTCCCCACTGCTGCCCCTGAGCCAGTAGGAGGGCCTCAGGAAGAAGGCAGGAGGATGTGGGACCCCGTACTTGCCTGAATCAGGGCAGAGAAGGTGAAATATCAACACCAAAAACCTCTATTTATCAACTCTGATAAATGCCCAGCCCAGCCACTGCTTCCCCGGGAACTGTGGGATGTGAACTTCCAGCAGAGTGGGAAGAATTGATAAACTCTGCAATTTAAATTGTCCATATCTGTAAATGCAGGGGGGGAATAATCACAGCCAAGACCCCACTTACAACCTCTTTGGTTCCATAAAATCAGATCAAGTCCTACAACACCCTTCCAAGCCCAGTGGTCAGGGCTGTGGGAGCAGGATCTCAGTGCCTCACTGCAGGGCTGCAGTTTTCTCTCCTCCCACCACCCCCTTGGTAACTTTTTCCCTACAAAGCAGGGAGTTATAGAAGAAAAAGCAATGAAATTTTCATTTTTCCCTTCACATTTTCACTCACCAGGCAAAACCTTATCGAAGTAGATGGCCAGCAGGAAATACAGGACACTGTCAAAGCTCAGGATGAGGTACAGGTTAGAAAAAGGATACAACTCTGGGCTAAATGCTGGCCCATATTTTTCTAGTTTTACCATCTAGGGGAGGTAAAAAAAAAAAAAAAAAAAAA